>CAUDMG010000187.1:1797500-2155000 GCA_958450375.1 Homarus gammarus | reverse complement strand
CAGTCGGCCTCCTGCAGTATCCCACTTTCTTATGTTCTTATGTTCTTAAGTATTTATCATTTAAATATACTTAATATTTTTGGTCATCTCCTGAAACTTTAGCACATGATGTACGTGTTAAAGGTGAACATCAGCTCTATTATAAGAGAAAGACACACCTGTAATGCGTCCTCTTACCTGCTGAAGATTTTACTTTTTCCGGTATTCTATTTTTTTAATACAAAACTTGTAGACTCTGCGAGGCTCTGAATTTCATGAGCAAGTTGTGTTTTAGTCTTATGGAAACCACCGGAGACACCAGAGCATCACGCTACTTGTTCCAGCGCCTCAACATAGCGCTCCGAAGAGGGAATGTTTGCTGCATACTGCTGGGATTTCCTCCCTCACCTGAAGAATTCAAAGAAGTATTTGTACTGGGATGCGTAAGTGTTTATGGTAAGTGTTTATGTAACCAAAGTTAAATAAAGCTAAAAGTATTTAATAAACAATAAAGGGGTGGTGGTGGGAGAAGATAATATCTATATAAAAGGCGGGGATAAAATCCCAAACTTGCGTGAACGATCCTTCATTCTCTTGTGTGAGGCGAAGGTCTCGTAAACTGATTATTACATTGGACTTTGTATTCCCCATGGCACAGAGTTATTTGAGTTTAGTGTTACAACTATTGTTAATGTTACTCTTACAGTCACTGTTAATCCATGACGTCACCGTTGTTGGTACTGCTGCAGGTGAAGCCCCTAGAAGGATGAGTGTTGAGCAGGTGACGGGTGGAGGCGTTACCGAGGGGTGACTGTCGCAGCGAGGATCATGACGCCGCCTCTCTTGTTCCAGCTGGTGTACTGTATAGTATAGTCTGATAAACTGGAGAACCTGAATAAGAAAAAAGGGAGGAATGGGTGAAAAATAAAGACATTAATTGACATCACAGGCAGTGAAGTCTGTGATGATAAAATTACACAAACTTCCATATCATTGAGAAGAACAGGAACTTTGGCAGCATTCGTTTTGGTCTTGGCCACATGATCATGGACGATGTACACTGCAGACGTGTATGTGTGTGTGTGTGTGGGGGGGGGGGGGGGGGGTCACGTCATCCTTACCCACCCACTCCCCACCACCCATCCCCCCCCACCGGCACCTAGCCACCTGCTCCTCACTATCCATCTGCTTTCTATTACCCACTCACTCAACTATACCCACCTCCTTCCCCCACCCCCTTCCCCATCCTTTTAAACTCACCCTTTCACAACTATGCCTCTCACCCACACAGCCTCCATCACCCATACCTACCCACAAAACCTCCTTCACCCATACCTACCCACACAACCTCCATCACCCATACCTACCCACAAAACCTCCTTCACCCATACCTACCCACACAGCCTCCATCGCCCTTACCTACCCACACAACCTCCTTCACCCATACCTACCCACACAACCTCCTTCACCCATACCTACCCACACAACCTCCATCACCCATACTTACCCACAAAACCTCCTTCACCCATACCTACCCACACAGCCTCCATCACCCTTACCTACCCACACAACCTCCTTCACCCATACCTACCCACACAACCTCCTTCACCCATACCTACCCACACAACCTCCATCACCCATACCTACCCACAAAACCTCCTTCACCCATACCTACCCACACAGCCTCCATCACCCTTACCTACCCACACAACCTCCTTCACCCATACCTACCCACACAACCTCCTTCACCCATACCTACCCACAAAACCTCCTTCACCCTTACCTACCCACACAACCTCCTTCACCCTTACCTACCCACACAACCTCCATCACCCATACCTACCCACAAAACCTCCTTCACCCTTACCTACCCACACAACCTCCTTCACCCATACCTACCCACACAACCTCCTTCACCCATACCTACCAACACAACCTCCTTCACCCATACCTACCCACACAGCCTCCATCACCCACCAACACTACCTCCATCCAAATCCTCCCTCATGTCTTCACTCATCCACACGTTCTCACCCACTCACAAGGTTTTCGCCATCCACACTGTCCCCGCCACTTATCCACACCCATACATCCACACGCCCCCATTTTTCATATACCCACACTACCTACTCACCCACCACATCCCCACCATACATCCACACACATACCCCCATTATACATCCACTCACACACCTCCACTCACACATTCACCCACACACATACCCCCATTACACATCCACCCACCCACACCCAGTACACATCTACCCACACACCCCACCACACATTCACCTATATACCCCCCACCACACATCCACCCACACACCCCACACCATACATTCAACCACACCCCTCTCATTATACATCCAACCACATACCCCGACTATAGATACACCCACATCAACCTAACTTAGCTTCCCCCAGCGTCGGGCATGTGGAAGGAAGTCGGCTGGACATCCGGTCAGCTGACGCTAAATTCATCTCGGCGCCAAATGTGCACAGCAGACCATAAAGGTTACTCGCTATAATGTTACCTCACCTCGCTTGATGATCTAGCCAAATAAATGACTGATATAGAGAGTAGAGACTATAATGGGTATACTGGCTGAGGGTCGTCTCATTTAAGCGAATTTTTAAGTGGAGATAAAGAGAGGAGACAGAAGGTGAGGTGCTGACGAGCCCAGGCCAGGCTGTGGTGGCCAGATGTTGTCAGCTGCTGCTGCTGCTGCTGCTACACCCACACCTTCCTCTACACCTACACCCACCCTAACCTTCCTCTACACCTACACCCACCCTAACCTTCCTCTACACCTACACCCTCCCCACCCCTACACCCACACCTTCCTCTACACCTACACCCACCCCTACATCTACACCTTCCTCTACACCTACACCTCCACCCACCCCAACACCCACACCATCCTCTACACCTACACTCCCCACCCCTACATCTACAGTACACCTTCCTGTACACCTACACCTCCACCCACCCCAACACCCACACCTTCCTCTACACCTACACCCACCTCTACACCCACTCCTTCCTCTACACCTACACCCAACCCACCTCTACACCCACACACCTATCATGCTTCTTATAGCTTGCCCTCTCTCTTCCCTCCCTTCCCTTCTCCCTTCTCCTTACTCTCCGTTCCCCTCAAAGGGTTAAATCATCGTCCTCAAGGGTTAAATCATAGTATTCAATGGGTTAAATTATCGTCCTCAAAACGTTAAGTCATTGTTTATAATATGGACACGAAGTAGTACCTTAAGCTATGTATTCTTATATTACTATACATAATTAATAGAGTAATATAAGGTACTTAAGGTACTACTTCGTGTCCATATTATACACATTGTCCTCAAAAGGTTAAATCATTGTCCTCAAAAGGTTTAACACAGACCTCAGGAGACGAGTGTTTGAGGCCGGTGGTGTGTTGTCAACCATACACCACGAACTGAGTAATAAAATTAATAACATTTTCCAAATATGTATGTATGCATGTATGTATGTATGCATGCATGTATGTATATGCTGATAACCACAAGGAAAGAAGAAAACACGAAGTTCCCAAGCGCTTTACTCACCCCTGAAGATGTGAATTACACGAAAGCGCTTGGGAACTTCGTGTTTTCTTCTTTCCTTGTGGTTATCAGCATATACCTAGATCACGCGCACCTACAGTGATTTACTTGCATGTATGTATGTATGTATGTATGTATGTATGTATGTATGTACAGTATGTATGTTTGTATGTAGAGGCTGGTCAATCGGTCGTTCTGTCTGTGTGTCTGTCTGTCTGGAATGGAATGGAATGGAATGCAATGCAATGCAATGCAGTGCAATGCAATGTATGTATGTATGCATGCATGCATAGGCTGGTCAGTCTGTCTGTCTGTCTGTCTGTATGCAATGCAATGCAATGCATGTATGTATGTCTGTATGTATGTATAGGCTGGTCAGTCGGTCATTCTATCTGTCTCTGAAGATGTCTTGAATACAGACGAAAGCTAAGGTGCTCCGTTGTTTCCCTTTTCCCGTGTGATTTTATCAAGATGTATGTATGTATGTATGTTTTACAAAATAAAATGTAATAATAAGATGATAAAGTAAATAAATAAACAATTACCAAATTAAAAACGAAAGGAAATAAGTAAAAGTCAAAATAATTAAATGACTTCACAACAAATAGTTAAAGAATTACTTTATTACATTAAAAATAATAAAATAAATTGATAAAAAATTTTAATTGACAAAAAGGAGAGAGAATATTGCCGAAGAAGAGAAGGATTCAAGAAAGAAGAGAAAATAAAGATAGAAGAGAAAAAGAGAGTAGTTAAAGGCGATAAAAGAAGGAAATGAAGAATAACAGCGAGAGAGAGAGAGAGAGAGAGAGAGAGAGAGAGAGAGAGAGAGAGAGAGACATAAATAAACCAGGAAAACAAAAATACGAAAAAGAAGAACAGAACATGGAGACAGAAGAAGCGACAATAAAAAGTAAGAAATATAGCAAGAGATAAAGAAAAAAAACCCGGACATGACAAGGAAGAGGAAGACGTTGCATAAATTAGTGATGATGAAGAAGAAGAAGAAGAAGAAGAAGAAGCAGTAGCGGTAAAGAGGGGAGACAGGAAGACCAACAGATGAGAGAGTCAGGAAGGATGAAGGGGAAAAACCAGATGCCAGGCCACGACCCGGTGTGTGAGGGGAGGAGGAGGAGGAAAGGGGGAGAAAGAGGAAGGAGTAGACGAAGGAGGAAGGAATAGAAAAGGAAGGAGGAGAAGGAGGTAGGTAACAAAGAATGTGAAAAGGAAGAAAATAAAAACCGTGACAGGAGATAAAGAAGGAAGAATGGTGGATGAAGGAAAAGATAGGAAAGGAAAGAGAAACTAAAAAAAGGGGGGAAGAGGATAGTGGAAGGGGAAAGAAAAGGGAAGGCAAGGTAAGAGAAAGATGATAATTGGAGGGAGGGGAAGACGAGGGAGAGAGAGAGAGAGAGGTGAAGACCAGTAGGGGTTGAGGGGAAAGGAGGAGGAACGGAGGCTCAATTAGTCACGGTGGGTGCAAGTGTTGGTCACGTGATACTGAGGGCACGGGACAGGAGGGGGGAGGGGACAGGAGGGGGGAGGGAGAAGAGGGGAAGTAGTAGGAGGGAAGGAGGTCGTTTAAGGTGAGTGGGGTGAAAAGGTGCAAGAGAAAGAGGAGGATGTGGAAGAACAGAATGAAGAGGTGGACAAATAAACAAACAAAAGGTTGGACCCCCTAGTCGACCCAGCTGTGGATGGGTAACATACAGTTGGGAAAATGAAGTTGGCTGAGTGTACTGCCTGTCACTAACGACCAGGCCTTTTGAGACACATTTAACCATTACATTTACTTATAGAATTGCTTCATTAAAATAAATCACTAATCGGATAGTTTATATTATTCTTTACATTTAATCAACTACATAAAATTTAACAATCAGAGAAGTTTCCACCTGTTTTCTAGTAAATTATTTATCAATCAAACTCCTCAGAATTAAATTAAATTATTAACCAAAGGAGCATAATTATGTTCTCAGAGACACGGGTAACAGCCATTGTCCTGTCGTGGTTCATCTCTCTCTCTCTCTCTCTGCCACATTAACCCCCAAGCGTCTGTTGTTCCCTCCATTCCATAATAATACACTGGCGTTCCTATATAAAAAAGGCCGTTACCATGACAACCAATGACAACACCACCAAAACAAACAAGTAACGGTCGCTGGTGCTGACCTTCACCCTGCAATGACACGTCACTAGAGACTATACGCCAGACGAACGTTCGTCCACCTTGTGTCTGGAGTAACATTCTTATAAGGTAAGACTGTTAGTTTAGGTCAATCAAGCTCTGTATAATAAGAAGATGTGACAGACCCTCACTCCAGCCCCTCCTCCTTCACTGTGACAGACCCTCACTCCAGCCCCTCCTCCTTCACTGTAACAGACACTCACTCCAGCCCCTCCTCCTTCACTGTAACAGACACTCACTCCAGCCCCTCCTCCTTCACTGTAACAGACACTCACTCCAGCCCCTCCTCCTTCACTGTAACAGACCCTCACTCCAGCCCCTCCTCCTTCACTGTAACAGACACTCACTCCAGCCCCTCCTCCTTCACTGTGACAGACCCTCACTCCAGCCCCTCCTCCTTCACTGTAACAGACACTCACTCCAGCCCCTCCTCCTTCACTATAACAGACACTCACTCCAGCCCCTCCTCCTTCACTGTAACAGACACTCACTCCAGCCCCTCCTCCTTCACTGTAACAGACACTCACTCCAGCCCCTCCTCCTTCACTGTGACAGACCCTCACTCCAGCCCCTCCTCCTTCACTGTAACAGATCCTCACTCCAGCCCCTCCTCCTTCACTGTAGCAGACCCTCACTCCAGCTCCTCCTCCCTCACTGTAACAGACCCTCACTATAGCCCCTCCTCCCTCACTGTAACAGACCCTCACTCCAGCCCCTCCTCCCTCACTGTAACAGACCCTCACTCCAGCCCCTCCTCCCTCACTGTAACAGACCCTCACTCCAGCCCCTCCTCCCTCACTGTAACAGACCCTCACTCCAGCCCCTCCTCCCTCACTGTAACAGACCCTCACTCCAGCCCCTCCTCCTTCACTGTAACAGACCCTCACTCCAGCCCCTCCTCCTTCACTGTAACAGACCCTCACTCCAGCCCCTCCCCCTCCACCACCACCATCACCTCCAGCTGGGAATGGACAGCTACACACCGGTAACTTAACAGGTGTCACCAGGTGTTTCTCGAACTATTTACATAATCATAATTACATAATATACTCTCTTGTGACACCTTACTACACCTTATCATGAGTAAATTATATCACGGTAATTTAAAAAAAAAGTATGTGAATTATTCTTCATCATTCATAATAATTTTAAAGAGTTTTTTTTTATAATTTATGTTCAGTTTATTTTATTATTCACTTAACAATGTCACTCAGATCATCATATAGATCAGTACTCAGATAACAAAGGTGACTGTTAATCAGGATGAAGTGAGTGTGTGGGGGGGGGGGGAAATATGCGCTCGTTACCATACCTAAACAGTGATTCATGGACTAAACAGGTACCAACATCTGCCACACGTGTCGTCCCCAATTACCAGATACACAGGTGTACTCAGGTATGTCTGTTTGGAGGGTGAGGGAGGACGAGATATATGTGTGTGTGTTTTAGGGGGGGTGGGGAGACACTGGCGTATACAAGGGTTATTTGAAGGCATGAAAAGGTCCTTGAGTCAGGCACCTCCCGCAGTAGAAGTAGTATCTCTCTCTCTCTCTCTCTCTCTCTCTCTCTCTCTCTCTCTCTCTATCATTATCATAAATTTCTTGTGGAAAACCTCGATCGTGGTATATTAAAGTTTTACTCTTTAATTTCCTCGTCTTAATTTATCTTCTCAATGATAAAGTTTTCGTGGAATCAAGTTTTTCTTACTAATAAAGATAGAAAGTAAGAAGCAAGATTTGACTTTATATCAACATAACTACAGGATATACTGTAGATGGATAAGATAAGTAACATCTGCCAGCTATAACGACGACCATTACAAGGGGGATATTTTAGTGTGACTCCAGTATTGACGCTCCTACTTGATGGAACATTGGAACATGCTACTTCAAGCTTCAAGAAAGTAACAGTAACCATGAATTAAGCTGTGGTTATTGGAAGACATTCTTCCCTAATCAAGAAGGAAATCCGTATAATTAAACTATGATTTAAGATAAATTATACTGGTAATTATTTTTAAGTTTATATGAAAGATTCACCACCAACAACAACACACTACTTATGGCTGCCTCTATAAAGTGAAGAATATGTGTGTTAGTAAGTTATGTCTACCCCAGAGGACCAGTTATTCACTTTTTTTTTTTTTTTACTATTTTTTTACTTATTTTTCGGTGTATCAAGAGCTCTACTGATTTCAACGTTGACTGACTGATTGACTGACAGAGACTCATTTATCATCTATAAATGGACAGACATATATGAAGTTAATATAGGTATAAACGTACGCACAGACATATTCAACCAGTTATATTAATTAATTCCAATTTAGCGCATCACCTTAACATGTCCGACTCTTTTACCCCCTTACCCCCTTACACGTATTCAGGATCAACTCCCCCCCCCTCCCCCACCTTCACCCCCGCCTCCTCCACCTGTGTTTGACCATCAATAAAGCATCGGGCATCAATCACGGTTCGTCTCTAATCCTTTTAAAACCGGATCCCGTCGCTTTCTCAATCCTTTGTGTTCAGAGTTTCGATTCGCCTGTCATCTATTGCAAGAAAAAATACGAAATCTTTTGTAGTTGGGATTTTAATCCGTCTGATTGATTTTTTTCTGTCGTTGGTCGAGTTGCATCCAAAAGAGAGGATCAGGTTTGAGGTCATGAGACTAACAGGTCTTGTTTACAACCGTGACGTGTGTATGACGCACACTGAAGCCGCTAACCTGTTTATCAAGCGAGACTCATTCATAATTACCGTTGTAAACCGTTTTTGATAACCAAACTTCTCTCTATTACTCTTGTTCTCCTTTATCTTACTTATTTTCCTCTCCTGTACATCTGATTCTCAATTATAATCATTTAAAAAAGTGATGTCCTGAATTTATCGATAAATAAAATAAATGTTAAACACACACACACACACACACACTTACTTCTGAGCCTGACATAAATGATTCTATAATTCTCAGGGGACGACGTTAATGTAATTATATACACAAAACTATGCATTTCTCTTTCATGTCTTCCGGTTACCCCTTCTTCCTCCTCCTCCTCCTCTCTCATCCTCCTCCTCCCTATCTCATCCTTTTCCTCCTCTCACATCCTTCTCCTCCTATCTGATCCTCCCGCTCCTCTTCTATCCTCTTTCTCCTCCTCTCTCAACATCCTCCTCCTCCTTTATTATCCCCCTCCTCCTTTCTCATCCTCCCCTTTACTCACCTGTTCTCCTATTTCCTTCGATCTTCTCTTCTTCCCTCATTTAGATCTACCGGTAACCTGCCCTCACCTCTCTTCACCCTGACTTACCCTCACCCTAGCCTTACCCTCACCCTAGCCTTACCCTCACCCTAGCCTTACCCTCACCCTAGCCTTACCCTCACCTTACCCTCACCCTAGCCTTGCCCTAACCATAACACTACCTAAAGCTGTTTCACTTTTGCCCGTCCCGAAGCACCATGATTCATCCTGACTCCTCCTGACCCACCCTGACCTATCCTGACTCATCCTGCATCCACTTTGACCTCTCCCAATCTTACCGAACTCTACCCTGAGTCACCATACACGCAACGCAACAACTGACCCAATTTGACTCTCTGTACCTACCATGATACACTCTGAGGATACCAAGTCGAGCAGCCAACACATCGAGTTTTTCCTCATGTTTTAAACACTCACTAGCAACACCCAATGCAACATTCACAAGTAACACATCTGGCAGACTCACCCAGTTAGTGAAACTCTTTATTGGAGAAGCCACCAATCCCCTCTCTCCCATCTTATACACTCCGGCACGCCAACTATGTACCTTAATCAAAACCAAAAATAAAAGACCAACTCCACATACTGCATAAATAATCCTTACAACTATTTATATCCACAATGACGACTTGAAAATCCATCTTCCCATACCAAGTCCTGAGGAGGATCAAATTTCACCCAGCCAAAAGGGATCTCGGGCGGACAAAGCGTTCCAATAATAAGATTTACGAGTTTGGGGTATAGACACCTGGACCGAGGCGTACAGACCAACACAGACAGACGCGTGGAAGGGGACGACAGGTATGCTGGTCATTAGTGGTATAAAAGGATTAAAGAAAGACTTGTAGAGGTAATATTTCTCGGCTTGATAAGCTTAGGGTAACTTCTTAAGAGATTATTATTTTCCTTTTGAGCTGAAGGAGCTATATTTAGGTGTTTGTGATCCTGTACTCCAGCTAAGAGGATTTGAACACTCGGTAAAGAGACGGAATGTTGTTTAAGTTGAGGTTAGTAGGAGTTTATATATCTATCATGTGGCTCGTAAGTACACAGTTCCTTACATTCTAAGTTTATCAAAAGAAAACTCAGGTCATCATGAAGAAAGACGAACAGTTACGAGATGTCTTACACACAGTAGGTTTATGTAGCCCCCGGAGAGGTCTCGAGGGGGATAATACGATTACTAGTCCTTAAAAAGATGGAGCATTATATGTTAATTTGAAATACTTGAACTAACTTGGATATAAAATTTATCTTAGGTAAATAATATAATATTTCTTACTCAACTTTATAAAGACGAACAACAAAAATTTTCAGGCTATCGACGATCCATTATTAGTGCTGTGTAATGTAAGCACTTGTTCAGTACGTTCCTTCAGGCTCTACAACCTTCACCACAGCTTCCAGGGGTTATTATATATTGAGATGATAAATACCAGATGTGCTGTACTGTATCCGTGAACACTTGGCAGTCCACCCTTGTGCACTACCAACTATTATTATTATTATTATTAGTTATTATTATTATTGTTGGTGTTGTTACTGTTGTTGTTGTTTTGTTGTCTTCTTTATCATTAGTAATAATATCAGATGAGATGAACTAAATTCACTTAGGAAAATATTGCGTCTTAGGTGACAAGTTGACATGAAGGCTCAGTAATAAAAATCTTTTGGACAAAGCGAAATAAGTGACATACATAGACGCTAAGACACATTGACTTAGATTTTAAACTGGAAATCTATAAACTATTTGCACGAATGAAAGTTATGAATAAAAAAGACAATTTCAAAGATTGGAAGAAAAGATAAACACAAAGAAATACGTTGTTTTTATTATATAATTTTCAAGTTCAACAATTAAAACTCAGTCTTATATTCCCTCGCGTGAACCTGAACTAACTAGCAAAGTGTTTCGTAATGCACTCACACCTGCGGGACCAAGACACTGAAGTAAGCAGTCGTATGATGTTGAGGTGTAGAATTATTTATTCCAATCCCAAGAATCCTTTCCAAGACGATTATAGAGTTTTGTGTGTGTGTGTGTGTGTGTGTGTGTGTGCGCGCGCGTGCGTGCTAGTATACTTTCCTCCCCCTTTCCCGCGAGAGGAACTAGGAAATTCATGATGACTCTCCTTGTATCCAAGAGTCGTAAAACAGGAAAATATCTAACCACGAATAAATATTGGCTAATCAGGATTTTCTCTATTTATTAACTAAATCTTAGATCATTGGATTTTGATGTGGCGCAGTAGAGGAGTCGGCCGCCTTTATAGAAAAAGTTAATACTTCTGTAAGCGTCAGGGACAGATGCTATTTCCTTAAATACTTGTACAGTGTTGTGGCAGTACTGTCTGGGAGACGTAGCAATATTGTAAACAGTCAACTATACAGTAAATACGTCCCTGCTGTTGTGTAATTTAAATTTTTTTTCTCGTTATTTTGTATCTAATAACTTTAAGGATGCATGTAATGTAATGTTGGTGAAATTAACAGCCGTTTTGTTTGGCCTATCGGTGTGCGGGTGACCACAGCTCAGTAGTCACCTGCCCTACTGCTGTGTTGCCCTGTTCTGTTGGGTGAGTTTTGACATAACTAATTGTGTTGTAAAGTTAACTCTCATAAGAATGAAGTATACAGTGGATTATATCAATTGGTTGTTATCTCTGTTGTGGGTAAGACGGGGCTGTTTGTTTAAGGATAGTCTGCGTATGACCAGAGCGCACAGTAAACAGGGGCCTACTGTGAAAGTACTACCTGTGAATCGGTCATATCCCGGTGAGCATCATTATATTAAGTTAAGTTTATTTATAAATGTTTTCTTATTATTTATGTTTTGGATTTATATAATATGCCTTTTAAAGAAACCCTATTACCTACGTCCATATTGTCGGAGGGTTGAGATAAAGTTGGACATTAAAGAGTTTTGTATACCTGAACAGTAGTGTATCGTCCAGGTGGTGTTGGGTGATGCACGAGTACTGTAGGGTGTTGTGCTCCAGCTGACCCTAACACATTCCTCCCTTATTCACACTCACAGCTTTAATGTTCAGTCTTCACTTTTCTTCATCAACACTAGAAAAAACAAACAAATTGGTCATAACAGCCTAGATAATACACGTAACTATATCTTATCTACGTTTAATAACATCTTTTTTCCTCATTACTATTACTACATCTCTCATTATTGACAATATACTTGTATCTTTTAACCTCTGAGTACTGACCACGGACCGTCAACCACTTAATATTCACCTGTGTGTATTTCGTTTACTGGGAAGGATATTAAGTTTTACTTTACTGGGAAACTGACCAGCAGGGGAGGATATAAACACCTGGGGAATGGCCATAAAACTACTCTACAAAGTTGACGACGGAATAGTCATAGTCTCTCTCTCTCTCTCTCTCTCTCTCTCTCTCAAGCTGGGTGAAGAAACTACCTTACCAGCATCGCTCAAGCACCTGGTAGTAATAATCAGAGACTGGCTGCAGTTCCTCAGCCTAATATGGTCCATTACCTGGGTGTTTACTACACACCTCACAGTAATGATCCGGCTGTGATCACCCCCGGCACGACGCCCCGTCACCTTAACGCTGTTATCACCTGCTAAACGCCATGAGTTATTCTCAGCTGATTTAACCCCTGAAGAGAGAGGGTTTAAGGTCTGTTTTCGCCTACAAGTGGAGCTAAACTTCATCATGTTTTGGAATCAGCTTGATCTGATCATCAGTCATCATCGACTAGTGGTAGAATACTCGCCTAGCCCTTGTCAGTCTCAGTGTAAAACAGGACCTATAACGAGAGTCATTACGGGCCAAGATATTATCTCCTGGAGGGTGATGTAGCACTTTATCTCAGCGACACGTGGCGGCATCAGCTGATTTTTCACAACAGCCGCCACGTGTTCGCCCACTGTAATTAAGCTACTGGGGAGGCGACCATCAACAGCTGTTTTGTTGGTTGTTTGTGCTTGTTAACTGTGTCCGTCTGAGAGCTAAATGGTCGTAACCACCTTCCTTTCTTGTCGCCCACACATTAAGGAGGTGTCGTTAAACAATGTTCTTTGTGTATCTCTAAAACTGATCGTTATTAATGATATTTTTGATTGGTAATTATGCAGAAAAATAAGGAGCTCCAATTTATAACACGGTATAAATTTATTAACACGAAGAAATGGTAAATAAAGTGAAGGTCATAAAAAGATAAAAAAGAATAGAAAATTAAATAGGAGAAAACTAGAACAAACGAAAGAAAAGAAGGAAGTAAAAGCACATAAAACAAACACTACTCAGACAAAATGATTCAAAGACATTCAAAAATATTCTTAAAGACTCTGATGATTTTTGAAAGACTGAAAAAAGTTATTGACTAATGTGTCTTTAATTATAAACACAAGAAAGAAGGACAAGCTAAAGGTATGGTACAGGTTGGCGGACTTAAACCACAGGTAAGCCTCAGGTAGATGTGAGTGGCGGCTAGTAGGACAAATAGGGTACAGGGGAGCGAGAGATAGGCAGGGGATAGTATATTTAGGCAGTAGTAGAAGGGAAAGGCTGGAGGTAGATCAAAGGTAAGAAATATACTACAGGATAGGTAAGGTAAACTATACAGGTAGGTCACAGGTAAACAAAATATACTACAGGATAGGTAAGGTTTCTCACTCAATTTACATTATAGACTCAATCACTAGATGAATACAACCACGAATAAACCCGATCAGACAATACAAGAACGCTATGTTCAATAAACCCCAAAACCAATATACTAATGAAGGTAAATGAAGCTGATTACCGAGGCTTCATTAGTTAATAACAGGTGAAGTGAGTGACAGGTAAACAGTGTGTGATTATGACCCTTTGAAAAGTGAAACGATATAGAGAAAAAGAGAAGAAGGATTAGAAGGAAAGGGAGAGAGAGAGAGAGAGAGAGAGAGAGAGAGAGAGGACATAAGCATCACCCCATAACACATGAGGATGGCGCCACAGTCAGACACATACACTAATGCTCTTCACTATGTTATAATGACCAGTCTTTATTCACCGCCGCCACCGTGTCTCTCCTCTCTCTCTCTCTCTCTCTCTCTCTCTCTCTCTCTCTCTCTCTCTCCTTACCTCTCTTCCTTTCTTCTCCCTTTCCCTCTTCCTTTCCCTTCGTCATTTATCTTCTCTCCTACATCTCTCTTTCCTCCCCATCGTTATTGTCTTCTCCTCTTCACAGTCCATACCACCCCTCCTCCTTCCATCTCTCCCTTCTTCCCTGCCTCTCCCTTCCACACCTCTCCCCTCTTTCCCCTCTACCTCTCCCCTCCGCCTCTCCCTTCCTGTATTAATTGGTTGTGTGGCCCCACTGACACACCCACACTACTTTAACTAACCAGGTGGAGGATTCCCAACCACCTGACCACCACCATGATGACTGGTAGTGGGCGTGGTGGTGGTTGGGGGGAGGGGGGTTGGTGGTAGGTGATGGGAGGTGGGGGTTAGTAGGGGAGGGAGGTTGGTGATGGTAGTGGGCGTGGTGGTGGTTGGTGGGGGAGGGTGGTTGGTGGTAGGTGATGGGAGGTGGGGGTTGGTGACTGGTGGGGTTGGTGGGGGTTGGTGGGGGTGGTGGTTGGTAGTGGTGGTAGGTGATGGTGTAGGGGTTGATGATTGTGGTGGTGACGAGTGAGTAGTGGTTGACAAGAATGATGATGGTGGTTGGTGATAGTTTATGGTTAGTAGTGATGATAATTGTGGTGATGGTGGTAGTAGAGAAGATTGATATTTCATGGTGATTATGGTGATTGTGGTGGTGGTGGTGGTAAAGAGTGCTGTGACGATTATGGTGGGATGGTTATGGTGGGATGGTTATGGTGAGATGGTTATGGCGGGATGGTTATGGTGAGATGGTTATGGTGAGATGGTTATGGTGGGATGGTTATGGTGGGATGGTTATGGTGGGATGGTTATGGTGGGATGGTGGGATGGTTATGGTGGGATGGTTATGGTGGGATGGTTATGGTGGGATGGTTATGGTGAGATGGTTATGGTGGGATGGTTATGGTGGGATGGTTATGGTGGGATGGTTATGGTGGGATGGTTATGGTGAGATGGTTATGGTGGGATGGTTATGGTGAGATGGTTATGGTGGGATGGTTATGGTGAGATGGTTATGGTGAGATGGTTATGGCGGGATGGTTATGGCGGGATGGTTATGGTGGGATGGTTATGGTGAGATGGTTATGGTGAGATGGTTATGGTGGGATGGTTATGGTGGGATGGTTATGGTGAGATGGTTATGGTGGGATGGTTATGGTGGGATGGTTATGGTGGGATGGTGGGATGGTTATGGTGAGATGGTTATGGCGGGATGGTTATGGTGAGATGGTTATGGTGAGATGGTTATGATGGGATGGTTATGGTGGGATGGTTATGGTGAGATGGTTATGGCGGGATGGTTATGGTGGGATGGTTATGGTGGGATGGTTATGGTGGGATGGTTATGGTGAGATGGTTATGGTGGGATGGTTATGGTGGGATGGTTATGGTGAGATGGTTATGGTGGGATGGTTATGGTGAGATGGTTATGGTGAGATGGTTATGGCGGGATGGTTATGGCGGGATGGTTATGGCGGGATGGTTATGGTGAGATGGTTATGGTGAGATGGTTATGGTGGGATGGTTATGGTGGGATGGTTATGGTGGGATGGTTATGGTGGGATGGTGGGATGGTTATGGTGAGATGGTTATGGCGGGATGGTTATGGTGAGATGGTTATGGTGAGATGGTTATGATGGGATGGTTATGGTGGGATGGTGGGATGGTTATGGTGGGATGGTTATGGCGGGATGGTTATGGTGAGATGGTTATGGTGAGATGGTTATGGCGGGATGGTTATGGTGAGATGGTTATGGTGAGATGGTTATGGTGAGATGGTTATGGTGGGATGGTTATGGTGGGATGGTTATGGTGGGATGGTGGGATGGTTATGGTGGGATGGTTATGGCGGGATGGTTATGGTGAGATGGTTATGGTGGGATGGTTATGGCGGGATGGTTATGGTTGTGTGGTGATGATGAATGATGATGGAAGTGAGTACAGAGGTGAGAGTAGAAGTGGTGATGTATCTCCCCTCCCCCCATCAGTCTTCACCTCCCCTCCCCCATCAGCCCTCACCTCACCCAAGAGCCCTCCTTTCCCTTCCCCCCAATCAGCCCTCATCTCCCCTCCCCAACAGGCCTCATCTCCCCATCCCAATCAGCCCTTATCTCCCCATTCCCCAACAGCCCTCACACCCCATCCCTCACCTGCCCTCATCTCCCCATTCCCCACCTGCCCTCATCTCCCCATTCCCCACCTGCCCTCATATCCTCTCCCCATCAGCCCTTACCTCACCCAAGAGCCCTCATCTTCCCTCCCCACCTGCCCTCATCTCCCCATTCCCCACCTGCCCTCATATCCTTTCCCCAACAGCCCTCACATCCCCTCCCCCACCTGCCCTCATCTCCCCATTCCCCACCAGCCCTCACCTCCCCTCCCCCACCAGACCTCATCTCCCCTTCCTCCATTGTCACAGTAATGCAGACTAAACGTTGCTAAGCGGTAGGTGGGAGGGCAGCAGGTGGCGCTACTCACCCATAACCCTGCGGTCTCCTTGGTGGGGGAGGGGGGTGTGGTTCATTACTTAGTGGGGGAGTGGGTGTGGTTCAATACTTGGTGGGGGAGTGGGGTGTGGTTCATTACTTGGTGGGGAGGGGGGTGTGGTTCATTACTTGGTGGGGGAGTGGGTGTGGTTCATTACTTGGTGGGGGAGGGGGGTGTGGTTCATTACTTGGTGGGGGAGTGGGGTGTGGTTCATTACTTGGTGGGGGGGGGGGGGGGGCAGCGTAGCTCTTCTTATAGCTGAAAGATAGGGGGTTGAAGGGGGTGAGGGGAGGCTGAGGTAGGGGTGAGGGGAGGTTGTGGTAGGGGAGAGGGGAGGCTGAGGTAGGGGGTGAGGGGAGGCTGAGGTAGGGAGTGAGGGGAGGCTGAGGTAGGGAGTGAGGGGAGGCTGAGGTAGGGGGTGAGGGGAGGCTGAGGTAGGGGGTGAGGGGAGGCTGAGGTAGAAGGTGAGGGGAGACTGAGGTAGGGAGTGAGGGGAGGCTGAGGTAGGGAGTGAGGGGAGGCTGAGGTAGGGAGTGAGGGGAGGCTGAGGTAGGGAGTGAGGGGAGGCTGAGGTAGGAATTGAGGGTAGGCTGAGGTAGGGGCTGAGGGGAGGCTGAGGGGAGGGGTGAGGGGAGGCTGAGGTAAGGGGTGAGGGGAGGTAGGGGGTGAGGGGAGGTTGAAGTAGGGGGTGAGGAGAGGCTGAGGTAGGGGGTGAGGGGAGGCTGAGGTAGGGGATGAGGGGAGGCTGAGGTAGGGGATGAGGGGAGGCTGAGGTAGAAGGTGAGGGGAGGCTGAGGTATGGGGTGAGGGGAGGCTGAGGTAGGGGGTGAGGGGAGGCTGAGGTAGGGGGTGAGGGGAGGCTGAGGTAGGGAGTGAGGGGAGGCTGAGGTAGGGGGTGAGGGGAGGCTGAGGTAGGGGGTGAGGGGAGGCTGAGGTAGGGAGTGAGGGGAGGCTGAGGTAGGGGGTGAGGGGAGGCTGAGGTAGGGGGTGAGGGGAGGCTGAGGTAGGGGGTGAGGGGAGGCTGAGGTAGGGGGTGAGGGGAGGCTGAGGTAGGGGATGAGGGGAGGCTGAGGTAGGGGATGAGGGGAGGCTGAGGTAGAAGGTGAGGGGAGGCTGAGGTAGGGGGGTGAGGGGAGGCTGAGGTAGGGAGTGAGGGGAGGCTGAGGTAGGGAGTGAGGGGAGGCTGAGGTAGGGGGTGAGGGGAGGCTGAGGTAGGGGGTGAGGGGAGGCTGAGGTAGGGGATGAGGGGAGGCTGAGGTAGGGGATGAGGGGAGGCTGAGGTAGAAGGTGAGGAGAGGCTGAGGTAGGGAGTGAGGGGAGGTTGAGGTAGGGGGTGAGGGGAGGCTGAGGTAGGGAGTGAGGGGAGGCTGAGGTAGGGGGTGAGGGGAGGCTGAGGTAGGGGGTGAGGGGAGGCTGAGGTAGGGGGTGAGGGGAGGCTGAGGTAGGGAGTGAGGGGAGGCTGAGGTAGGGAGTGAGGGGAGGCTGAGGTAGGGGGGTGAGGGGAGGCTGAGGTAGGGAGTGAGGGGAGGCTGAGGTAGGGAGTGAGGGGAGGCTGAGGTAGGGGGTGAGGGGAGGCTGAGGTAGGGGGTGAGGGGAGGCTGAGGTAGGGAGTGAGGGGAGGCTGAGGTAGGGGGTGAGGGGAGGCTGAGGTAGGGGCAGCTGCAGGCACGTTTGGGTAAGCCTGCAGATGTTTTATTGTGACGCACAGTACTTTAGTCCCTTCAGGTGGGAGGTGAGACGCCCCTGTAACACCTGCCGTCCTCACCTGGCCAACACTCCCTCACAACATCTACAACTAACACTAATTATTTTGTTTCTTTACTCAGGTATTATAGTATTCTTATGGACTTCAGAGGATGAACATATTACTTGTATTTTCCATAATTACTTATCTACAGTCACCTCAACAAGTCCGTGTCTCCTTCCGAATTGAATCAATAACCAACCTAAATGAACATACGACACCCACCACTACATACGACACCCACCACTACATACGACACCCACCACTACATACGACACCCACCACTACATACGACACCCACCACAACATACGACACCCACCACAACATACGACACCCACCACAACATACGACACCCACCACAACATACGACACCCACCACAACATAAGACACACACCACAACATGCGACACCCACCACAACATGCGACACCCACCACAACATACGACACACACCACAACATACGACACCCACCACAACATACGACACACACCACAACATACGACACCCACCACAACATATGACACCCACCACAACATATGACACCCACCACAACATACGACACCCACCACAACATATGACACCCACCACAACATACGACACCCACCACAACATATGACACCCACCACAACATATGACACCCACCACAACATATGACACCCACCACAACATACGACACCCACCACAACATACGACACCCACCACAACATACGACACACACCACCACAACATACGACACACACCACAACATACGACACCCACCACAACATACGACACCCACCACAACATACGACACCCACCACAACATACGACACACACGACAGTAACAGTTAAATAACATTAATAATATACCACTGCCACTTGAGGAAGAAGTCAGGACCTGATAAGTAAGAAAATACACTAATAATTAGAGCCAAAATAAGAGCAACTGGTAACTCAATATTTTATACTCTTGTCAACAGATGGCGTAAAACAACCTATATAATACTGTACTCTTTATTAGGTGGCCTTACGATATGTGACGTTACTGTTCTGTACGACGCCCTCAACCTCCGTTTCGCTGGTATAGAATTACTACACGTCGTACAGTATATTCAAACTACCTACAACAATCTTCTAACTTTTATTTGATTTATTATCGTGTTAAACATAGATACACTGTCGTCAGCGGCCACTACCAGGAATAAGAATAGTTCCGTGAGTACATACAGGCTGCTCCACCTTGTTTAACATCCGGGACACTTATATTCCTAGCGCAGAATTAGCTGTCATATAATTCGGTGACAGGTAAATATATTATTGTCAAGTGTTAATTCTAGGAGGCTCAACTGCCACGGTTATTAAGTACAGTACTAGTCAGTGATACTTTACTTTCTTTTGGCTCCGTCTTCCCTTCATACATAAGTAGTAGAACCTCCAGTGTAGGAACCATTAGTGTTGGTTGAAACATTATTGAAGCCGTTACTGCATAAAATAAATATATTGTTTACACACACACACACACACACACACACACACACACACACACATGTAAGTTCTCAATAATAAAAAATAAATAAACAGACTTTGCATAGATTTGAAACAATTACATTTAAAGAGAGAGATTGGGAGAGAGATAGGCATGACGTCAGCAGAGGGCAGAGAGAGGGGAGGGGAGGGCGGCTGGTGATGGTCATGGTGAGACACTGGCTAATTAACAGCTCCACATCCACTCTACTAATTAATCGAGGGAGAATTAACAACCATTACCTGTAATTTCAGCGGAGGAGCGTCGCCAGCCACTTACCACAGTACACAACAGCTGATCCGCCACCGTAGTATAAACAACACCCACCATAAGGGTCAGTATCCCATGTGAGACTCTCCATAACTCGACCATACACGCAGCACACAACACACCCCTCATTCATCACCACCATGAATCAACACCCACCTAATCAACACAAGAATTATCAGTTAATAACTAAAATTGGGCGCCCCTGGTTGCCCTGTCTTTACTGGGAGGAGGAGGAGGGAGGTGGGTAGTGAGGCCCCCACCCCTACCTACCCCCACCTGGGCCTAATGAACAAAATAAACGTCTCATCATCAACATGTGGTGTAATATACATAGGGGAGGGGGGGCGGGCTCAGTGCTGCCATCTAGGGGTTAAGCAACTAAGTGATTTCCCTTGTTTACTGTACTGTATATTTCTCTGTCCATAAGCTTAACGATTATTATCCATCCTTCACGACGGGGTATTGATATATTTTTACAATGTTCTATAATAATTAAGTAGTGTAGAAATTTATTAAAAGTCTGGTAATAACAGTGAGAGGTATTAATGAGAAACTGGCAGTAAGAAGTTCAGGCTTGGTTTACACATTAATGTTATTTTAGTATGAAAATTTGAATAACTCGATTTCATTTGTTATCATCAGCAATACACGACAGTTCAATTGTACAGAACTTTGGTTAAGAGGCCGAACTTGCTAGACAGCCGTAACATGTACAAAAAATGTTTATTCAAAAAGGCGTTCTTGTCATACACCAGACATGACAGTCTTCTAATACATCAGTCATGCCACAGTCTTGTTATATACCAGTCATGACACAGTCTAGTCATATACCAGTCATGACATAGTCTTCTAATGCACCAGTCATTCCAAAGTCTTGTTATAAACCAGTTACAACACAGTCTTGTCATACACCAGTCATCACACAGTCTTATCATACACCAGTCATCACACAGTCTTGTCACACACCAGTCATCACACAGTCTTGTCATACACCAGTCATCACACAGTCTTATCATACACCAGTCATCACACAGTCTTGTCATACACCAGTCATCACACAGTCTTGTCATACACCAGTCATCACACAGTCATATCAAGCACCAGTCATCACACAGTCTTGTCATACACCAGTCATCACACAGTCTTATCATACACCAGTCATCACACAGTCTTGTCATACACCAGTCATCACACAGTCTTATCATACACCAGTCATCACACAGTCTTGTCATACACCAGTCATCACACAGTCTTATCACACACTAGTCATCACACAGTCTTGTCATACACCAGTCATCACACAGTCTTATCATACACCAGTCATCACACAGTCTTATCATACACCAGTCATCACACAGTCTTGTCATACACCAGTCATCACACAGTCTTATCATACACCAGTCATCACACAGTCTTGTCACACACCAGTCATCACACAGTCTTGTCATACACCAGTCATCACACAGTCATATCAAGCATGAAACACAGCGACAGAAAGCAACAATTTTAAAGTTCAGAGAATGCTTGAACGATGCTTATGTAGAGAGAGAGAGAGAGAGAGAGAGAGAGAGAGAGAGAGAGAGAGAGAGAGAGAGAGCATCTTTGTGAAAATGTAAATATACTGGTAAAACATATTGAGACTAAGAATGTACGAAATCGATTGAATATCTTAAATATCTTCCCAGGGTTAAATTGAAGTAAGAAAAGTAAAGAAAGAACACAAAATGAAACACTAGAAAAAATAATGAACTTAAATTAGTGGGATTTAGGCTACACTACGACACCTTTAAAAAAATTATTATGGTGTTTAATGGTCAAGAAACATAAGGGTGACGGGACATTGTTACCAGAGCCAGCGAAAAAAAAAACTCCTAAAATGATTACAAACCAGGAAATGAAACACACAAATGAGAAGTAACGTCGAAAAAAAGAAAAACTGTGTTGTTTAGTATAATGTAACAGAATACAGGAGTGTGTTGACTTAGATATTTATAATTCACTCATGACTTATAATGTATATCTTGATGTAAGACAGAGAAGTGTGTATTCCTCTCATGACAAAATACCTGTAATGTTTGGTCACGAAGACTGTACAACACAATTTTGACAACTGTGACCAAATTGTTGATGAAAGTAAATATTTCTTTTTATTGGTCAACCCCTCACACCACTCACCTGTCACTGACCTACTACTACCTCACCTCCCATGTTCCCTCACACCACTCACCTGTCACTGACCTACTACTACTTCACGTCCCATGTTCCCTCACACCACTCACCTGTCACTGACCTACTACTACCTCACCTCCCATGTTCCCTCACACCACTCACCTGTCACTGACCTACTACAACCTCACCTCTCATGTTCCCTCACACCACTCACCTGTCACTGACCTACTACTACCTCACCTCCCATGTTCCCTCACACCACTCACCTGTCACTAACTTACTCTCTCTTTTATTCACCTTAGGGATTTCACGCAATCCTGAATATGTCAGTAAAATATTAAGAAGAAATTTCAATGTATATATCTACAGTGTGTGTGTGTGTGTGTGGAGTGTGTGTGGTGTGTGTGGAGTGTGTGTGGAGTGTGTGGGGTGTGTGTGTGTGGTGTGTGTGTGTGTGGTGTATGTGGAGTGTGTGTGGAGTGTGTGGGGTGTGTGTGTGTGGTGTGTGTGTGTGTGGTGTGTGTGGTGTGTGTGGAGAGTGTGTGTGTGTGTGTGTGTGTGTGTGGAGTGTGTGTGTGGTGTGTGTGTGTGGAGTGTGTGTGGTGTGTGTGTGTGTGGTGTGTGTGGTGTGTGTGTGTGTGTGTGTGTGGTGGTGTGTGTGGAGAGTGTGTGTGTGTGTGTGTGGAGTGTGTGTGTGGTGTGGAGTGTGTGTGTGGTGTGTGGAGTGTGTGTGGTGTGTGTGTGTGTGGTGTGTGTGGTGTGTGTGGAGAGTGTGTGTGTGTGTGTGTGTGTGTGGAGTGTGTGTGTGGAGAGTGTGTGTGTGTGTGGAGTGTGTGTGTGTGTGTGTGTGAACGAAAAATTAATATACCCGCCAGACAGCCGACTGCAGTGGTGTATGTCTGTATTAATTTATATTTCCTCGACGTTTACAAAGTATTGTTCACAGTTGTTGCATATCTTCATTAGTTGTTGAAAGTAGAGACAGATGGCGAGGGGTGAGTGTGTGCGTGTTGGGTTGAGGGGCTGATGAAGCGTGTGGGGGCAGGTGTTGAGGGGTCAGGAGGGGGCGAGAGTAACACGATCCCCCCTCACACGCGCCCCCCAGCAGGCCCACTAACCACACGTAGTTAATGGAGAAGAAAAAGTGCAGAGGGAGGTAGGCGGCCACTGCTCTAGGGTAATTGAGCATGACGTCAACAGAGGGGATGCTGGTAGATCAGCTTGCTTGCCCCGCCCCGCTGGCTTGAGACCCACCAGCTGGTGCCTTCCGGCCCCCCTCCCTGCTCCTTACCCTTCTCTCCATCGCCATCTTCACTACGGCCGTCGCTTCTCCTACTCTCCACTTACACAGATTCACATCAATACAGTCACCCAAAGTTATTTTTCTCCCCAATGAGCTCCAACAACCCAGGCTGGTTCTCTTATTCGTTAGTGTAATTCTCGGTTATGCCCACTTTAACTAATTACTGTTGAAGAAGATAAGTTTATGCTAGCGACCTGCAGGTGATGTGTGCGGTCGTTGGCAGTGTACCATGAGAGCAATATCCTGCACAGGGTGGCTGGAGGCGGCATATGGGAGGAGCGGGTACACTTGCAGAGGGCAGGTAAACGACCAGTTGCTCACCTGGTGCGGTCACCTGTGGACCGGCCAGACGCCACCGTCCGTCCAGCATATGTTGAACACGTGCTCCTCCCCGTAATTGGGGCAACCTCAGTCTTCTCAAACAACAGCTCCTGCCCATAATTAGAGGAGCTCAGTTTGCCTCCACATAGGTAAACTCTTTGTCGTAATTGAAGAAATTTTCATTCAATTTTCATAATGAGAAACTCATAGCCGTAATTTAGAGAAACTTAACCCAGTCTCCTACTCACACAAAAGAAGATTTTGGCCATAAATGGACGCAACTCTATCCCATCGCGGAGAAGTTCCTGACCGTAACTTAGAGAAGCCAAGTCCAGTGTCTACATTGAAACACTCGATCGACGTCTCTACACAGAAGCTTCTTACTGGGACTGAGGAAAACTCACAACATCTCCACATAAAGAAGCTTTTGCCAGATGTAATAAGAAAACGTTCAGGTTGAGTCCCTAGAGAGAAAAAGCGAAGGTGCATCCCATAGTCCTGAGGGCCAATTAGGGGCGCTGCAGATACAACACACTGTAGTTTAACACTTTTTCGGTGTTCAATGAGGCCCTTTAGCCAGCAGTGAATTCGACTGCCTTCACTTCCCTAACTATAAAGTTAGACACCGATTCACAACTGAGAAACTGGGGTGCCCAAGGTGCGAACCAGTGATCTTTAGGATAAAAGGTGAGCACTGTATCCACTCGACCACAGCGCCCCTCGAGAACCCAACTAATCACTGTAAGAAGCAATGGACAAGATATGACGGAATCCCCTTGACTCATTAGTACTTACTCGCTGCCATTAGTCCTACAGGTCTCGTCCCTACATAACGGGCTATTATTATCTAACTCAACCTGTTATAAACGTAGCTATTATATCTAACCTGGCTCACGTTAGAGTAAACCTAATCTAATTGTAGCAGAATTAATACAAACTGACGCCATGGCGAGTAAAATTCATTATTGCACGTCATGCTCAAACACATGTGGATTTTTTTTTTTTTTTTTTTTTTAGGAGAGGGAAGGCCAGAGTGGCACAGCAGGACCCAAGGAGAGCGTGAGTCAGGCGCGTGAGAAGGTGCACGTGCGTCAGTGTGGTGTGGGGGAGGCCCTGGTGTGACGTGTAGTCCTTCCTGGTGATTGGTGCTGCCCCTTTGTTTACCTGACGCCGGGAACACCCAGCTGATGATGCTCCTGACACACCCAAGTACTCCCCCAGCCTCAACACGTCGTTCACCCCTAACGCGTGCTTCACCCCTGACGCGTGCTTCACCCCTGACGCGTGCTTTACCATTAACACGTGCTTCGCCCCTAACACGTGCTTCACCCCTGACGCGTGCTTCACCCCTGACGCGTGCTTCACCCCGGACGCGTGCTTCATCCCTGACACGTGCTTCGCTCCTGACACATGCTTCACCCGACACGTGCTTCACCCGACACGTGCTTCACCCGACACGTGCTTCACCTTTGACGCGTGCTTCACCCTTGACGCGTGCTTCACCCCTGATACGTGCTTCACCCATAACATGTGCTTCACCCCTGACACGTCCTTCACCCCTGACACGTACTTCATCCATCATAGTTTATCACCCTCACCCTGGTCTCTCACCCCCATCCCTCACCCTGACCTCCCACTTGCATCTCTCGCCATGGCCTCTCACCCTTATCTCCATCCTGACCTTTCACCCTCATCTCTCACCCTGGCCTCTCATCCTCACCCCTCACCCTGGCCTGGCCTCTCATCCTCACCTCTCACCCTGGCCTGGCCTCTCACTTTTATCCCTCACCCTGGCCTCTCACATTTATCCCTCACCCTGACCTCTCACTCTCATCCCTCACCGTGAGTAGAACATAGCGTGAGCAGGAGAGAGTGGTGGAGGGGTAAAGGTACAGCCACAAGAACAAACCTAAACCTAACTAAACTTAACCTAACCTAACCTAGTCTAACCTAACCTAACCTAACCTAACCTTACCAAACTTAACCTCCTAACCTCTGTGTGTTGCTGTGGAGCTTCTGCCCATTTCACTGTTTTTTTTTTTTTAATGTGAAAGCAATTTGTGAATTCTGTAATAGGGTGGATTTTTTTTGGGGGGGGGGGAGGGGGTATACTTTGGACGTTTGCTATGCGGTATCTTCGTCTTTGAGATAATTTGAGAAAACTTACCTATAAATGGATGATAAAGGATATAAATAAGGTTCTCAAACTATTAAATCAGGATTGAACACGTATTGCAATGGAAATTTAAGAAGAAGAGAATAAGCACTAGTTTGGAAATAGAGTTGTAGATGAGTTGAACAAGTTATACCAAACACCATCATTAACTGGAACTCGTTTTAGGCTTCAAATATTGGCTGGACAGATATACGAGTGATAATGGCTAGGTGTAAACAGGAGCTGCCTCGCCTGGGTCAATAAGCCTGTACTCATTTTAATATTGCTGTCACTGGTACGGTACTAAACACGGGTTTATTTATACTTCATATGCTACAATATTAAAACTTAAGAGAATACTCATGCATAAAACTGCATTAACTAACGTCCTGGTTTCGATTTTGAATATGGCTCTGTTTATTCTCGATTAAAAAAAAAAAAAAATGTCCACTTATTTTTTGACAACGAACTGAACCTTCGAATAATAATCAGAGTCTTGGGAGTGATGTTTGCTACTGAGCCATACACTATGCTAGAGCAGTAGAAGGATTCACAAATATGATTCACTAGATCTTCTTGACAAACAGATGAGGATGAAGGTTCAGTGAAACATATTTGAACACTATATACAGCTCTGCTTTATATGAACTGTTGCCGTACCCAAGTGTGAGGACATTATAACCTAACACATTACAAACATAAGAACAATCGTCTTTTATCGCGGTGAGATATGAGAAGGAGGGGAGTGGATGAGGGGAGAGGGGGAGAGGCCCAGGGTGATGGGTAAGGGGGCGATATTGACAGGAAAATAAAGAGTTGTGAGGGTGTGTGGAGAAAGGGGTGACGGGGGGGGGGGGGGGGAATCAAAACCACTGAAAGGAGAGAGTAGCGTGAGGAGATGATTAAACCAATATATAAGGGTGGAGCAGCATATGGGTGTGAGGGTGAGTTTGATGGGGGTGTGGGGTGGGTGTGAGAGGGGGCAGGTGTGGGGTGTGAGAGGGGGCAGGTGTGAGGTGTGATAGAGGGCAGGTGTGAGGTGTGAGAGGGGGCAAGTGTGAGGTGTGATAGAGGGTAGGTGTGGGGTGTGGGAGGGCCAGGTGTGGGGTGTGAGAGGAAGTAAGTGTGAGGTGTGGAGTGTGAGAGGAGGCAAGTGTGAGGTGTGGGAGGGCCAGGTGTGGGGTTTGAGAGGGGGTAGGTGTGGGGTGTGAGAGGGAGCAAGTGTGGGGTGAGAGAGGGAGCAAGTGTGGGGTGTGAGAGGGGGCAGGTGTGAGAGGGGGCAGGTGTGGGGTGTGAGAGGGGGCAGGTGTGGGGTGAGAGGGGGCAGGTGTGGGGTGTGAGAGGGGGCAGGTGTGGGGTGTGAGAGGGGGCAGGTGTGGGGTGTGAGAGGGGGCAGGTATGGGGTGTGAGAGAGGGCAGGTATGGGGTGTGAGAGAGGGCAGGTGTGGGGTGTGAGAGGGGGCAGGTGTGAGGTATGAGAGGGGGCAGGTGTGGGGTGTGAGAGGGAGCAAGTGTGGGGTGTGAGAGGGGGCAGGTGTGGGGTGTGAGAGGGGGGCAGGTGTGGGGTGTGAGAGGGGGCAGGTGTGGGGTGTGAGAGGGGGCAGGTGTGAGGTATGAGAGGGGGCAGGTGTGGGGTGTGAGAGGGAGCAAGTGTGGGGTGTGAGAGGGGGCAGGTGTGGGGTGTGAGAGGGGGCAGGTGTGAGGTGTGAGAGGGGGCAGGTGTGGTGTGTGATAGAGGGCAGGTGTGGGGTGTGGGAGGGCCAGGTGTGGGGTGTGAGAGGAAGTAAGTGTGAGGTGTGGGAGGGCCAGGTGTGGGCTTTGAGAGGGGGCAGGTGTGAGGTGTGGGAGGACCAGGTGTGGAGTGTGAGAGGCAGTAGGTGTGGGGTGTGAGAGAGGGCAGGTGTGGGGTGTGAGAGGCAGTAGGTGTGGGGTGTGAGAGGGGGCAGGTGTGGGGTGTGAGAGGGGGCAGGTGTGAGGTATGAGAGGGGGCAGGTGTGGGTTGTGATAGAGGGCAGGTGTGGGGTGAGGGAGGGCCAGGTGTGGGGTGTGAGAGGAAGTAAGTGTGAGGTGTGGAGTGTGAGGGGAGGCAAGTGTGAGGTGTGGGAGGGCCAGGTGTGGAGTGTGAGAGACAGTAGGTGTGGGGTGTGAGAGAGGGCAGGTGTGGGGTGTGAGAGACAGTAGGTGTGGGGTGTGAAAGAGGGCAGGTGTGGGGTGTGAGAGAGGGCAGGTGTGAGGTGTGAGAGAGGGCAGGTGTGAGGTGTGAGAGAGGGCAGGTGTGAGGTGTGAGAGAGGGCAGGTGTGGGGTGTGAGAGAGGGCAGGTGTGGGGTGTGAGAGAGGGCAGGTGTGGGGTGTGAGAGAGGGCAGGTGTGAGAGAGGGCAGGTGTGGGGTGTGAGAGGCAGTAGGTGTGGAGTGTGAGAGAGGGCAGGTGTGGGGTGTGAGAGAGGGCAGGTTTGGGGTGTGAGAGGGTGCAGGTATGAGATGTGGGAGGACTAGGTGTGAGGTGTGAGAGGGGGCAGGTGTGAGGTGTGGGACGACCAGGTGTGGAGTGAGAGATGGTGCAGGTGTGGGGTTTGAGGGAGCAGGTGTGGGGTGTGAGAGAGGGCAGGTGTGGGGTGTGAGAGGAAGCAAGTGTCAGGTGTGGGAGAGGATAGGTGTGGGGTGTGAGAGGGAGCAGGTGTGAGGTGTGGGAGGACCAGGTGTGGAGTGTGAGAGGAAGCAAGTGTGAGATGTGGGAGAGGGCAGGTGTGGGGTGTAAGAAGGAGTAGGTGTGAGGTGTGGGAGGACCAGGTGTGGAGTGTGAGAAGAAACAGGTGTGGGGTTTGAGGGAGCAGGTGTGGGGTGTGAGAGAGGGCAGGTGTGGGGTGTGAGAGGGAGTAGGTGTGGGGGTGTGAGAGAGGGCAAGTGTGGGGTGTGAGAGGGAGTAGGTGTGAGGTGTGAGAGGACCAGGTAAGAGAAGGCAGGTGTGGGATGTGAGAGGGCCTGGTGTGGAGTGTAAGAGGGGGCAGGTGTGGGATATGAGAGGGCCTGGTGTGAAGTGTAAGAGGGGGCAGGTGTGGGATATGAGAGGGCCTGGTGTGGGATATGAGAGGGCCTGGTGTGGTGTGTAAGAGGGGGCAGGTGTGGGATATGAGAGGGCCTGGTGTGGAGTGTAAGAGGGGGCAGGTGTGGGATATGAGAGGGCCTGGTGTGGAGTGTAAGAAGGGGCAGGTGTGGGGTGTGAGAGGGGGCAGATGTGGGATGTGATAAAGGGTAGGTGTGAGGTGTGGGAGTGCCAGGTGAGAGGAGGCAGGTGTGGGAGGTGAGAGAGCTAGGTGTAGGGTATGATAATGGCAGTTGTGGGTGTGTGAGGGTTGTAGATGAGGGGTGGATGAGGTAGATAAGAGGTAAATAAGAGGTAGATAAGGGGTAGGTAGGGGTCGGATGAGATAGATGAGGAGTGGGTGAGGGGCGGATGAGGCAGATGATAGGTGGGTGAGATGCGGATGAGGTAGACGAGAGGTGAATTGAGACTGATGAAATAGATGGATCTCTCTGAGGTTAGGTTAGGTTAGGTTAGGTTAGGTTAGTTACTGTTCAGGCTATTGTTTATAAGCAAGTGAGGTTTATAAAAAGGATCTAACGACATAAATACAGTGAATAAATATATTGATGTTTTGAGAAGAAGACAGAGAACGATAACAGAGGATGAGGAACTGAAGTGAAAATTGAATAACACTTAATTTCAGTAGAGGTGATAAAGGAGGTGGAAGCATACAGTGCGGAGATATAGAAGAACAATGAAGATAAATTAGACATAAAAAAAAGAATAAATGAAACTAATTAGAAAGAAGAAAAGAATAGCGATAGAGAAAGACATTATGATACTAGAGGGAAGCAAAACACAATAAACATGATGGGAAATTAAAACGGTAAAGAAGATATAAATTAACCGTGAGGCAGGATATGAGAGGAAGCATGATGGGGGGGGGGGGGGTGAGGCCCGTGCAGTGAGGAGGGGTGGGGCTGGCCGGGGGCTGGTGGGGGGCGGGGGGGAGCTGGGAGGACTAACATATGTACAGTACCTACTACTTTACCTTCAATCTTCCTCGTCTCTCATTTACTGCTCCCCCTCACCTCCCCCCGCCCGTCACCTCCCTCTCCACTTTCCGCTTCCCTCGCCTCCCTCTCACTTCCCTCACTTCCCTCACCTGTCTCTCCCCCTCACCTGCCTTTCCCCCTCAACTGCCTCTCCACCCCTCACCTCCATCTCCTACCTTCACCTCCCTCTTCAACCCTCATCTTCCTCTTCCCCTCATCTCCCTCTTCCACTCACCTTCCTCCCCACCTCACCCCCTCTCTACCCCTCACCCCTTTCCCCCTCATCTTCCTTAGGTTAGGTTAGCACTGGTTCTATTATATTATAATTATTGGTATGTTTATCCGCATATTGCTGCTAGGTGCAGTACAAATCGATTCGTATTTTACATGGAAACTATAAATGCAGTATATTGAAACTATCACTATGTGCCAATGATCCCTAAAACACGCGACCATGACCACACACACACACACACATACATATATACACGCATACACACACATACATATATACATTTGTGTGCTTGTGCGTACTCCCTACCACCATCTCTCTTCAGCTGATTTACAAGTAGGTATAGACGGTAGAGGTCAGATGTGTGGCGTGGCGTGACCTGGGACACACTACAGCTGTTGTGGCCATGGCCCGGGTCACCACCTCTCTCACCACATGGGACAGCCGACACGGTGACTCAATCTCTGCGCATAACTACACAATGACGCCATATTTTGTAATTTTAGGAGAATTACATGTTTTCTTGTGAAGCCAATCTTAAATAATACTATGTTGATAGATAACTGATAGATATTAATTCTCCTAAGTTTTTAGTCTCATAAAGGCAGCCTTGCGTCTCTATCTCCAGGGAATAACTAACAGTGAAGGTGTCTAACATAATTATATACACTAGTCAGTAAGGTCAGTGTAGACATTTTATTTAACCTGGTCATACTGTATTATATCTCGTAATTATGTTTTGTGATTAATTTTTCAGTCGGGTTGTTAATAGAATAATAATGAAGACACATATTCAAAAGTATCACTGTGATGAAAGATGTAATACTGTGTGTGTGTGTGTGTGTGTGTGTGAGAGAGAGAGCCAGTATAACGCACCACGCTCGTCTATCACCATCACTTACTTTCACCCGACACAGCTGAGGGTTGTCCCGGGCGTGAGCTGACCACCGGACGTGGTTGGGGTCAACTCCTGACCCGAGACAGGTCAACTGCTCACCCGTGCAGCCTCATACAGTGGTTGTTCACACCTGGTCTCTGTTGTCCGTCTAAGTGTTTGTAATAATTACCTTGAACATTAAATGTGATTCATAAATATATTAACAAATCCTTTCAAATTTATTCAGAATTGGTAAAAGATGAGCTTGTTACTGTTGGTTGTGAAGGTGATACCAGGAGGTTAGTAGGCCAGGGTCACGGGTCAAGGAGCATGACCTGTGTCGGGAGGTGTCAGGGCCCGTCATCTGTCACGTCCTCGTAAATGCCATACCTAAAGACACGAGGAGTTAGTAACATCTTATGTGGACAACATCTTGCCTATAAAACTGTTGAGTAGACACACCAGCGAGGGTCATGTGTGGTGGAGAACAATGGTGGTGTTTAGGGGTTCTGAAGATGTCAGTTCTTGAGACAGTCAGCCATTGTTTCCAAATATCAGTTGCAGCTACAGTCACCTGGATTATTGTTGCTATGAACCCAACTAAAAGAGACGTGACGCGTCTTGATCACTGAACCCAAGACTAAACTGAATAAGAGAATGGTTTCTATGCCACGTGATTAGGTCTTAACATGTGTCTAAAGTCGGGATGACAACGAGAGCAGTTATATTACGATTGGTTTATGTTCTGAGACAACTGGTACATCATTTGAAATCTCTCTCTAGTTATTATCAGTGTTCCGCCAGATTCAGTAGTCAGTTTAAAGAATTTCACGGAAAATGTATCGAATCCCTCTGAATAATTCCACAATATTAGTTACTTAAAAAGTCTTTCGGTAACTGACGATCAACATGTGACTGACGGTTAGTATCAGATTCCATGAGAACATACTGTACGATACACCAGCTTGAACATTTTTGTCAAACAAGTACAAACAACAACGAGTCATTGACAATTTCACCACATTAACAGAAACTCAGTATTCATGTCCACCATTAACACTGATCCCTTGTAATTAAATCAAATACTAAAATAATGTGCGAATCCTGTAGGCCTAGTGTCATGACGACCAACTTATACCATCCTCGCCAAGCTGCCAAACAAAAGAACATCACCATCTTCCACACGTCTATAAACCACCTCAAGTTTCCCCGAGTCTATTGTTATAGTCCGTAGCATCATAGACCTGCTGACCTTTGACCCCTAGAAGAGAGATTTGGATGATCTATGAGGACTGGTGGAGTGAGGGAGACCAAGCAGGTGAGGTATACAATACAAGCGAGACTTCTATTGTTGCAGGTAAGGTGGTCACATCCCAACCTCTTTTGTTGCTCCAGGGAAAGTTTTTACATTTTTCATAGTGTTTTATTTTGTATTTATTCAAGTATTTATTCGATAATTTATTTAGTTGCTTATCAATTGATTTATTATTATTTTTTATTCAGGTTTTATTTATATATTTATTTTGTTTATTTTTATTTTGTTCATAAAGAATACACCAGGTACAGGTAGTGAGGCCCTCAATAGGATGATTTAAGAATACGGTGTCAAAGTTGTGGAATTATCAATGTTCATTTCATTCATCGATTGGAATAGGGAACGTATATTATATAGATATAATTAAAGACAAAGGGACCTCTCCTCCTCCCCAACAGAGCCTCTCCTCCTCCCAAACAGGGTTGCTCCTCCTCCCCAACAGGGCCTCTCCTCCTCCCCAACAGGGTTGCTCCTCCTCCCCAACAGAGCCTCTCCTCCTCCCCAGCAGACCCTTTTCTCCTCCCAAATAAGGCTGCCGTTCCTCACCAACAGGGTTGTTCCTCCTTTCCCACAGAGCCTCTACTCCTCCTCAACAGGGCCTCTCCCCCCTCCCCCCAACAGGGCTGCCTCTAGCATCTGTATTAGCTGACCTCATGTTTGACCTTCATTCACCTGTCCTGACCTGTTGGTGACCTCGACCTCTCCTTCTGAGCATCCCACAAGGGTCACGTGTCCAGAGAGAGAGAGAGAGAGAGAGAGACGAGGGACGGGAGGGAGAGTAGAGAAGGAAGAAAACACGGATGTTGATACCTGGGTCAGGGAGGAGAGGGAAGAGGAAGACAAGAAAGAGGAGAGAAGGTTGTGATGGGAGTACACAGTCGAGGGACAGAGAGACACATGATATAAGAATAAGGGCAATAGGAGAAAACTTGAAGAAATAAGAGACAACCAAATTGAACAATTGTTTGTAGTTATCATATAAAGTATTTTCATATCTTTATTGAAGGTAAGTGTGTCCAGGTGAGGGCGGATGTGGCCAGGTGAGGGCGGGTGTGGCCAGGTGAGGGCGGGTGTGGCCAGGTGAGGGCAGTTGTGACCGGGTGACAGAGGTGCAATTGAAAAGTGTTACATAAATTTGAAAAACATTGCAAAACATGGTGCAATAATATTTCATTTTTGTGCAAAAAGTGCACTTTTCTTGGCAAAAATGCAAATTTTTTAAAATGTTGTAACTGTTGCGAAAATTTTCTGTAGAAATTGTTACAAATAATAATCAAACAGTTGCAAAAAGTGCAAAAAGTGTTGCCAAATTATTGCAAAATTAATCCAATGCATACTAACGTGTTCGGGGGTAAGCGATGACTTTACACCTAGGTGAACCATAGATTAATTGCCTGATTTGTGTGTTTCGGGAGGTGAAGGAGGGATGGACCAAGCGGAGTTGACGTTAGAAATTTCGAGGCCGCCAGTCTGTGGCTCATGAGTGGCTTGGACTTTTTGAGGCAACTGATACCCTCTCCTACTTAACCCTTGTATGTTGGTATGGTGAGGTGCTGACGATGACAACACCTGGTTCTAAGACATAGTGGTAGGTTGAGTCTTAAGACATAGTGGTAGCAGTAGCAAGAACAGCGAAACAGCAGTAGCCACAGCAATTGTAGCGCAGCATAGGAGCAGCGGCAGGGCAGCAGCAGTAGCAGCAACAGAGGAAGAGCAGCAGCAGCAGCAGCAGCAACAACAGAGGAGGAGCAAGCAAGGGAGCAGCAGCAACAGCGGAACAGCAGCAGGGCAGCAGCAGTTACAGAGGAACAGGAGCACGGAAACAGCAGTTGTCACAACAGTTAAAGCTCAGCACAGGAGCAGCAGCAATAGTGGAACAGCAGCAGGGCAGTAGCAGTACCAACAACAGAGGAAGAGCAAGCAGGAGAGCAGCAGCAACAGCAGAACAGCAGCAGGGCAACAGCAGTAGGAACAACAGAAGAAGGGCATCAGGGGAGTAGCAACAGCAACAGCGGAACAGCAGCAGGGCAGCAGCAGTAGCATCAACAGCGGAAGAACAGCTGGGGTCCACTGGTTTGACAAGGCAACTCGACACCATCTCTCGGGATTTAACAGCCACCTCAGGTTGATTACTGCACGAGGGGCCGCACACCGAGGAGCAGGGTCAGCACCACAACACAGACAATAGGTAAACATTCTATACCTCCTTTACGGTCTACGAGCTATCATGAATCCTCGGAAGGGGGGGGGGGGGAGACAAACAAGTTATAACACGACAACTACATTCCTGAGAGTTTCCCAGCCCAGCCAGAGAGTGTAGTACTGGCGACCCATAAAGACCTCAGAGGGGCTTTATCAGCATACACAAACTACCGTCTTACCTCTTGTCCAGATTTCACACTTGTCGAGATTAATCTAAGCTTACAGCATCCTAAGCGGAGGTCATACAATTCAGGGTCGTTGTTGTTATGAGGAAAAGCTACTTGGCTGAAAAGGTTAGGAGTCATTAGTGTGGGTGGCTAGTGGAGGAGGTAGGAGAGTGGATCAGATGAAGGGCGCTTAAAGTCCTGTTTGTTATACTTGAGATTGGTGTTTTTATGCCGTCTGAACGTGTTTATGAGATACGCCTCAAATTTTCTTCGGTGTTAAGGATTATGGGAAGAATGTTTTTGTGACTCGAGTTTATCCTCTGGTAATGGAAGTTGTTGTCTCGGGTCCTGTTTGTTTGTTTGTTTGTTTAATGGAGACTTTTGGTGCTGAGTTTGTTTCTTTAATAAAACGTTTTTTTATTCTATTTCTATAATATTGGTGAAGATAATTTTTAGTTATGAGATATTTGAGAAAAAGAAACATGGTCACTTCTCACACACACACACACACACACACACACACACACACAAAACTATCTATAACATACAAAAAATAACATAGACCTATATTAAAGACATAAATTACCACTTTAATTAATAACATGTTGACTGTCGGGATAACAATTAAGACTATCTCAATGACCATATCAATTGTGTAGTAAAGATTTATGCGTCTAAATTTGTGTTGTTTCTATATAAAGTAGATATCAGGATACAGGAGCCAGTTGTTAAATGACTAGACACAAACCTTGACTCTGGTTGAACTTTTCCACCGCCAGAGGGAGTCTTGAACCTCCGGCACTTGAACCTTCACCCAGCTGAACTACCTTATCCGTCACTCCACCTAAGACACGTGCTAGCCGCGATTGGAATATAGTATGAGGTTAGTTTACCTACAATTAAAATAATCTTTCTTTTTGCTTTAGAATAACGACGTAATATCTTGCTCGACAGACGGCAACACTCAATTGAAGCACGTGTTAGGCGCCATCTTAAGGTAATCACGTTTTTACCCGCCATCTTCGCTCATGGGCCACACTTTTTCGTTCACCCAACAATCTAAGGTGGACGAAGATTCTCAACGCTGAGGAACAATTACGAAAATCTGTGATGAACGCGGGAGTAGCCAGCGCCCCGTATGACACCTGTTTCTTACCTCCCAGCCTCATTAACCACCTGGACCCAACCCCAGTGAACCGTCACGCCACATCCCACTCTTGTGTTACCACACAATATGGGCGAAAATAACAAGAAACAAAGTTAGTGTATAGCCTTCTCTGGATACGAATTACAGTGTACATTCGCCACATGTCAAGGAGCTAATCATGGCCGGGGTTGTGGACCGAACTCACCCCATTGATCGAGTGTGATAAGGTCGTAGACGCTGTGTGCTCGCCTGAGGGTTGTGCCCCTCGAGCCTCGCCTCGTGCCGGGCGGACAACACCTGTCAGGGCCGCAAGCAAGTGCTGGGCTGCGGCGTGCGGGTGACAATATGGCGGCCGCTTCATTGGCTCCATTTTGGAAATTTATGACTTTCACTCTTGGTGATGGATGACGATTTTAGTGTGTGTTTTACCCGGCAGCTAGCGAGTGTAATGACGGCGGCAGACTGAGGGCAGACCCGCCTCACTCACTCATGCCGGCAGGAAGTTGAGTACTAGCGACAGTGACGCTCTTTGAAGGCCCTCTTTGACATACCAACAAGAAAAGTTTAAGTTAAAAATAAAATAAAACATGGATAAGTAACCATAAAATGAACAACTTCACGCCATCATGCAGAATGTATCAAAAGAGAAATATATCTTGGACAGAAATTACCAGGAAACGATGTATTAGTAGTCATGCACATCACGCTCCCCCCCCCCCCCTTCCTATCTCAGCTTCAAGTTTAAGGCTTCAGGCAATTGTCTAAAAACTTGTTTGTGTATTGGTCTACTGCCTTACTGACACTTCTCTACTGACCTATACTACGTGATGTGGGTTAATATGACCTGAACTTTAAGCATCAAGCACACACACTTTGCTTTACCCTTGTATGTTGTGTACACCTCAGGGTCTTAGTGCACTGTATACTGTTTATGCTGTTTGTATGATACCACTGTATGCTGAGAATGCCTAAACACATTTAAGGACAGGAAAATGCTTTGTGAATTTGGGTTGAAACATCACCAATGTCCTGCGATGTAATTTGATAACTTGAGCAGAGTCCTGTAGGATGAGAAGAGTTGATAGTGATGTGTGATGTTAGGGAGCTTTGAAAGTGATGTGTGAAGTCAGAGAATGGTGAGAGTCAGGTGATGTTGAGATAAGCTTTATGATTATGGTGTCAAAAACAAAGCTAAAAGTTAAATTAAATAAAAAATTATGACGTATAATTCTTAGAATTTTTTTATTATAAATTCTTAAACTAGAAATGTTGTGTTTAAATGTTCAACAAATAACATCACCTTTGTGTTCTTTGTTGTATAATATGGAGTGACTAAAAAGAATTTGTAGTATCTGAAATTTATTTGAATCCTTACAGAACATTTTTGTATATACAGAGTTTAGAGACCTAGAAAATACTGATCAATAATACGATAGTTTTGTTGTCAGGTTTAACACTGAATACAACAGATATTTTCATACATTTGTCTGTTCTTTTATTTTTTTATTGGAGGCTGGTGGAGGTTGATGGAGGCTTGGGGAGTTTATGGCGGCTGGTGGAGGCTGGTGAGGCTTGGGGAGATTATGGAGGTTGATGGAGGCTTGGGGAGGCTGGTGGAGGCTGGTGGAGGTTGGGGAGGCAGGTGGAGGCTAGTGGAGGCTGGGGAGGTTATGGAGGCTGGTGAGGCTTGGGGAGGTTATGGAGGCTGGTGAGGCTTGGGGAGGTTATGGAGGCTGGGGAGGTTATGGAGGCTGGGGAGGCTTGGGGAGGTTATGGAGGCTGGTGGTGGCTTGGGGAGGCTTGGGGAGGCTGGTGGAGGCTGGGAAGGTTATGGAGGCTGGTGGAGGCTGGGGAGGCTTGGGGAGGTTATGGAGGCTGGTGGAGGCTTGGGGAGGTTATGGAGGCAGGTGGAGGCTTGGGGAGGTTATGGAGGCTGGTGGAGGCTTGGCGAGGTTATGGAGGCTTGGGGAGGTTATGGAGGCTGGTGGAGGCTTGGCGAGGTTATGGAGGCTTGGGGAGGTTATGAAGACTGGTGGAGGCTTGGGGAGGTTATGGAGGCTGGTGGAGGCTGGTGAGGCTTGGGGAGGTTATGGAGGCTGGTGGAGGCTGGTGAGGCTTGGGGAGGTTATGGAGGCTGGTGGAGGCTTGGGGAGGTTATGGAGGCTGGTGGAGGCTTGGGGAGGTTATGGAGGCTTGGGGAGGTTATGGAGGCTGGTGGAGGTTATGGAGGCTGGTGGAGGCTTGGCGAGGTTATGGAGGCTGGTGGAGGCTTGGCGAGGTTATGGAGGCTTGGGGAGGTTATGGAGGCTGGTGGAGGCTGGCGGGGCAGAAGTGACTGTGATGCAGAGTAATTATTTCTCCTCTACGTCATCGTCAGCTGGTTACCGTCTGCCTCCTCCTGCTGTCGCCACTACCCTCACCGCCATCTTATATTAAAGTGCATTGTCAACGTCTTGTGTCAGACTACACTCTCAGTTTTGTCAGCATGCAATGTCAGTGGGTTGTGCCTGCATGGTGTCTGAAGGATAGGGAGGGGGTGGGGGGGTTTCAGGATACATTATTAGCAGGTACTGTCAACATGTACAGTCGGTAGATTCACAAAGGAAGGGTTGGAAGCGTTCTTAGCCATCCCGTTCTTTCAGCCAGGATTGCCGGCCTTTTCCCTCCTACTCTGCTCGTCTCGCTGTCCTTCTTCACTATCACGGATGAATTCTTAAATTTCACGCCACGAGTATGGGATTTTAAACCGTATAACTTCTTTACAACCTATTCTCTCAATCTCCTTTTAATCGTAACGAACATAAACTACACAACACGTAAATATTAAGCCACGTGCGACGATCACAGCACCAGGAACACGCTGGCGATGAACCCGGATAATACTTGAGATAGTGAGCTGAAGACGTAACTATTCTAGGCGCCAGAATATTACACACGGGTGATGATCAATACAGGCGACTACCTACAGGAAGATCATCAGTACTTTCATGACTCATTAAACAATCTCGCGAACGCGAACACACACACACACACACACACACACACACACACTGGACATATACAGTACAAATACTTTTATTACATTAACCTCTATCACATTACGTGGTATTATAAGGTGGACAAGTCTTAAGAATATATTAACACGATTATTAATATATTGATGACATAATATTTATTAGATTATTAGACCTTCATAACCCGAATATCTTGAGCATAATTATTACGTGTGTGTGTGTGTGTGTGTGTGTGTACATAGTCAGTTCTGGATACTTGTATTTCTAGCTCTCATGACTTGAGTCCTCGGTGTCAACGAGTGCTTGGATACAGTGTATTATGGTAGAGGCTCGTGTTTCAGAAGATGTGCTTGTTTGTTTATCTTTGCTCACTCGTCTCGACACAATATGACCTCCCATCACCTAAGTGTCTACCTGCCGAAATGAAGATAGAATGATCCAAGCTTGATAAAAACTTCATTTGTTGTGGTGTATTGATCAAAACAAGAACAATTACAATCCTCTCATTGCATAAACTATATTTCATCATTACAATTATTAAACAAAGATCCATACATGACAAATAATATTGATTAGATTCATTGTATATTAATTTCCATCTATCCTCATTTAATTACGTGGTTTACACTAAATCCCGATCTATTGTCATTTAATATAATCTCGGAAACGCAATAAAATATTCAGTTTTTTTTTCTCTTTATCGCTATATAAATAGAAATATGAAGTTCCATGTTCAACCCAAAACGAATCCTGCCATATTTAGTTCATTACTGTGTGTGGATACGTGTGTGGGTGATACCGTGGCTATAGGAGTTCAAGAACATCACCTCTGAACTTTCGCTATCCTGGAGGTCGTAGAACCAACTATACAATCAGAAATTTCTCAACAGTCTCCCTTACTAACCCAACCTTGCCTTGTCTTGTCTCGCCATCGTTAATCTCCAGGTAAGGGAATAAATCTTACCTGGCCTGACCCCCCCTCCCACCACCTAATCACTCACTATCTTACCCCTCTTAATGTATTACATCCTCACTCAGTCACTCACCCAGTTCTTTATCCAGTCTATTAACAGGTTCTTCGTGCAGTCTCATTATAGTAGACATTGAATCAACTGTTACCGGTTTGTTTTTATCTCTGTGGTGCAAATTCATCTGGCAATTCTTCGTTACAGTTCTTAGTGTATGACTTTACGGTTCTAAATTTATTTTAATATTGCTTATAACAGATGTAAATTTAGCTGATGCATCAATTCTTGTTATACTTTCAGAGGAATATATAAGAAAAAAAAATCCCTATCAACTTGATCTAATTCTGTGAGGATAAGGAGTCACAGGTGATGAGACTGTCTGTGATGTTGAGTAGTAATTAAATGAGAATAGTGAACATGACAACTAGGTAAGTTTGTTGAGTAGATAACCAGGGGTTGATTTTGACTCCCATTAGGTTTGATTCACCTTGGTAGTACAGTACTTCCAGCCCCTCCAGTTTAGGCAATGTTGAGAGAAAGCCACTAGGATATGGTATGTGTGATGTGTTCGTGTCATTAGTGTCTTATGTTTGTTTTTATTTTTTCATAAATTTCAGGTTGCAATTGAGTTTTCATGAAGCAGTCAACACTTTCTCTAAACCCTGTAATCTTAAACAGTCACATTATTTAACAAAACAAAAATCATAACTATTCACTTTATCACAAATCATCTCGAGTCAGTCATGTTATTATTGTTGAACCGTTTACAGTATATCATGAAACCTTCGTAAGAATTGATTATCTAACAATGTCGCCTTGTGTCTCTATGACTTTTTCTTAAGACATCCATTTTTATTCACAGTTGTTCTCCAGTTTCTCAATAACCACGCGTTTAGAGACATCTCCTTTCTCAATGTTTTGTTTTAAATGTTTCTTTCGTTTTTATTCAATTAACTATGTTTTTTTAATATAAACTGATGCAAGTTACAGCCAAGAACTGTTCGCTCCTCACTCGGCTCCCAGAAGAGGGTTGACGGAAAGAACTGGATGCAAGAGACAATTGATAACACTAAGTACTTCATCTTGTCGTGAACTGGTGATGTTTGGTTGTGTTCCACGATACTGGTTCGACGATCACGTGTCTTCTTCTCTCTTCCTTTGTCTCGTAATTCCAATTCGAAAATTAATATATTTATCAAACGCGTATTTATCAATTTTTTTGTTTTCTTTCGCTATTTATGCTTCGTTGACTCTTACTTTATTCTGTTTCTTGCACAGTTTTACTCACGTGCGTTTCATCGAGCGACACAACTATGACATCTGTCATTCTGAAGAACATTTCAGGTAAGATCGTACAGTAAGGAGAACAGAACATAGGACAGTGTGCCAGGTAACGAGAGTCGGTCAGTCTGATATGATCTCTAAATGCTCTTCTACTTCCAATAAAGGCTTGTGTTACTATCAGAAGTATGGTCACTTTGCCACCAGTCGGAGAAAAATGTATACAGTGAGTACGAATAAAGTTCTGCCTTATAATTTTCAGTATTGGATTTAGGTTTACACCTTTCTTGCTAAAACTATTTCTGTTTCAAGTACTTAAGTGTACTGAGAAGTTGAATAAGATTTGTTCTGTACGAATTTTACATAAATCACATGGATAAAATATATTGTTGCTCTAGTCTAAGGCAAACACTATTTTCTTAGTATTTATGAACCCAGCGGGAGTTTTCAATCATTAGAAAAGATATACAGTACACTACAAAATAAACGAGTCTGAACACAAGTATATCCGACATCACAAGCGGGCTACCTCTTAATTGTGATACACAGACACTTGCACAAGATGTGTCCTCCCACTCACTCAGTTAATCATATATAATACACACATTTTCCGCTTATGAACTAAGCATCTTTCTCATGTGAAATTCAATCAATCAGATACGACCCACGTTAAGTCCTGTCCTCCAAATTTAGTTTTACAGAAAGGAGACATAGATCATTATAAATCATCTAGAGCGCTTTTGGGCTCTTTCATTATTTCATATGAGGTCAACTAGTTATTATTGAGATGATGACATTTAAGCAAAAAACTGATTAAGAAATTATGCATCCAAGAGACATAAGCTTTATCTTAATGGAGGTTGACAGAAACACAGAACTTTGTGCCAATCATTTATACAGAGAGGGCGAGAGTGACCCACCACAGGCACCACACAATACAAGATGTTTACCTGTATAATACAGGTGATATTAACCCAACAAAGAGTGTTGGTAAGTCACCCTAACACGCTCTCAAGGACTCCTCCGCCATTTTCTTTTCCGCAACGGGAGCCAAATGTGGGTCAGACCTTCAACATCCTGCAGGGGTCATTAGTGGAGGGCCTCAGGCGGAAACCCCACCAGCAGTAGGGCCTGATCTGCCTCGACCCCCACCTGCCCCTCCTCGACCCCCATCTGCCCGCCCCTCGACGCCCCCCACCTGCTCATCCCGCCCCTCCCTACGCCCAAGGTCCCTATAACCAACTCTGCCACGCCTGCAAACCCCGAGGGCTGGTCCCCCCCATCTCCTACACCATTAAGCCCCACCTCCCGCCCCTCCTCACCTGCACGCTACCTGGCTGCTCTCCCGCCTGTCATGCTCACCTGAACTTAAGATTCAAGTGCGATTATAACCTTGAATCACCGAGCTGAGGGAACTTAGTGTTAAGATGCTCAGTGCTATACACGTAAGTTATGTGGAGTTAGATGTTGTTGCGTCTATCAGCCTCATTCATTTCAAGTATTTTAGTGTCTTGATATATAAAGGAACAACTCAAGGTTTTGATTGTAGTTATCTAAATTCTATGTATAGATGGAGAATAGCAGAATTTTGAAACATAGTGTACATAATTATACTCGAGGAAGTGATCTTTAACAATTGAGTGTAAGTAATGCTTCCAAGAACTTCTTGTTTCTAACCGCAAAGTCCACTGAAAATGCTGAGTAAGAGTCATAACTTTGCCTTTTTCCTCTTAATGTCAGGAGTTAATGATGAAGTTATAAAGGTCAGATAAACAATTTATAAGCATCAAGAATACATATGAACTTTGAATTGTGTCAACACTATCATCAGTCTGCGACGTAAATTTAGATACATAAAAACATAATTACTTATCTTAGAACTTTATATTTAAAACTTGATTATATTGTACACGGCGCTTATGACGCGAACTTGACCAGATACTTATCATTTGAGGAACAGAAGCTATTTTGTTAAGATATCTACCAGTTATGTAAATAAAGCAGTTCTAAAAGTAAGTATTTGTAATCAATCAAAACTATAAGTATAGCTGCACAACTGAAGACAAAAGCAGCTACAAGGAATATCAAGGTAAGAAGACCAATAATTACAGCAATTCTCAACATCACAAGAACGCACCAATATAAACGTAATCACACCTGCACGTATAAAAGATTTATACCTCCAATTATCTACAATACATGATATAAAACGATTTAATATTTAGAGAAACGATATCTTGCTGTTGAGAATATCATCAACAATTTGTAAATACTGTAACAGATGCAAAACGTCTTGATAATTTATTCTAAGGTGTCGTCCCATTAGTCGAGTATAAACAATGCACTTAACACGCTCTTGTTTTACTTCCTCAACGTTATTCTCGTGACGTCTCAGGTGTTGCTGATGTACCTTAGTGATATATTAGTCCCTCAGGTGTCAGTAGGGACAGTAGAGGGAAGTGAGAGGCGAGTCGAACTTAACACGCTACTTCATTTGCAGGCGATGCCCCCACCGTCCCCCCCCCCCCTCCACGTTTTTCCCCTCCTCTCCTCCTTCCTCCTTCCCCCACCCCGTCTTGGTACCTGAGGTAACAGCTGGCAGCCGCGGCGGTCCAGGGTACGCCAGAGTTGTTCAGGTGGTATCCAGATGGTGTCTCTTGTTCAGGTATTATTTAGGCGGCGTCCACCTGGAGTTTAATGCTCAGGTGTTCTTCACCTTCACCTGAGTCTCCTTTTTTTCAGGTGATATTCAAGTGAAGTTCAGATGCAGGTACAATGAGATTTTCTTGTGTTGTGTGTTGCTCAGGTGTTGTGTTGTGTGTTGTTCAGATGTTGTGTGTTGTTCAGATGTTGTGTGTTGTTCAGGTGTTGTGTTGTACATTGTTCAAGTGTAGTTCTTAGTTCTTATGGTGGCATTGTACATTATTTTCTTCAGGGGAAAACACCTTTTGTTTTTGTTCTTGGGTCGTCTACGTCATGTCTCTCGGTCAAACATAGATCATGTTTTATGGCACAGATTCAGGAACTGTTCAGATGGTCCCCAGATGTTACCTGTCATTCAGGACCAGTTAAGGGGTGCTAAGATGGTGTGTGGGTGGATGGGTGGTCTGTGTGGGGGGACGAGGGGGGGGCGTGGGAAGGAGTGGGGGGGACGGGGGCAGGCGTGGGGGGACGGGGGAAGGAGTGGGGGGCGGGTGGGGGCGGGCGGGGGGGGGGGGAGGGAGGGAGGGTGGGGGTGATTGTGTGTGGGTGCGTGGGGGTGTGTGAGCGGGGTGGGCGGGTGGGAGTGTGTGTGTGGGTTGGTAGGTGTGTGTGTGTGTGTGTGTTTTCATTACCAATTATAATGCCAATGGTCAAAATAATAATAATTTTATATATAACAACTCATTGGTAAATTACTGTAATTGTACAAACCAGATATTTTTTTATCACTTATGTTCATGGTGTTCTCCTTATGAATATTGTTCATTGTTCTTCATCAGGTGCATGTTATTCAGTGTTTTTCATTAGGTATGTGTTGTTCATTTGATGTATGTTGTTCAGTATCGTTCATCAAGTATATATTGTTCAGTATTGTTCATTAGGTATATATCATTCAGTATTGTTCACCAGGTATATATTGTTCATTGTTCTTCATCAGGTGCATGTTATTCAGTGTTTTTCATTAGGCATATGTTGATCAGTGTTGTTAATTAGGTATATATATTGTTCAGTATTGTTCACCAGGTATATGTTGTTCAGTGTTGTTCATTTGATGTATGTTGTTCAGTAATGTTCATCAGATGTGATTCTTTTTGAGCTTCTTTCCCATATTTTTATTCAATTAAATTCTACCCTTTTCTTCGTAATTACATGCACTGTATTTAAACCCATTAACAGACTATAATTAACACACCTGTAACACCTGTCCCTTGATGAGATCTTCTTTACGTATAATTACCATCACCTTCAGTACCATTATCCCTCATTCCTAATTTTATTGTCAATTTTATTTTTCTCAATTCTATATATTTTAATTTTTGTTTTTATTGCTCTCGATAATTTTGGCACCTTTTTCGTTATTGTGTTTATGATTGTGCATTAATACCATTCTCTCTCCTGTAGATCCATACTTAATTTACCTCTAACCTCTTTCTGGTGTCTGCTGAAGGTGCAGTCCAAACTTCTGACCCAGACTATAAAGTTACAGTTCAACATATTCTTACACTAATATTAATATCCCCTTTTATAATAGATAACTAAAATTATATAATATATTTGATGTTTGATTTCCTCTTGTTTTAAATATTTATCATTTATCTCAACCAACATTTGGGGGCACAGTCTCACGCAGTATGAAGTCATGGGTATACATAGACGTTATTTACTACGACAAAGTTCTGTAAAAATTGCTGTGGTTTTATATTTTTGGGGACCATAAACCTTAGATTATTTTTATTTAGTGTCTTATATGTTTATGTCTATGTAATTTGTAAATTTTTGTGGTTAATAAACATATCTATTTATCTATAGACCCTCCCAGGTGCTTTTGAAGGCCGAGGTTGGGTTCGAAGTAATGTACCAGTAAGTGTAGTTTGTCTGGATATTTTCTAAGGAACTATCTGTAGACTGTGGAAAGAGGATGATGTACTATGGTAGAAGTTTGCTTTATTATGGTGGCTTATTTTCGCAGTGGATCAAGGAAGACAAGTGCCACAACAACACCACTAACACTGACCGCTGAAGAGTCTCCTGGGAACGAACTTAAGTGGGTCATAAAGTGGTTCGAACTGCATTGAAACTCCAAACTCTGAACCTAACCTGACTTGACTTTTTTTTTTTTTATTGGGCACCCCCCTACTTGACTTGACTTGACCTGACTTGACCTGACCTGACCTGACCTGACCTAACAAGTTTTATTAAAGAAAAAGTGTCGCTGGTGTCTGATATTGAGTTGACAACGAAGACAAAATGAGTCAAAAACAAAACAGCGTATGGCAAATGCAGACCAGCAGCACACAACAATAAGAGAATAATGATAATGGTGGAGGAAATGAATGATAATGATGATGATGGTGACGACAGAGAGTGAAAATGATGATGATGGTGAAGGGTATGAGGGTGGGGTTTGAAGAGTGGGTGGGATGGGCAAGAGTGTGGGTCAGGTATAAAAGGTGATTGGAATTATCTATTAAGGGTGGGCAGGGTGGGTTATGAAGGGTGGGCAAGGTGAGATATGAAAGGTGGACAGGGTGGGTTATGAAGGGTGGACAGGGTGGGTTATGAAGGGTGGACAGGGTGGGTTATGAAGGGTGGACAGGGTGGGTTATGAAAGGTGGACAGGGTGGGTTATGAGAGGTGGGCAGGGTAAGATATGAGAGGTGGTTAGGTTGAATTATGAAGGGTGGGCAGAGTGGGTTATGAAGAGATGGCAGAGTGGGTTATGAAGAGTGGGCATGGTGGGTTATGAGAGGTGGGCAGGGTGAATTATGAAGGGTGGGCAGGGTGGGCATGTCAGGCACACCTGGTCGGCCAGCACGTGGCAGATGGCAGGCGCCACGCGTGAACTGCCCCTGTGATGCCAGACCTCGCCAGACTTCCTTAACAACTTAATTATGTTAACTGTTATGATGGAACAGCAACAACAACACCTTCACCACTGAGACCCTTGGGTGAAGATGTTCTGATTTGTTATACATTATTATTCTACCTAAACAAGTAAACGTTTCAGAAAGTGATTGTCTTGAGGTGTAACAGGTAACTAAGGATTACACAGGTGTTGAGATGGGCCTCTGTACCTGCCCCTGATGGTCCACACCCCTGATGGTCCCCACCCCTGATGGTCCACACCCCTGATGGTCCCCACCCCTGATGGTCCACACCCCTGATGGTCCATACCCCTGATGGTCCATACCCCTGATGGTCCACACCCCTGATGGTCCATACCCCTAATGGTCCACACCCCTGATGGTATACACCCCTGATGGTCCCCACCTCTGATGGTCCATACCCCTGATGGTCCACACCCCTGATGGTCCCCACCCCTGATGGTCCCCACCCCCTGATGGTCCATACCCCTGATGGTCCCCACCCCTGATGGTCCCCACCCCTGATGGTCCCCACCCCTGATGGTCCATACCACTGATGGTCCCCACCCCTGATGGTCCCCACCCCTGATGGTCCACACCCCTGATGGTCCCCACCCCCTGATGGTCCCCACCCCTGATGGTCACCCCTGATGGTCCCCACCCCTGATGGTCCACACCCCTGATGGTCCACACCCCTGATGGTCCATACCCCTGATGGTCCACACCCCTGATGGTCCCCACCCCTGATGGTCCCCACCCCCTGATGGTCCATACCCCGTATGGTCCACACCCCTGATGGTCCACACCCCTGATGGTCCACACCCCTGATGGTCCCCACCCCTGATGGTCACCCCTGATGGTCCCCACCACCAGTGGAAACCACATACAGTAACTCTGATGGCCGGTCATTCCAGCTGCCCCACCTTTACTCTCCCACTCCCGATACTCCCTCTGATAGCTGAGGGTAATGAGGTTGTAGATGAGGTTGTGGGTCGGTTGATGGGAGTTGTGGGGCGGTAGATGAGGTTGTGGGGTGGCAGATGAGGGATTTGAGGTGGTAGATGGGGTTGATGGATAAACAAATAGATAGGAAGGTGAGGTTTATCGATAGAAACAGGTTCAACACTTCCTTGCCACAGCTGAGTGGTCCCTCCCGTGGAGTTAAATCGGAGTTACCACACACACCTAGCCTTGCCATCGAAAACCTCATCCGCTATTCCAACTTACGCCAATTCACCATCCTTCAACCTACCATCCATCAACCTACCATCCATCAACTCACCATCCGCCAACCCACCATCCTTCAACCTACCATCCACCAACCTACCATCCATCAACTCACCATCCGCCAACCCACCATCCTTCAACCTACCATCCACCATCCATCCATCAACTCACCATCCGCCAACCTACCATCCATCAACCCACCATCCTTCAACCTACCATCCACCAACTACTAGCCCTCACCCCCCAGCCTCAACCCAACAATCTTATTCAGACCAAATCCCTGGGCTGGGTGGAAGCAGGTGTAGCAGGTCTATACTGGGTCACCTAATTACTGTGTAGTGCAGGTGGTAACTGCGCCCACCGCCACTAGGGGGATGACCCGTATGTGTATGTGTCTGTATGTGTGTCTGTGTGTGTGTCTGTGTGTGTGTGTGTGTGTTACTCCGTTAGGTATTGATTTAACAAGTTTAATAAGTGAATGTAGAACACCCTAAGTAAGTGAGAAATGATTTGTGAGTGAAAAAAAGAACGTGTAGAGAAAGAAAGAGTGATGTTGAAACAGTAAGACAGATAGACTGTGTGTATTATATAATAGAGAGAACGAGACGTAAGACATAATTAAAATTTGTAGTATGAGAAAGTGAGAGAGAGGTGTTAGTAATTATATGCCAAAAAAAAATCGAGGAACTCTACACACAGGAGGTAGGAGGATCAAGTCACAGCCAGGCATCACCCTCCCTGTAAACATTCCCAACACCCCCCTAGGCATCATTACCTCCACCAGCAGGAGAAGCAGCACGCGCCCAACTTCCTGTCGGAGTTAAGCCGAGGAAGCAGACACAGGCCCGCTACCAGTCTGTCCTCTCCAAGCAGGTCGTAGCGGACAGCAGGTAGCAGAGACAGACCTCTGCTGGTGGGACATCTGCCACGGCCGCCACCACCACGCGCCCAACAGGTTCAGATCCGGCCGACCACCATCTGTAGATGCTGCCCACAGCACATCTTCTTCCGCTGTTTTTGCGGTTGGCTCTTTAGGACATCCTAACCTCTGGGGACAAGGGCATCTATCTAGGGTCTGTAAAATACCGGGTGAGCTGTGGTGTGCTTGCTGGCAGAACAGTAAGTTGAGGGTAGTCGTCTAGCAGCGGTGGTTGGAGCCGGCTTTACCCTCCCCTCTTCTTTGGTCAACATCTGCGCGCGCGGCTGCAGGGGAACTGTTGCCTATCTACTTCATATGTTCCTTATTTTTCTACCAACATCCTGCGATACTCTCTAGATTATATCCCTACACATTAGTCCAGTTGCAAGAGATCCCTAAAAGCATAAACAAGAAAGCCAAAAGAATTATGAAATTACAATACAAATTATAAGTAAATTTTCAAAGAGTAACATCAGGGGTTGGGGTTCCCCACTGCACCTGGTTGTAGCGAGGGCGCCGCCATAATGGGTAGGCAACTGGTGCCTTTCTCTCTTTTTTTTAGCTTTCCTACCATACGACACATAATTCAGACATTCAGGAGGCGGCCCCTCCACCCCATTGACTACCTGCTCCAGTTTTTGTAGGCCGAGGTGCGTCGTCCACCACCAAGCACCGCTGGAGCTGATCACTCGACTGCCTACACCGGTTCCCCATTAGCTGCTGCCTCTGCCTGGCCACCACCTGTTCCTCTACCAGCTGTCTGCCTCCTCCTCTGTGCTGGCTGTCTCTTCCCTTCATCAATTGTTTTTATCTACACCTACGAGTGCATCAGTTGTATAGTTACACCATGAGTACATCAGGTGTATAGTTACACCACGAGTACATCAGGTGTATAGTTACACTAATGAGTGCATCAGTAATTGCTGTACTCGTAGGTGTAACTATACAATTGATGCACTCGTACGTGTACAGTGTAACTATACAACTGATGGTCAGCTGTATAGTTACATTGTACACCTACGAGTATACATCAGTTGTATAGTTACACCTACGAGTACATCAGTTGTATAGTTACACCTACGAGTACATCAGTTGTATAGTTACACCTACGAGTACATCAGTTGTATAGTTACACCTACGAGTACATCAGTTGTATAGTTACACCTACGAGTACATCAGTTGTATAGTTACACCTACGAGTACATCAGTTGTATATGTATATCTACACCTACTCTTGCTGTTGTTGTTAACCAGTGTACTAAAGGTGGGACCTTACAGGTACAACTTCATTCATCATTTCTGTCGCATCTTAACCTTAAGGACTTTGTCCCCATTCATACAACTGCCGCACCTATGGTCCATTTACATACATTACCTGTCTGTATACCTGAAGCAATTTCCCTTTTAATGCACATACAGCAACCATCCCTGGATTACTACTAACTGTATTTCCTTAGACCTAAACTGTCTCTCTCCATACTGTCAAAGTCTGTTTCTTTTGACAGGTGCACATAATACTCTGTCTCTACACCTACACCAAACTACTAGTACTTAAACTGAACACCTAAATGCGTCTCCTATCTTAGCAGCCTACAGCCTTAAGTGCCTCTTCATCTACACCTGTTTCTACATCAGTAATGAATGTCTAGTGCTCCAACAAGTGTTCGTCTGTGCATCTGTACCAAATGGGTGAATTTCTCTCTATCTATATAGCGAATACCTCAACAATTACAACAAGTGTTCGTCTTGATACCGGCACCAAGTGTTTGTTTTCACACCTGCATTGGTTTCGTCTGTAGCTGTACAACACATTTTACAGCTCCACTTGTTTTTGTCTCTGAACATGCACTAACTACACTTGTTTCTCCTGGTCTACAACGAGTGGTAGAGTAACCTTCGCGTGGTCATTAGTGTCTGTATGTTATTATGACTGTTTGTTAATGTGTGTGCCCGTGTGTGTGTGTGTGTGTGGTTATGTAAGTTGGAGGCATAGCTCAAGAATGTAAGAAGTGACTTTGTCCATATGTGGTTTATGTTTACCCTGACACTTCCTTGAACTTTTAAAATTATATAATCATAAGGTTAGAGCACAAGACCTCTACGCGACAGGTACGCACATTATAACCACACCAAGAGGGCTCCTGTATGTTTAATTTCGGTTTTATGTGTTAAAGGTCAACGAAAAAAAAAACATCACCCGGTGTGACCTGGCATCTCGTTCAATAGCAGTTCAGTTAATTTTACCTTTCCATAACAAAATATGACTGGTTGACTGGGCGTCGACGTATAGTATATTGCCATCACTAACTGCTGAGTGTTGTACATTTGAGCTTTGATCATTAATCTTCAAGACAGCTTTTGTGTACATCCCTTACCTCGAGGTGCCAAGTGGGTGTTATTGGTTCCTCATATCCTACCGACTTACCCCCTACAGTATGTGACTCATCAAGGAGAGACGAAGGGAGGCAGTGTGGCTATCACCTAGTTATTATCATAACCTCGTTAATTTTGTTTTCTTAAAATAAAAGGAAAATAAACAGACACGAAACATCAGAATGAAAGTGTCGAAATAATTATAATGAAGTAAGGTAAATAAGTTATTGACTCACGAATATAATAAAGCCTGCGAGGGTTGTTGTGGTCACGTAGTAGGTGTGTGTGATGAACCTGCCGCATGAAGACTGACTGGTGAGTGTGAAAGTGGTGTAACAGTGGTGAGTGTGACAGTGGTAAGTGTGACAGTGGTAAGTGTTATTGGTGAGCATGGTGATTGTGACTGGTGAATACGACATGGTGAACGTTACAGTGGTGAGTGTGACTTGAGTATAACAGTGGTGAACGTTGCAGTGGTGAGTGTGACTTGAGTATAACAGTGGTGAACGTTAAGTGGTGAGTAACAGTGGTGAGTGTGACTGGTGAGTATGACAGTGGTGAGTGTGACAGTGGTGAGTGTGACAGTAGTGTGACAGTAGTGAGTGTGACTTGAGTATAACAGTGGTGAATGTTACGGCGGTAAGTGTGACAGTGGTGAGTGTGACAGTGGTGAGTGCGACTGATGAGTGTGACAGTGATGTTACAGTGGTGAGTGTGACTGGTGAGCGTGACAGTGGTGAGCGTGACAGTGGGAGTGTGACAGTGGTGAGTGTGATTGGTGACTGTGACAGTGGTGAGTGTGATTGGTTAGTATGACAGTGGTGAGTGTGACAGTGGTAATTGTAACAGCTTTAAGTGTGACAGTGTAGAACATGAGTGTAGCACTAAATAAGTTTATGAGTCAGTGTGATACTGAATAACTGTGAACGAATGAAAGACTGAGTGTGTGAGACTTTAGTAGGACTGTGAGTGAGTGAGTGAGTGTATGACTTGAGTAATTGTATCTACTTAAATTTTTGAAAATAAATATATACTTTTTGTAAACTAAAAGAGAATAAACGTAAAACTCAATCCTAGAAAGACATCCTAGGTTGTATACAGTGTGAAGTATGATCATGCTTTTGTAAGTAAGAGAAGAGTATAAGTGTGTTAACTAATAGCTTTCAACGAGTATATTAAATAGAGTACTGTATACGTAACTTTTGTTTTTAAATAGAAAAATTCGCCAATATTTGTATTAGTAAATATATGATTTATCGAAGTATCAATTACGTGGGGGATGGTGACTGCGGTGGTGGTGAGTAACTGTAGCAGACAATGAATAAGGTAACAGTGTGTTAGTGAGTGTTGTAAACAATGATAGATGTTGGGTAGTGATGTTGCTGGTAAGTAAATGTGGGGACAAGTTATAAGTCAATGTGGTAAAAAGATGAGTGAAGGAATAAGTAAATGAGTAAACAAGAGAGAAGCAAGTGCGAGAGGGACATCATCAGCTAGTGAGCCAGGTGTGTGTGTAATAAGTCGGTGGGTCAGAGGGAGCGACTTACCTGGCCAGGGACAGGTGACGGAGGCGGTGATCTCGAACCCAGCCTACAGTACACTGTGTATCCATACAAGATGATGGGGTAGGCTTTACACAACCCCCCTTCTCTATCCCCTCCCCGCCCTCTCTCTCTCCCATCCCCTCCTCCTCCCCTCTCTCCCCCTCCATCTGGTACTACAAGTTTCCAAAGAAGACATTAGCACAGGTGTCCATAGCCGATAAAAAATAGTTCTTTTTTTACACTGCCCAAACACTGGATACGTTTCTACAGCAGAAACTTGAAGGGGTAACTATAGTAGACGCTGGGATGTTTGCTCTCAAGGCTGATGGGGTGCAGGTAGTGTACCAGGATAAGACTTGATATATTATACGTTACCAACTCTGGAATAAATCTAATACTAGGAACAGATGGTACGGTTGGCTGTAACTGATTGATGGTGATTGTGGAAATAAAGACAACTACAAACTTTAACGTGGGCCATATTATAGTTAAAGTCTAATTAATACTTATAATATTGGAACACTGAGTATAAGAGAATGATGTTATATTGACCATGAGTCTTTCTGAAGAATGGACAGGAAACTGAGAACGGTAGTGTGTGGCGGTAATCAATGGAAATGTTTGTTCTTCTCTACAGATGGTTTATTCTCGCACCCCTGACAAACAACATCACGTACCTCTCGGGTGATATGCCGGCCGTGTCGGTGACAAATCTTGGATCGTTACTTGCGTATTTGAGTGGCATTGAAATTTCGCGCGCTTTATGGGTAGCATTGAAATTTCCCGCGCTTTATGGGTGTTTTTCCCGCCAGTTTGCCGCGCGGGTAAATTCAAAGGCGGGAGTGGCAGCTGACAGCAGTGACCGCGCTTACTGCTGACACACTCTCCCCTCCATAGTCTCTCCTCCTCCCCTCCTCACGTGCCCCCAACCTTATCCACCCCCCAACACGCGCCCAACACCTGTGTCCGGCGCGTGCTGCTGGCTTCCCCTGGCAAACACCTTGTTGTTGTGTCAGCGAGGGGCAGGAGCTGGTGTAGTACAGCAGGCATAAGAAGACAACATCGAACAGAAAAATTATTTTCCTAGTTCCAGAAAACAGATCTATGATGCTGCTGATTAAACATTGGTCAGCGTGTTGTGTGGCCATTTTACTGTGTATATACCCACTTAGTGTGAGCATGACTACTTAGTGTTTGTGGGTTTGTGTGTTCACTTAGAATGTGTGTGTGTATGTGTGTCATACAGTATGGTAGGTGCGTCAATTAGTGTTTACGGTCAGCCTGGTGGGCGGGTCACATGGTGTGTCAGGGTGCATGACGGTGTGCCTCAAGGTCTTTCCGCTTCATGAGTTTTCATACACACAGGAAAAAGCACATTTATGTGATTTTTACCAACAAAACACTTTTAATACAAATACATACAAAGTCATGCATAAGCACGCACACACACACACACACACACTTCTGTATACAACAAACTCTGTCCCCACTATTCACACAAACGCAAACACACACAAACACACACACTGGTAGCAGCTGTCCTGGCGGTACTCCAGTCAAAAGCTTTACAGAGCAGACCGTGGGAGGTGGCCTGAAGGAGGTGGGGGGGTCCAGGTGGAGGGCTGAGGCACCTGGTAGCTAGGGGGAGTAGGGTGCCTGATGCCAGCACCTGTTGGTCCCGTGCACACAATACACCAACACGTACACGCAGATGGCCTCTAGGCATTACGATACACATGTGAGTTTGGAAAGGGGGGACGCCTGAGGTGCAGGTGGTAGCCAGTGTACCGTACTGCAGAGGGGGTGTAGTAGGGCAGTGTAGTGATGGTGGTATGGTGTTAGGTAGGTGTAGTGGTGATGGTGGTAGTGTTAGGCAAGTGTGGTGTTGGTGGTAAGGTATTAAGTTGTGGTTTGGTAATGGGGGCAGGGGGTGATTAGGGACAGGGGGGATTTTAATGGTGAATGTGGTGTGATGAGAAGTGTGTGGTGTGGTGAGAAGTGTGTGGTGTGGTGAGAAGTGTGTGGTGTGGTGAGAAGTGTATGGTGTGGTGAGAAGTGTGTGGTGTGGTGAGAAGTATGTGGTGTGATGGGGGATGTGATTAGAGGGGTGTGTGTGATAGTGAGAGTGTATGGTAGGGAGATGTGGCTGTAGGGATGTTTGACGGGAAGATGTGGTGTTTGGGATGTATGGGTAATGAAGAGGTGTCATGTTAAAGAGGAAGTGCTATGTGGAGGCGGACGTTTTATGTGACGGAGGTGCTATGTGGAGGAGGTGTCATGTTGAGGAGGTGTCATGTTGAAGAGGAGGTGCTATGTGGAGGCGGACGCTTTTTGTGGAAGAGATGCGATGTGGAGGTGTCATGTTGAAAAGGAGGTGCTATGTGGAGGCGGACGTTTTATGTGACGGAGGTGCTATGTGGAGGAGGTGTCATGTTGAGGAGGTGTCATGTTGAAGAGGAGGTGCTATGTGGAGGCGGACGCTTTATGTGGAAGAGATGCGATGTGGAGGAGGTGCTATGTTGAGGTGTCATGTTGAAAAGGAGGTGCTATGCGGAGGCGGACGTTTTATGTGACGGAAGTGCTATGTGAAGGAGGCACTATGTGGAGGAGGTGCTATGTGGAGGAGGATCTATGTGGAGGAGGATCTATGTGGAGGAAGTTCTATGTGGAGGAGGTGCTATGTGGAGGAGGATCTATGTGAGGTGCAATAGAAGCTGGGGTCAGGGAGTATGGGGGAGGTGTGGTGTAAAGAGTGAAGGAGGAAACAAGTGAAGGAAACGTACGAGAATAGGAGGAAGGGGAAATAGGACAAAGGGGGAGAGACTGAGAGGGAAACGAGACAGAGGAGGGGAAGCTGAGACACTGGAGGGGGGAGTGTGGGGTGAGAAGGGGAGGGAATGAAACAGAGAGAAAGAGGAGGAAAGAATAAGATAATGGAAAGGCCATACAAGGAAGAGGAAGGAAGGTCAGTGAAGTACTGGACGGAAAGGGGAGGGAGTTGTAACATAGGAGGGGAAATTGAGGAGAGATGGAGACACCGAATTGAGGGAAAAGAGGAGGGAAGGTGAGAAGCGAGGACCGGGTAGTGCGGCTCACATGATCCCCCGCTGCTGGTCACTACAGTGAGGGTGAAGGCAGTGTTGTGCTGTCATGTGATCATGTTAGGTGAGGACGATACTCGGGTGTTCTGCTGTATACACACATTTATATGTGGATTGAAGTTGTGGACTGGACGCACATACGTCTGTGCACATACACGCATTTATTGTTTTTTAAAGTTTAAACAGCAATTATCCCTATATATATATATATATATATATATATATATATATATATATATATATATATATATATATATATATATATATATATATGTGTGTGTGTGTGTGTGTGTGTGTGTGTTAAATGGAAGAGCTACCTGCACCCCACCACCACCACCACTACTACCACAAGCAGCTGCTGGTAGGCCACTTGATACAAAGGCCAGTGAGTGGTGGGCACAGCCGGCGAAGCGTGGTCGGGTGGGGCGGAGTGGAGGGTTGCCGAGAGGAACACCATTTGGGTGTGGTGAGTGAGGGAGGAGGCGGGTCCTTCACCGTGTGGAGGCTGATACTGAGGAGTTTCCTCGTCATCAACGTTGTATTTCCTTCACAGTTATGGACGGCACTATAAAAAGTTTCGGTAATGCTGACATAATGTGTGGCCTGTATCTTACTGAACACACCCACAGCTATTAGGGTCCATACACATAGCCATTATTCTGCTTCGAGGATATTATCTTGTTTTAACGTGAAGCCATTCCCACCCCGTCTGCCACTACCTGCCCTACACCACAACATGTCTTATATGCCACTCACTAAAAGCTTACAGAACTTAAGATGTTGATATATTATCTAGTGTGAGACGAGAGAGATGCTATAACCTATGCATAACATGACGTCACAATTCTACAGGGTATTATGATTAAAGACGCAATGAATAAACATCTTCAAGTAAACATAAGAGTAGGTATCAACAGTCCAGCTTGGCCTTGGTCAACCTTTACACAAACAGTTTTCTCGTTAATTTCTCTATGTCTGGACACACATGTATAGATCTATTGAGTTCTATAGCATTAAATATATGGTTAATTATGTCTACAATACAACTACATAACCGTTCACATTTAAGTAAATTAATAAAAAGATGATAATAACTCTACCCTTCACTGTATGACTGTTCTTTTAACCTCAAATTTCTTCCTTTTCCCAGATTTGCCCAGGTCCACCAACACCACGACAGACAGCTCCAAGAGGGTAACTCAAGTCTCCTCCACTGACTTTACAAACGAGTCCAAACAATTTAAAATTAAAACTAAACTTATTACTGTAGTTTTATACCACAAGAGGAACTATGAGTAATATCAAAGGAACTTTGAGGAACATTAGAGGAACTATGATGAACTATGAGTAACATTAGAGGAACTATGAGTAACAAACTGAGAAAAAGTAAAACAAAGAATAAAAAATCTTAGGCTAGAACAACGACTTTTGGAAGAACAGAAACTACCAGGAGAAAATTAACTGAGGAAAAGAAGAAGAGAGAGACAGAGACAAACAGAGAGAAAAGGGATGGCTAGAAAAGGAAGGATTGACTGAAATAAAAAAAAATGTGAAGAAGTGAGAGGAGAGAGATAGGGAAGGATAAAGGGTGTGAAAGAGCAATTTCTCTTTTATCCAGCTATGTGTTTCCGCCTTCATCTATTGCTGTTTCTATTCCGTCTACGTCTGTTATCTATGTAACTACTACATTGAATCAGGAGATTTTGACGACATTCTTGCAGTCTATCCTAAATCTGCTAGTCCACACTGATTAGTCCTCAAATAGAATTTGACTCCCATTGGAGCAACGTCACTAGTGGAGTTCCCCAAGACTCATTACTTGGACCATTATTATTTATTATATACATAAACGACATTGATATCGGCATAGACAGCAACATAAGTAAATTTGCTGATGACACCAAAATAGGACGTGTTATTAAAACTGACGAGGACTCCACAAAACTACAGGAAGCTCTAAACAAGTTTTTCGAATGGTCTGAAAAATGGCAGATGAAATTCAACGCGGACAAATGTAAAGTACTCAGTATAGGAGATGTAAACAGGGAAACCAGTTACCAGATGAACAACGATGCCATAGAGAAATCCGACTGCGAGAGAGATTTAGGAGTAATGATAAGTAGGAATCTTAAGCCAAGTAAACAATGGGTATTTGCTCGAAACAAGGCTAATAAAGTACTTGGGTTCATACAAAGGAGTGTTAATTACAAGATTAGCGAGATCATCCTAAAACTTTATCTTGCGCTTGTGAGACCTCACTTGGATTACGCAGTTCAATTCTGGTCACCGTATTACAAAATGGATATAGAATCCTTGGAAAGAATTCAGAGGAGAATGACAAGGCTGATCCCGGGCATTAGGAACCTTGAGTACCGAGACAGGTTAAAGCATCTTAATTTGCACTCCCTCGTGAGACGTAGAGTGAGAGGCGATATGATAGAGGTTTATAAATGGAAGTAAGGGCTGAATAAAGGGGACATTACAAAGGTACTCAAGCTATCCAACTAGGAGCGAACTCATAACAATGGTTTTAAATTAGACAAATTTAGATTTAGTCGCGAAATAGGTAAGTACTGGTTTGGAAACAGAGTAGTGGATGAATGGAACAAGTTACCAAATATCATCATAACTCGAATACGCTGGATAGCTTCAAACATAGGTTGGATACTCATATGAGCAATAGGGGTTGGGTGTAAATGGGACTGTCCAGTATGCTGGGCCAATAGGCCCGCTGCAGTTTCCTCCATTCTTATGTTCGTATATTTGAACCTCTGTCCTGCGTGGCAGTGAAAATGATAGCACCCCCAGTGTTAAGACCTGACTGAATTACTCAGAAAAGTCAAATTATACTCCAAGCTTTGCCAATAAAGTTGTTAAAGCATACTAAAGTTTTGCGTGACTCTCTCTCTCTCTCTCTCTCTCTCTCTCTTATTAAGTACAAGCAGAGTGTGTCACAGTGTACCGTGGGTCAGCAGTGTGTGTCACAGTGTACCGTGGAACAGCAGAGTGTGTCACAGTGTACCGTGGGTCAGCAGAGTGTGTCACAGTGTACCGTGGGTCAGCAGAGTGTGTTACAGTGTACCGTGGGGCAGCAGAGTGTGTCACAATGTACCGTGGGGCAGCAGAGTGTGTCACAGTGTACCGTGGGGCAGCAGAGTGTGTCACAATGTACCGTGGGGCAGCAGTGTGTGTCACAATGTACCGTTGGGCAGCAGAGTGTGTCACAGTGTACCGTGGGGCAGCAGTGTGTGTCACAGTGTACCGTGGGTCAGCAGAGTGTGTCACAATGTACCGTTGGGCAGCAGAGTGTGTCACAGTGTACTGTTGGGCAGCAGAGTGTGTCACAGTGTAACGTGGGGCAGCAGCAGCGCGTGTTTGTGTGCCGGAGTAAACAACTGGTCTCCTCCCCAGTTTGTTTTGATTCTGGCTGCCTGTGTTAATGTCAGTGGCCTGGCAGTGTCCACCTCCCGCCTCCTCTGTCAAGGTCTACTTGTGTCGTCTTAAGTTTCTTCCTAACACACACACACACACACACACACACACACACATTTGGGATTCTAATATTATTTTTTCTCTTAATTAATATTTTACTTTTGAGGGGATATAATAATTATGAGTTTAAAACGTTCATAATTTGACCTATATGAAGCTTACTGTACTCGTATGTATGTGTTTCATATTGTCTCCATCTCTCTCCTCCTCCTTTTCCTTATCATTTGTTATTATTTGTTGTGATTATTATTTTAACTTAATTCACTTATGTTATATGCTTGTTATTCCCCCCCCCCCCATCAACACACAGTAACACACTACACCCCAAAACCACCACACTACTACACTTTACCTCCCCACCACGCCTCACCCCCCATCATCACTACTTACCCTCCTCCTAACCACCCACCACACCTCACCAACACAGCCCCCCCATCATCACTACTGACCCTCCTCCTAACCACCCACCACACCTCACCCCCCATCATCACTACTTACCCTCCTCCTAACCACCCACCACACCTCACCTCACACCCCCCCCCCATCATCACTACTTACCCTCCTCCTAACCACCCACGCATTTCATTCTCAATTACTCTACCATCTCCCCCTTGTTCCATTCTCATCTCTCCTTCCCTCAATTTCCCTTTTTATCCCCACCTGCCCTTCCCACCACCTCCCCACATATTAACATCTGTTCTCCTCACTATCACCAGCCGTCCTCATCCCCAACCCTTCCTGCCCTCACCACTACTCCAGCTGCCCTCACTAACACCCTAGCTGCCCTCAACACTTCCCCGGCTGCCCTCACCACCACCCCAGCTGCCTTCATCACCACCTCAGCTGCCCTCACAAACCCTCCAGCTGCCATTACCACTACTCCGGCTGCCTTCACCACCACTCCAGCTGCCCTCACCACCACTCCAGCTGCCCTCACCACCACCCCAGCTGCCCTCACCACCACCCCAGCTGCCCTCATCACCACCTCAGCTGCCCTCACCACCACCCCAGCTGCCCTCATCACCACCCAGGTGCCCTCACCACCACCCCCCAGCAGTCCTCACCACCACCCCCGCAGCAGCCCTCACCATAACCCCAGCTGCCCTCAACACTACCCCGGCTGCCCTCACTAACACCCCCTCCCCCGCCCTCATCATCACTCAAGCCGACCTCACCACCATTGCCACCTGTTCACCTTTCTACGCTCACCTGCCCTCATTCAGCCACCACCTGCCTTACCCACAACCACCACTACCACCGGCCTTACCCACCACCACCACCTACCTCACTCACCACCACTACCACCCACCTCACTCACCACCACCACCTACCTCACTCACCACCACCACCAACACCACCTACCTCACTCACCACCACCACCATCACTACCACTTACCTCACCCACCACCACCACCACCACCTACCTCACTCACCACCACCACTAACACCACCTACCTCACTCACCACCACCTACCTCACTCACCACCACCTACCTCACTCACCACCACCACCTACCTCACGCACCACCACCTACCTCACTCACCACCACCACCTACCTCACCCACCACCACCACCACCTACCTCACTCACCACCACCACCTACCTCATCTACCACCACCTACCTCACTCACCACCACCACAACCTACCTCACTCACCACCACCACCCCCTACCTCACTCACCACCACCACCTACTTCACCCACCACCACCTACCTTACCCACCACCACCACCTACTTCACCCACCACCACCTACCTTACCCACCACCACCACCTACCTCACCCACCACCACCTACCTCACCCACCACCACCACCCACCTCACCCACCACCACCACCTACCTCACTCACCACCACCACTGCAAACTGTCTTACCCACCTCCTCCCTGCCTCCACTCACCCCCTTATCGTCGTCTTTGGTAGGTAACATGTAAGTAGACTGAGTAACTCGACACTACCCCCTACCTGCCCCAGGCTATCTGTTGTACCCCTTTACCCACTAGCCCGTTACCTGTTGTACCCCTTTACCCATTAGCCTGTTACCTGTTGTACCCCTTTACCCACGAGCCTGTTACCTGTTGTACCCCTTTACCCACTAGCCTGTTACCTGTTGTACCCCTTTACTCACTAGACTGTTACCTGTTGTACCCCTTTACCTACTAGCATGTTACCTGTTGTACTGTGCCCCCTCCCCATTAGACTGCTACCTGCCACGCCTCCCCACTAAACAGTCACCACTTTCTATCTGATTCACCACTTACTTCCTCTTCCCCACCTCACTACCCAGTCCCCCCCCCCCCCGCCTCCCAATGTCCATTTAAAAAACAGCGGACTTTCAACTCTCAGGCAAGAGGATTTACTGTCACCCCACCCCCCGTGTTTATGTTTATGGCTGCCAGTAGTTTCTTCACCTTCCTTCACTAAGACACTCTGGTGTTTTATGTCTCATCGACTGTCAACAACAATGTCAGTTTTTCTCTTCATTCTTGGTTTAATGTATACTTTGTTTTCTCTCTGTATCTCTCTCTATATCTCCCTTTCTTCCCCTTTCTTCTGGGTCCTCTTTCCCCACCATCTCCTTGTTCCTCTTCCCCTCCTCCTTCTTCTTCCCTCCCAAATTTGTGTGAATTCCGTCCCATGTTGGAATTAGGTATCATGACCGTGCTGATAGACTCGCCAATGAGGCATGTAAGAAAGAAAGTGTTGACCGTGACCTTGGCCTGGCAGTTGTAGCATTAGTAAATATGAAAAATTTTGTGACGAGAGGTACCGGTACGGCCAGCATAAGGACAGAACCAGACAATGTGATGTAGTCGTGGCCAGAATTAGGCTAGGATACAGACACATCTGGCAAGTTAGTGACGCTGTACCCACACTGGAACACTCAGCATGTAAACTTTGTGATAAACCTTTAAGGCATACACTTGAACACTATATTATTGAATGTGACACTGTCAAAGACTTCAGGCCACCTGGCTTATTGTATCATGAACTTTGTAATTACTACATTGAATCGGGGATGCTTGGGGACATTCTTGCTGTTTATCCAAAATTTACTAGCCCACACTGATTAGTCCTCAATTTGAATATGACTCCTAATGTATATGAACCACTGTCCCGCATGGCAGTGAACAGTGACATCACCCACATGACTCTGACCTATAAATACTGTTAATGAATATGATCTATTCCCCTGTGTATGAACCTCTGTCCTGCGTGGCAGTGAGAAGTGATACCACCCTCAGTGTCAAGACCTGACTGAATTACTCAGAATAGGCAAACTGTACTACAAGCTTTGCCAATAAATTTGTTAACTGTTAACGTTAAACTTAGTCCCCTCCTCCTCCTTCGCTCACTACATTTTCTTCCTCGCTTTACCCCTTCCTCACTCCTTTCATCCACCTGTTTCCTTCTTTTCCTTTCCTCTCCTCTCTCCCTCCCTCTCCCTTCCTCAATCACTCTCCTCTTTCCTTCTCCTTCCTCCTTCATACATCTCTCCTTATCCCTTCCCCTCCTTTCCCTCCCTCTCCCCTTCTCACTTTTCCATCCTTCCTCTTCCCCTCTCCCTCCCTTTCCCCTCCCCTCATCCACCCTTCCTCTCTCCCCTCTCCCTCTTCCCTCTAATAGCCGTGACCTCCAGCAGTAAACCTCGACCTCTGGTCTCCCCTCTCTCAGATACCAGAATAACTACTCTATAATTACCCTTACTTTTACCCTCCCTCACCTCTCTCCTCTCCCACACCTCTTTCACCTCCTTCACCTCTCTCCTCTCCCTCACCTCTCTCCTCTCCCTCACCTCTCTCCTCTCCCTTACCCCTCTCCTCTCCCTTACCTCTTTCCTCTCCCTCACCTCTCTCCTCTCCCTTACCTCTCTCTTACCTCTCTCCTCTCCCTCATCTCTGTCCTCTCCCTCACCTCTCTCCTCTCCCTTACCTCTCATCTCTGTCCTCTCCCTCACCTCTCTCCTCTCCCTTACCCCTCTCCTCTCCCTCACCTCTCTCTTCTCCCTTACCCCTCTCCTCTCCCTTACCCCTCTCCTCTCCCACACCTCCTTCACCTCCCTCACCTCTCTCCTTTCCCTCACCTCTCTCCTCTCCCACACCTCTCTCCTCTCCCTTACCCCTCTCCTTTCCCTTACCTCTTTCCTCTCCCTCACCTCTCTCCTCTCCCTCACCTCTCTCCTCTCCCTTACCCCTCTCCTCTCCCTCACCTCTCTCCCTTACCTCTCTCCTCTCCCTCATCTCTGTCCTCTCCCTCATCTCTCTCCTCTCCCTTACCCCTCTCCTCTCCCTCACCTCTCTCTTACCTCTCTCCTCTCCCTCATCTCCGTCCTCTCCCTCACCTCTCTCCTCTCCCTTACCCCTCTCTTCTCCCTTACCTCTCTCCTCTCCCTCATCTGTCCTCTCCCTCACCTCTCTCCTCTCCCTTACCCCTCTCCTCTCCCTTACCCCTCTCCTTTCCCTCAACTCTCTCTTCTCCCTTACCCCTCTCCTCTCCCTCACCTCTCTCCTCTCCCTCACCTCTCTCCTCTCCCTCACCTCTCTCCTCTCCCCTCTCCTCTCCCTTACCTCTTTCCTTTCCCTCACCTCTCTCCTCTCCCTCACCTCTCTCCTCTCCCTTACCCCTCTCCTCTCCCTTACCTCTTTCCTCTCCCTCACCTCTCTCCTCTCCCTCACCTCTCTCCTCTCCCTCACCTCTTTCCTCTCCCTCACCTCTCTCCTCTCCCTTACCTCTCTCCTCTCCCTCACCTCTCTCCTCTCCCACACCTCTTTCACCTCCCTCACCTCTCTCCTCTCCCTCACCTCTCTCCTCTCCCTTACCCCTCTCCTCTCCCTCACCTCTCTCCTCTCCCACACCTCTTTCACCTCCCTCACCTCTCTCCTCTCCCTTACCTCTCTCCTCTCCCTCATCTCTGTCCTCTCCCACACCTCTCTCCTCTCCCTTACCTCTTTCCTCTCCCTCACCTCTCTCCTCTCCCTTGCCCCTCTCCTCTCCCTCACCTCTCTCCTCTCCCTCACCTCTCTCCTCTCCCTCACCTCTCTCATCTCCCTCACCTCTTTCACCTCCCTCACCTCTCTCCTCTCCCTTGCCCCTCTCCTCTCCCTCACCTCTCTCCTCTCCCTCACCTCTCTCCTCTCCCTCACCTCTCTCCTCTCCCTTGCCCCTCTCCTCTCCCTCACCTCTCTCCTCTCCCTTGCCCCTCACCTCTCTCCTCTCCCTCACCTCTCTCCTCTCCCTTACCCCTCTCCTCTCCCTCACCTCTCTCCTCTCCCTCACCCCTCTCCTCTCCCTTACCTCTTTCCTCTCCCTCACCTCTCTCCTTTCCCTTGCCCCTCTCCTCTCCCTCACCTCTCTCTTACCTCTCTCCTCTCCCTCATCTATGTCCTCTCCCACACCTCTCTCCTCTCCCTTACCTCTTTCCTCTCCCTTACCCCTCTCCTCTCCCCTCTCCTCTCCCTTACCTCTCCCCTCTCCCTTACTTCTCTCCTCTCCCACACCCCTCTCCTCTCCCTCACCTCTCTCCTCTCCCTTACCTCTCTCTTCTCCCTCACCTCTGTCCTCTCCCTTACCTCTTTCCTCTCCCTCACCTCTTTCCTCTCCCTCACCTCTCTCCTCTCCCACACCTCTCTCCTCTCCCTTACCCCTCTCCTCTCCCTTACCCCTGTCCTCTCCCTTACCTCTCCCCTCTCCCTTACTTCTCTCCTCTCCCACACCTCTCCCCTCTCCCTCACCTCTCTCCTCCTCTCCCTCACCCCTCTCCTCTCCCTTACCCCTCTCCTCTCCCTTACCTCTCCCCTCTCCCTTACTTCTCTTCTCTCCCTCACCTCTCTCCTCTCCCTTACCCCTCTCCTCTCCCTTACCCCTCTCCTCTCCCTTACCTCTCATCTCTGTCCTCTCCCTCACCTCTCTCCTCTCCCTTACCCCTCTCCTCTCCCTCACCTCTCTCTTCTCCCTTACCCCTCTCCTCTCCCTCACCTCTCTCTTCTCCCTTACCCCTCTCCTCTCCCTTACCCCTCTCCTCTCCCACACCTCCTTCACCTCCCTCACCTCTCTCCTCTCCCTCACCTCTCTCCTCTCCCTCACCTCTCTCCTCTCCCTTACCCCTCTCCTTTCCCTTACCTCTTTCCTCTCCCTCACCTCTCTCCTCTCCCTCACCTCTCTCCTCTCCCTTACCCCTCTCCTCTCCCTCACCTCTCTCCCTTACCTCTCTCCTCTCCCTCATCTCTGTCCTCTCCCTCACCTCTCTCCTTTCCCTCACCTCTCTCCTCTCCCACACCTCTCACCTCTCTCTTACCTCTCTCCTCTCCCTCATCTCCGTCCTCTCCCTCACCTCTCTCCTCTCCCTTACCCCTCTCTTCTCCCTTACCTCTCTCCTCTCCCTCATCTCTGTCCTCTCCCTCACCTCTCTCCTCTCCCTTACCCCTCTCCTCTCCCTTACCCCTCTCCTCTCCCTCACCTCTCTCCTCTCCCTCACCTCTCTCCTCTCCCTCACCTCTCTCCTCTCCCTCACCCCTCTCCTCTCCCTCACCTCTCTCCTCTCCCTCACCTCTCTCCTCTCCCTCACCTCTTTCCTCTCCCTCACCTCTCTCCTCTCCCTCACCTCTCTCCTCTCCCTTACCCCTCTCCTCTCCCTCACCTCTCTCCTCTCCCTCACCTCTCTCATCTCCCTCACCTCTCTCCTCTCCCTTGCCCCTCTCCTCTCCCTCACCTCTCTCCTCTCCCTCACCTCTCTCCTCTCCCTCACCTCTCTCCTCTCCCTTGCCCCTCTCCTCTCCCTCACCTCTCTCCTCTCCCTTGACCCTCTCCTCTCCCTCACCTCTCTCATCTCCCTCACCTCTCTCCTCTCCCTTGCCCCTCTCCTCTCCCTTACCCCTCTCTTCTCCCTTACCTCTCTCCTCTCCCTCATCTCTGTCCTCTCCCTCACCCCTCTCCTCTCCCTCATCTCTGTCCTCTCCCTCACCTCTCTCCTCTCCCTCACCTCTCTCCTCTCCCTCACCCCTCTCCTCTCCCTTACCTCTTTCCTCTCCCTCACCTCTCTCCTCTCCCTCACCTCTCTCATCTCCCTCACCTCTCTCCTCTCCCTTGCCCCTCTCCTCTCCCTTACCCCTCTCTTCTCCCTTACCTCTCTCCTCTCCCTCATCTCTGTCCTCTCCCTCACCTCTCTCCTCTCCCTCACCTCTCTCCTCTCCCTTGCCCCTCTCCTCTCCCTCACCTCTCTCATCTCCCTCACCTCTTTCACCTCCCTCACCTCTCTCCTCTCCCTTGCCCCTCTCCTCTCCCTCACCTCTCTCCTCTCCCTTGCCCCTCTCCTCTCCCTCACCTCTCTCCTCTACCTCACCTCTCTCCTCTCCCTTACCCCTCTCCTCTCCCTCACCTCTCTCCTCTCCCTCACCCCTCTCCTCTCCCTTACCTCTTTCCTCTCCCTCACCTCTCTCCTCTCCCTTACCCCTTTCCTCTCCCTCACCTCTCTCCTCTCCCTTACCCCTCTCCTCTCCCTCACCTCTCTCATCTCCCTCACCTCTCTCCTCTCCCTTGCCCCTCTCCTCTCCCTTACCCCTCTCCTCTCCCTCATCTCTGTCCTCTCCCTCACCTCTCTCCTCTCCCTCACCTCTCTCCTTTCCCTTGCCCCTCTCCTCTCCCTCACCTCTCTCTTACCTCTCTCCTCTCCCTCATCTCTGTCCTCTCCCACACCTCTCTCCTCTCCCTTACCTCTTTCCTCTCCCTTACCCTTCTCCTCTCCCCTCTCCTCTCCCTTACCTCTCCCCTCTCCCTTACTTCTCTCCTCTCCCACACCCCTCTCCTCTCCCTCACCTCTCTCCTCTCCCTTACCTCTCTCTTCTCCCTCACCTCTGTCCTCTCCCTTACCTCTTTCCTCTCCCTCACCCCTCTCCTCTCCCTCACCTCTTTCCTCTCCCTCACCTCTCTCCTCTCCCTTACCCCTCTTCTCTCCCTTATCCCTCTCCTCTCCCTCACCTCTCCCTCACCTCTCTCCTCTCCCACACCTCTCTCCTCTCCCTTACCCCTCTCCTCTCCCTTACCCCTCTCCTCTCCCTTACCTCTCCCCTCTCCCTTACTTCTCTCCTCTCCCTCACCCCTCTCCTTTCCTCTCCCTCACCCCTCTCCTTTCCTCTCCGTCACCTCTATCCTCTCCCTCACCTCTCTCCTCTCCCTTACCCCTCTCCTCTCCCTTACCTCTCCCCTCTCCCTTACTTCTCTCCTCTCCCTCACCCCTCTCCTTTCCTCTCCCTCACCTCTCTCCTCTCCCTTACCCCTCTCCTCTCCCTCACCTCTATCCTCTCCCTCTCCTTTCCTCTCCCTCACCTCTATCCTCTCCCTCACCTCTTTCCTCTCCCTCACCTCTCTCCTCTCCCACACCTCTCTCCTCTCCCTCACCTCTCTCCTCTCCCTCACCTCTCTCCTCTCCCTCACCTCTATCCTCTCCCTCACCTCTTTCCTCTCCCTCACCTCTCTCCTCTCCCTCACCTCTCTCCTCTCCCACACCTCTCTCCTCTCCCTTACCCCTCTCCTCTCCCTTACCCCTCTCCTCTCCCACACCTCCTTCACCTCCCTCACCTCTCTCCTTTCCCTCACCTCTCTCCTCTCCCACACCCCTCTCCTCTCCCTCACCCCTCTCCTTTCCTCTCCCTCACCTCTATCCTCTCCCTCACCTCTCTCCTCTCCCTCACCTCTATCCTCTCCCTCACCCCTCTCCTTTCCTCTCCCTCACCTCTCTCCTCTCCCTCACCTCTCTCCTCTCCCACACCTCTCTCCTCTCCCTCACCTCTCTCCTCTCCCTTACCCCTCTCCTCTCCCTTACCTCTCCCCTCTCCCTTACTTCTCTCCTCTCCCTCACCCCTCTCCTTTCCTCTCCCTCACCTCTATCCTCTCCCTCACCTCTCTCCTCTCCCTTACCCCTCTCCTCTCCCTTACCTCTCCCCTCTCCCTTACCTCTCCCCTCTCCCTTACTTCTCTCCTCTCCCTTACCCCTCTCCTTTCCTCTCCCTCACCTCTCTCCTCTCCCTCACCTCTCTCCTCTCCCTCACCTCTATCCTCTCCCTCACCTCTCTCCTCTCCCTCACCTCTCTCCTCTCCCTCACCTCTATCCTCTCCCTCACCTCTCTCCTCTCCCTTACCTCTCTTTCCTTTCTCCTCTTTCCTACAACTCTTCTCTACATCTCTCTCTTCTCTCTTATTCCATTCTATTTTTACCCTCCTCATCTCTCTTAACTCTCTCTCTCTCTTTGCTTCTTCTTTTATTTCTCTTCTTCTTCTTCCTTACATCTACGCTCCGTTCCTTTAAATCGTCTCTAAAATGTATCTATTGTCTAAATATTAATATTTTTGTAAAACTTATTTATATATTTTTCCTTCTACTGTACCATCAAAACTATTATATCATAATTATACAGTATTGTCACATAGATAGAAATTACCATTGCAATAATTATATATTTGCTGTCAAAACATGGTGCTGACAACTTCTGTCCTCTTGTTCCACCCTAATGTAACCCATGTTGTATTGCTTCCCTCCCTTATCTGATTAATGTATAACAACTCCACTGTAAAATATGTGTATACTTATAATATAAATCTAAATTAATCCAGATGATACTAAATGTTACATAATAATTTCTTAAGATAAATGTACAGTATATATCAGGTGCCTTCAAGAGAGCTCAGGCTTTCAGTTGGCTCAGCTATGTCAATATTGTTATTTTTATCCACTCTGTATCTGTGTTGTTCTGGTAAAATAAACTGTTTCTATATCATTAACATATCTCTTCCTTTTCGTCCATTTTCCATTCTCTTTTTTCTCTTTTTCTCCTCATCGCTCATCTCCTCTCTTTCATTAATTTTCTACTCTTTCCTCCCCTTTCCTTTCCCCCTCGTCTCCCCGGGGTGGTGTTGAGGAGCAGCCCCAAGATGTTGCCTCTCCCCCCCACACCTGCCCTCCCCTTTCCTCTTACCCTTCACGTGCCTTCCCCTCTCCTCCCTTTCCCCTTCACCATCCATGTGCCCTCCAACTCCCCCCCCCCCTTCTCCATGTGCCCTTCTTATCCTTCCTCCCCTCACCCTCCACGTGCCCTCCCCTCCCCCTCACCTTCTGCCTGCCGTCACCCTCTCCTCCCTTTCCCCTCTTCATCCACGTGCCTTCCTCCTCTCCTTCCTCCCCTCTCCCTTCACGAGTCCTCCCCCCTCTCTTCTCTTTCCTCCCTATCCCTCCAAGTGCCCTCCCCTTCACCCTCCACGTGCCTCACCCTCCTCTCTCCCCCTCAATCTTCACACCCCCCCCCTCTCATATACCCTTTACATCTCCCTCCCTCCCCCCTCTCTCGTGCCTTCCCGGATGTACCCGGTGTCGTCTTCCGCCACTGAGGGGAAGGAAAGGAGAGGAGGAGAGGAAGGGGAGGGGGGAGGTGAGGAGGGGGGGAGGGGGGAGGTGAGGAGGAGAGAGATACCAATGTTGGAAAAAATCTCTCGACGCTTTAAGACATACCTGTCCACCTACCCTCCACCCCACATACCTGTCCACCTACCCTCCACCCCACATACCTGTCCACCTACCCTCCACCCCACACACCTGTCCATCTACTCTCCACCCCACACACCTGTCTCATTATACTCCACCCCACATACCTGTCCACCTACACTCCACCCCACACACCTGTCCACCTACACTCCACCCCACACACCTGTCCATCTACCCTCCACCCCACACACCTGTCCACCTACACTCCACCCCACACACCTTCCCACCTACCATTCACCCCACACACCTGTCTCATTACACTCCACCCCACATACCTGTCCACCTACCCTCCACCTCACACACCTGTCCACCTACACTCCACCCCACACACCTGTCCACCTACACTCCACCCCACACACCTGTCCATCTACCCTCCAACCCACACACCTTCCCACCTACCATTCACCCCACACACCTGTCCATCTACCATCCACCCCACACACCTGTCCACCTACCCTCCACCCCACACACCTGTCCACCTACACTCCACCCCACACACCTTCCCACCTACACTCCACCCCACACACCTTCCCACCTACCATTCACCCCACACACCTGTCCAACTACCATTCACCCCACACACTTGTACACCTACCATCCACCCCACACACCCACGAGACAGGTCAGGCAGGTACAGAGGATGGAGGGTAGTGGGACATGTGTATGGGGTGGAGGGTAATGGGACAGGTGTGTGGGGTGGAGGGTAGATGAACAGGTGTGTGGGATGGAGAGTAGTTGAGCAGGTGTGTGAGGTGGAGGATAGTGAGACAGGTGTGTGGGGTGAAGGGTAGGTGGACAGGTGTGTGGGGTGGAGGGGAGTGGGATAGATGTGTGGGATGGAGGGTAGGTGGACAGGTGTGTGGTGTGGAGGGTAGTGTGGCGGAGGAAGGTAGTAGCGAGGTAAGGTGATACTTATCAGTGTGGGTAGGGTGACGGGTAACAGACTCGTGGAAGGTGATGTCTGGTTCATCATGACTGGCGCATCAAGAAGTAATCCGCGCCATTACTACTCCTCTACCCGAGCGAATGACCATAAAATCATGTCAGCATCTCGCTCTACAGCTGCACAGAGCAACGCCTACACATAAAACTCTCCCCTCTGTAAACAAGATGTAAACGAGGATGGCGGCGGAGAGTGAGGGCGAACCTAGCACACCCTGACACCGTCGAGGGGAGGGTTAATGGCTGGCTTGGTATCCGGTGTAGAGGGGACACAGGCGTCGACTTCTCCTCCCCTCGCACCTGTTAGGCCGCGGGGCGCTTCCTCCGCTACCCGACACCTTCGCTATTAGGGTCCTTGATCTGCCTTGCGACATACCCTCCCTGTACAGTACACGGCAGAGCATATGAGTTACCCCGTCTCTTGTTGCTTCCTCCTTCCTCTACGCCCCAGTCTGGCTGTGCTGGGTGTCACATAGCACTAGAATCTTAATCTTGATCTAGTTAAAAGTCGTGAAGGGATGTGGGTTAACATGAAGATATTTGTAATATTTAATGATAGTGAGACATACACAACAAAGGAGATACTTTTGTGAGGATGATGTTATCTTCAGGTCTTACAGCAATATGTTACGACTCGACACAGATATTCGGGAACGAGCAGGCATAAAGGGATATGAACCAGTATACACACACACACACACACACACACACACACACAAAAGAGGAACACCCTTGTCAGCTTCCGGCGGGTGTCAGTGAGGGGAAAAACCTGCTGATCGTTTCCTCTGAGGAAGTCTCGCTGACGTCACGTGCCAGCCACCCAAGGAGGAGATTATGGTAGGAGTGGAGGCAGTAAGGGCAGGGGGGCATGTCTGGGGGCAGGTGGGAAAAAGGGAATTAGCAGGGGATGCAGTGAGGCGCAAGTGAGGGAACCGAGGGGAGAAAACTACACGAGGGGACGTGGATGAGAGGGAGAGGGCTAGAAGGGACACAGGTGGGAGGGGGACTTTGGTGAATGGCTGCAGGTGAAGGGCAGGAGAAGTTGCAGGTGTGGAATTGTGAAGAGGGGAGGTGCAGGTGACATCAGACAGGGATGCAGGTGGTGGGGCACCCAGTTACCTGCAAGGGACTGTGTAAGTTGTGTGTCACACCTGAGTGTATATCACACAGGTAAGGAAGCACTGGTCTGGGAGGAAAACACACACACATAACTAATAAAAGTTCAACTGGACGATCCCCGACAATGGGGCTCAATCTTCCTCTCTGTGTTATTGGACGAGAAAATTTAATCTACTTCCGAACAATATCCAGATGACACTATTATTAGTCAACTGCATGAAAATTTATCAAAAAGAGTGTGTTCAGTATCTTTTGGATATCCCTGAAGAGTAATTAATGAGATGAACCAGTGAGGGAGGAAGTAGTAATAAGACGAGGTCCACCTCCCTCACAAACTAATCTTCACCACTATAGTATCTTGTCGGCCACAGTATGACAGAGAGACGGACACTGTACAGTAGGTCAGTCATATCTATATTTAAAGTTAAATTCGGCACGCATGTGGAAATATCTATATTAAAAGTGTACATCCTAGATTTCGTGGTTCTTTCTAAAGAAACTGGATAGGCAACCAACCAACCAACCAACCAACCAACCAATCAACCAACCAACCAATCAACCAACCAAACAATCAAACAAATAAACAAACAAATAAACAAACAAACAAAATTAATTTTTGAGCTCTATCGTTCATGTACAAATATAATTACAACAGGAAGATAACAACTAACAGTGAACCAATGTGCTGTATGTACACGGTGGGGTGTACTGAAGCCAAGCGTCTCTGTGTATGGTTTATCTAAAGACCGGGAGGTGAGTGTTGGAGTCAAGTGCTGGGAGAGCTATGAGGAGCCTCGGCCACCCACGAGACTCAGGACGGGCGAGATAGTCTAACATGTTTTTGTTTATTTACCCGTTCCTTGTTGCAGCCCCGCCATCACCACCTCACACTTGACCCACTCATACATGTCTGCTAACAAACCTTCAGCTGCATATTTTTCTTGATTGTAATTATATTTTTTAATGAAGATACGTACACAAGGGCACACATTATAATTTGTGGAAGTCATGTGTGGTATTTTATTATGGTTTATTTATACAGTTCTTTGTGTTCTTTTTAACTTTATCTCATCTGTTATACCAAATGGCTGTCTTTAGTTTATGAGGTGCTTGTTGATATTGTCCTCTACCTGTTGTCAATCATGGCCAAATATTACACCAGGTCTCTAGTTAATGTCGTCATGGGAGTAACAATACAGCCTAGTGGTACATACACTTGCTCGTCTTCACTGACACCACAAACTTATCTGGGGAATAATCTAACTGATAGACAGAAACACCAGCCATAACACACTACTGAATATGTAAAACAATGATCATTTAATTAGGTCTTATAATTCTGCCTCACAACCATCAAATTATTCCATAAGAAAGTTTGTATCCAGACATCTGTAGGACACCTTCACCTCCCAGTACCAATAACGAGGCTTTATTGGCTATCAAAACCATTATCCATTGTGGTTATTCGTATCGTCTCTTGTCTAAATCTTCATATATATATATACGAAAGAGTTAACTAAAAAATAAAAGGAAGGGATATCTGAAGACATATTCCTGGTAGTACGAGAATTATGATAGTCAACATTTCAAAACGGTCGTGCGGGATAACCAGCCTGTTTGAATTACTAATTTATTAATATTAATATAAGTCAACATGAGTGTCCCTTGAGGTGAGTCTCAGAGATATTTAAAACTATCTCCATCTCATCACTCCTAAGACTTCACCTGCAGGGCCACACCTACACCCTTCTCTAAGACTTCACTTGCAGGGCCACACCTCAACCCTTCTCTAAAACTTCACCTGCATGGCCACACCTCAACCCCTCTCTAGGTCCTCAACTGCGGGGCCACACCTCAACCCCTCTCTAGGTCCTCAACTGCAGGGCCACACCTCAACCCCTCTCGTGGCTGTCACACTAACAACAGTTGAGGGGACGCCGGGATTGTAACTGTTCCCTGGGCTGGCTCTCTCTCTCTCTCTCTCTCCCCTCGCCGGAAGTTGCTGGAGGGGTGTGGTGGTGGAGGTGCAGGTGGGTTGGGTGGGTTATCCTCGCCCTCCGCACTCACCCACCAAAGGAGTGGAGGCAATGGAGGAAAGGAGTACGGAGACAAACGATTTGGAGAAAAGAATTGTGGAGGAGAAGAGTGGACGGAAGAAGTGTATGGAAATGATGTGGGTGAAAGGAAGTGTGGATGGGAGTAGAAAGAGTGGATAGATGACGAAGTGTAGGTAAGAAAAACTGGAAGGAGGGAGTGTGGAGAGAGAAAAATTAGAGGAAGGGGAGAGGGTGTGGATGGGAGGGGTGTGGATGGGAGGGGCGTGGAAAGAAGAAGAGGAGTTAGGGTGAGGGAAAAGGGTGTTAAGGAGAGAGGGGAGGGGAGGGACGTAGATGGGAGGGGCGTGGAGGGAAGAATGAGTTACAGGGAGAGAAGAGGGTCTGGAGGGGTAATTATGTAGTGCCCTCTCAGTCAATTAAATTTCCCAGATTTAACAATATTTCACCAAGTAAAGAAGAAATATTGTCTTCGTACATAAGATACACGTGAACAGGAATAATTACTCAAAACAAGAAACTCAACTTCGCTTTCGTCTATTATTAACACAGAAATGTTCATATAAAATTCTACTTTCTGTCTTTTTTCGACGGTGAACATTCATAACAGCGCCCCACCATCACATCTATAGAGGTCTGGCCAAACACTGAACACCTGCCTGTCTACCTCACAAACATCGTGAGAATTATATAATTGTTGCCGTTGATAAAATTAAACCTCATACACTTTCCCACACCACACAGATGTTAAAATCAAACCCAGGATTTTCTTTTTACTCTGAACTAACAACATCCAGCACTCACAGCATAAGTTCCATAGAGATAATGTGTTCTTCATGTTACAGCCTGCAATAACGATCACGGCGATAGGCTCACAGTGCCAGCCCACATCCTCCTCGTATATCCTGCCACCCACCCACCCACACACACACGCCCGCGTCCACCACGTGTCTTATCATCTAAGGGTGCATTAGGGTGCCCTGCTGGTGGCCGTCGCAGAGGCGCGGGCGAAAAGATAAGGTCAGGACACATTATACATCAGGGTGGCCCTCACACTGGTGGACGGCGGCGAGTGGTAGGGACGAGGAGGGAGGGGGGGGGGGGACAGGAAGCTCCTAGTGGGGTGAGCAGGGGAGACGGAGGGAGGGAGGGAGGAGAGACACACGTGCTGGGAAGCTGAAGAGGCGGAGGCTTAGGGAGAAGGTGAAGGCAGAGGTCAGGGGTCAAAACTGTGTGTCAGGAAGGTGAGGGGAAGACACCCAGTTGAATATTAAGAAGAAAATAAGGATATGAAAGTCAGCTGAGTATTAAGGAGAAGGTGAGAGATAAAGCTTGAGTTAATCAGGAGGTAAAGAGGTGAGGAAATGAGAGTGAGTGAGGTATTAAGGAAGAAGGTGAGGGAGGGAGAGTGAATGGGGTATTAAGGAAGGTGACTGAGGTGTTAAGGAAGAAAGTGAGGAAGAGAGTGAGTGATGTATTAAGGAAGAAGATGAGGGCAGAGAATGAGGAAAATAAGAACAGAGACGCGAGTGAGTAGGTAAAATAAGTGTGTGTGTGTGTGTGTGTGTGTGTGTGTGTGTGTGTGTTCTTTGATGTGTTCTTGTGTCGTATGTTGTATTGTGTTGTGTTGTCTTATTGTGTACTGTGTTTTGGTGTTGCGTGATGCTGTGCTTTGTGATGTTATATGTTGTGTTGTGGTGACGTTTGTTGTGAAGTTGTATATTGTGTTGTGTATTTTTTCTGGTGTTTTGATGGTGTTGTGATGCTGTGTGTTGTATTGGGTTGTGTTGTGTTGAATGTTGTGTGCTGTCATGTGGTGCTGAGTGTTGTATTATGATATTTAAACTACTGTATGTTCTATATTTTGTGTTGTATTCATTTTTATTGTATTGTTGTGTTGTTTAATCTAACTCCGAAAAACTGTGGACAAGTATTACATAATTACTATGAATGTGACTGTATTTAATGATCACCTTAAGATTAACCACCCTAACGCTAACGCTAACCTAACTTAACCTAACCTAACCTAACGCTAACTCTAACCTAACGCTAACCTAATCTAACGCTAACCCTAACCTAACCTAACCTAACGCTAACACTAACCTAATCTAACACTAACCTAACCTAACCTAATCTAACGCTAACACTAACCTAACCTAACGCTAACACTAACCTAATCTAACGCTAACACTAACATAACCTAACCTTTCCCGTCAGTGTTTAACCCCTTGAAACGATGCTTAACTCCTTAAATACAATGACTTAATTCTTGCATACGATGAGTTAAGACCTTCGATACTCAAAGGGTTAGGTCATTGTGCTCAAGGGGTTAAGTCTTAAGTCATCGTACTCAAGGGGTTAAATCTTCGTACTCAAGGGGTTAATTCTTCGTACTCAAGGGGTTAAATCTTCGTACTTAAGGAGTTATCATCGTACTCAAGAGGTTAAATCATCATCCTCAAGGGGTTCAATCATCATCCTCAAGGGGTTCAATCATCATCCGCAAGGGGTTCAATCATCATCCTCAAAGGGTTCAATCATCATCCTCAAAGGGTTCAATCCTCCTCCTCAAAGGGTTCAATCATCATCCTCAAGGGGTTCAATCATCATCCTCAAGGGGTTCAATCATCATCCTCAAAGGGTTCAATCATCATCCTCAAAGGGTTCAATCATCATCCTCAAGGGGTTCAATCATCATCCTCAAGGGGTTCAATCATCATCCTCAAAGGGTTCAATCCTCCTCCTCAAAGGGTTCAATCATCATCCTCAAGTGGTTCAATCATCATCCTCAAGGGGTTCAATCATCATCCTCAAGGGGTTCAATCATCATCCTCAAGGGGTTCAATCATCATCCTCAAGTGGTTCAATCATCATCCTCAAGGGGTTCAATCATCATCCTCACGGGGTTCAATCATCATCCTCAAAGGGTTCAATCATCATCCTCAAAGGGTTCAATCATCATCCTCAAGGGGTTCAATCATCATCCTCAAGGGGTTCAATCATCATCCTCAAGGGGTTCAATCATCATCCTCAAGGGGTTCAATCATCATCCTCAAAGGGTTCAATCATCATCCTCAAAGGGTTCAATCATCATCCTCAAGGGGTTCAATCATCATCCTCAATGGGTTCAATCATCATCCTCAAGGGTTCAATCATCATCCTCAAGGGGTTCAATCATCATCCTCAAGGGGTTCAATCATCATCCTCAAAGGGTTCAATCATCATCCTCAAAGGGTTCAATCATCATCCTCAAGGGGTTCAATCATCATCCTCAAGGGGTTCAATCATCATCCTCAAAGGGTTCAATCCTCCTCCTCAAAGGGTTCAATCATCATCCTCAAGTGGTTCAATCATCATCCTCAAGGGGTTCAATCATCATCCTCAAGGGGTTCAATCATCATCCTCAAGTGGTTCAATCATCATCCTCAAGGGGTTCAATCATCATCCTCAAGGGGTTCAATCATCATCCTCAAGGGGTTCAATCATCATCCTCAAAGGGTTCAATCATCATCCTCAAAGGGTTCAATCATCATCCTCAAGGGGTTCAATCATCATCCTCAAAGGGTTCAATCATCAGGTGACAATATAAGGCTAAGCTAATGAGGTTAATCATGTACTTCTTTTCTGTATAACTTATTCTTGAACATTGTTGATGAGATACTAAGGGGAAAAAATCTTCACTGTTCATCTCATTGAATTTTACTCGGCTCTAAAAAAACAAATCCCCACATTTTTAGGGAGTCAAGTAAGACAAATAGCCAGACCTTGACCCTCTCGCCTGTTTCATTTAGTCCAACCAGTTACCTGTCTTTCTAGTGGGGAATATTTTGATATCTTTAACACACTGTTCTTAACCTCACATTAACCTTCTATAAACCTTACATTATCCCCCATCTTTACATTTCTTATTTACTATCGTCCCAAAATATGTCCCAATCTTCCTTTCTTAACCATTGTTTAATTTTAATATTTTCTTGATCAGGTTTATTTCATATTTCATTAACTTTTACATTTAAATATTGTACGTGGATGTTTAGGTAAATTTAGTGTGTTGTGGTGTTGTGTGGTGGTGTTGTAGTGTGGTGTTGTGGTGTGGTGGTGTTGTGGTGTGTTGTGTGTAGTGGTGCGTGTGGTGTTGAGTGTCGTGTTGTGTGTGGTGGTTATGTAGTCTGGTGTTATAGTGTGGTGTGGTGGTGATGTTGTAGTGTGGTGGTGGTGTTATGGTGTAGTATTGTGTGAAGTGGTGTTGTGTGTGGTGGTGTTGTAGTCTGGTGTTATAGTGTGTTGTGGTGGTGGTGCTGTAGTGTGGTGGTGGTGTTATGGTGTAGTATTGTGTGAAGTGGTGTTGTGTGTGGTGGTGTTGTGTGTGGTGGTGTTGTGTGTGGTGGTATATTGTGGTAGTGCTATATTCTGAGTTGTGTTGTGAGTTGTATTGTGTATTGTGTTGTGATCCTGCATAGTATTGTGGTGATGTGCTTTGTGTTACCGTGTGTGTTATGTTGTGTTGACCTGTTATGGTGCTGTGTTCTATAGAATTAAAATTATAATAACACTAAACCATTTGCCTCCATACATAGAATAACTCATTTTAAGTCCTTGTCTACCCGACCATAAGTGTAACAATAGTAATTTTTTCTTCCTATGTAACGTGAATTTTTGTTTCATTCTAGAAGGTCTGATGTTGTTTGTCCGAGTGTGAGGGAGAAAGATAAGGAGTGGGGAGGGGAGAGAAGGACGGGGAGAGGGTCGAGAGAGAGAGAGAGAGAGAGCCAGGGAGCGAGAGAGATACAGGGGGAGGGCCAAGGAGGGAGAGAGACACAGGGAGAGAGAGGGTCGAGGAGGGAGAGAGACACACAGGGAGAGGGCCAAGGAGGGAGAGAGACACAGGGAGAGAGAGGGCCAAGGAGGGAGAGAGAGGGCCAAGGAGGGAGAGAGACACAGGGAGAGGGCCAAGGAGGGAGAGAGAGACGCAGGGAGAGGGCCAAGGAGGGAGAGAGAGGGCCAAGGAGGGAGAGAGAGACACAGGGAGAGGGCCAAGGAGGGAGAGAGAGACGCAGGGAGAGGGCCAAGGAGGGAGAGAGAGACACAGGGAGAGGGTCAAGGAGGGAGAGAGAGAGAGAGAGAGAGAGAGAGAGAGCCAAGGAGGGAGAAAGACAAAGGGAGAGGGCCAAGGAGGGAGAGAGACACAGGGAGAAGGGTGGTGAGTGTATATAATGAACAGGTTCCGCAACAACTAAGGTTACCGGAGGAATGGTCACGGCGGAAGTGTGTAGCGGCCCAGTGTCAAATGTCAATCACTGGGCCCTACCGCCACGCGCAGGGGAGTTGGGGGGTGTGTGGCTTGGAGTGAGGTAATGGCTGGGTGGGGGAGGTACCGGTGAGGCTTCTTCCGGCAAGTCCTAGCTATCACTTGACATCCAGTATATTCTACCACACTCCTGCTACCTGGTAAAGCCGAGGGTTAATTAGTTCTTACAGAGATTGGATCGTTCGGGTGAGTTTTTGAGAGAGGTCAGAGAGATGAGTGGTAGCGGAAGTCTGGGCTTCCTGTGAGGGTTGGGAGGAGTTGAGAGCACGCGCGCCTGTGAGGGGGACAGCCACGTGCACCCCACCACCCACACACCCGACCCATGGCCTCAAGGTGAAAGAGAAGGAAGGGGAAGTGAGAGGGGAAGGTGGAAGAGGAGATGCAAACAGCTACCAGACAAGCAAGGGGGCGGTTGAAAAGGACGGAAGTATAGACCATGTTAATAATGAGAGAAGGTGAGATGAGAGTCAGTAGCGGGCTGGAGGAGGAAGTAGACTCAAATACACTGGGATTAAACAAGGAAGATTAAGAGAATGAGAAAAAAGAACAGATTACGAAGAAGGAACATAAAGCTAACAGGAAAAAGGAGAAAACAGAAGAAAAGACGAGGAGTGAATGTTGTAAGGAGAGAGCGTATGTGTGGGGGAAAGACGCAACGTTTAGTGTATAAAAAAATGCTTCATTTCATTAAATCTGGACCACTATGTACTCTACTTCACAATAAAGACATCTCTAAACTTATCTATACACTAACGGCAACAAAAGACATCAACTAAACATTTACACAAACATAAAAAATAATATATAAACAGAGTATCACCACAACACACGGATAACGAGGACAACAACAACTCCCCTCCACCTCCCCTCCCCTGCCCTCCCCTCCCCTGCCCTCCCCTGCCCTGCCTCTCCCCTGCTCTCCCCTGCCCTGCCCTCCCCTGCCCTCCCTCCCTTGCCCTCCCCTCCGTGCCACGTAACATTATATACACCAGAGATTTTGATATATTTAAATGACCTCATGATGTTGGGAGAGGAATTTACCTTCAAAATAAAAGGCAGGAAGGAAGCGGACAGGTTTTTAAAGGGCAGGAAGGAGGGGAGAAGGAGGAGGAGGAGGAAGAGGAGGCTGATGGAAAGGAGAGGGGGGGGGGGATGGAAGGATGAACTACACCAGGTGATGAGGGGCGCCCGGGAGATGTGAGTACAAAAATGAGTCCTTTCAACCGCTGAGTACAACCCATTAGTTATTGTCAGAACTCATTATCGAAACATTGAAATATCATCTTTAATCCATTAGTTAACAATTTCTATAGAAGACTCAGGTACGTACAGGTGTGGGGAATTATATCCTGTTTACGTGTGGCCTGAACACATGAGTCAACCAATGATAATAAGTTTTAGACAATTACTCTTGTTACTGAATTACAACCGTGTTAGATAGCTCAGAGTTAGACACTAATTAGACAATGATTACCCATGCTGCTGAGTTAGACATTTGTTAGACAGGATCAATCGTGCTAGTAAGAGTTAGACACCAGTTAGACAGTATTTGTGAGGATTAGACAAGGATGAGACAGGTGTTTGGTGTTATGATTTGTATTAGACGGATGTGAACACGGTTGGAAAAGTAGGCAAACTAAACATTGACTCACTAGTAAACATTGTGTCATAAGTAAACATTATGCCACTAGTAAGCATTGTGTCACTAGTAAACATTATGTCGCTAGTAAACATTGTGTCATAAGTAAATATTGTGTCACCAGTAAACATTATGTCACTAGTAAGCAGTGTGTCACTCGTAAACATTGTGTCACTAGCAAACATTATGTCACTAGTAAGCATTGTGTCACTCGTAAACATTGTTACTAGTAAACATTATGTCACTAGTAAACAGGAAATAGTCTTAGGTGCAGAAGCAGACAATGAACATCACATCAGTCTGACCCCTCCAGGTGACAGGTGGTCTATTTACCTGCCCCATTATTGATTAGTATTCGTAACATCCTCTCCCTCATATACATTTAGGCTTATATGACACAATAAACAGCCAATTCTTGCTCTAGGGATACAAGAGTGTGGAAGACATTGTGTGGTAATATTGCCTTGCTCTTACTGTTGAGATTCAGTATAAGATCATCTGCATTATCTGAGTCTAAGAGTATATGGCGTCCTTCCTGGTGGTGCTACTCAGGTCTATGTGTCTTGTGCCATAGCCTAAATTAGTGAAGACAACACATTTACTCTCTCTCTCTCTCATACCTCTTCCTTTTCTCAATCTCCCTCATCATTCTTCCCCTTATTTCCTCTAATTTCCTAATAATAGACTTCCCTTACCTGTGTCCATCCTCCCCCCCCGTGTCCCTCTCCACTTGACCTCACCTCTGGCACGCGCCCTTCCTTCACCCCCTTCCTCTCTTCTCTCTAACCCTACGTGACCCCAAATAGCCTTCCTTTCTGACCCCCTGTACATCTGTCAGTGAGGTCAAGGACGAGAATAGCTTCCCTAGGTTGTGATGGTGTTTGTGTCTGACCTTTTGGAGGAAAGCTCGAGACGTTTCCGGTGGTCAACAGAACATGACCAAGACGTTCACTGAGACTGAACACCTTTCTTGATATTCGTCTCTTTGATGTTTGTGATATACAGTTTTTTTTTATTATGTGTTTACCTGTTCCACACGTTACCGGTTTTTAGTTGACGTATTTTTGTTTTCAGTCCGGTATATGTTTGTTTATCATGTGTGTGTGTGTGTGTGTGTGTGTGTGTGATGTTTATTTTCCATACTTGTGTTGTCTGTGTTAGTGCTTGTGTTGGGGATCACTTAAAGACTCTCCACCTCATTTTAAATTTGTCTCTTTCGTAACTCCTCTGTAGAACACTTGTCTTGAGATAGTGTTGGTGATAATTAAGATGTCTCTACAGATCTACAGGTGGTGGTTGAGGCTAATATATATGGCAAACATGATACCACTCAAAAATGCCATAATAAGTTTGGAGTACACAAATAAACTAACAAAAAAAAAACATATATATTGTAAGTCATGCAGAAAATAATTATATACACCATGAACATACAACAGCAGATACCAACAGAAGACAAAGGAGGTATAAACAATTACAGGAGGAAGACACAAAAATCACTCGGGCAAATCAAGTCACTGAAGACCAGAATCAGAAACCGCTAAGGCAAAACAATAACAAACAAAAACCTCGTCGCAAAAACCAGTCATGAAAGTCACTCAAACAAAACCAGTCAGGCACTAACCACAACCTGACACATTGAGACCTTGACCCCTGTACCAGAATTCCAAGACTCCAGCCACAGTTAGGTAAGGTTAGGTTTGCGTTTGGGTGGTTAGGTTATAGGTTAGGTTAGCGTTTGGGTGGTTAGGTTATAGGTTAGGTTAGCGTTAGCGTTAGGGTGGTTAGGTTATAGGTTAGGTGGTTAGGTTATAGGTTAGGTTAGCGTTTGGGTGGTTAGGTTATAGGTTAGGTTAGGTTAGCGTTAGGGTGGTTAGGTTATAGGTTAGGTGGTTAGGTTATAGGTTAGGTTAGCGTTTGGGTGGTTAGGTTATAGGTTAGGTTAGCGTTAGGGTGGTTAGGTTAGCGTTTGGGTTGTTAGGTTATAGGTTAGGTTAGCGTTAGGATGGTTAATATTTCGGATAAATAAACTAAGAGGGGGGCGGGGGTTACCTGTACTATTCCAGATGATACTAAATGTTACATAATAATTCCTTGAGATAAATGTACAGTAATATCAGGTGCCACTAAGAGAACACAGGCTCTCAATTGTCTCATCTATGTCAATACTGATATCAATAACCACTCTGTATCTGTATTGTTCTGGCTAAATAAACTGCTTCAATAACAATATCTGTTTTAATATCAATAATCTATAACACTGATCTGAGGGCTACAGTACATCAGAGTTACGTCTATGTTGTGGTGGATCTGGTTGTAAGTTGGACTGCTTGTAATAAGTTGTACCTCTATAGTTTGGCATAGATGTTTGTCTATTTTTTATACACTGTGTATATGGTATAAAAAGGTAGTATTAATTTACACAATAATAACTATATTATTGTTTGCCTTGTGTGGTGGTGGTGTAAGTGGTGGTGGTTGTACAGGTGAAGGTAAACGGATGATGTTGGTGATGGTGTACCGTAGGTGGTGGTGGTTGTACAGGTGAAGGTAAACGGATGATGTTGGTGATGGTGTACCGTAGGTGGTGGTGTGGTGGGCAAAGGTGGAAGTTTGGGTAAACAGACAGAAGTGATAGAAATACGTGAAGCAAAGTGGAGGTGTGTGGTAAAAACAGTGTGAGGACAGATGTGGTGGTGGTGGTGTGGAGGAAGATAAGACCATGTGTGGAGGCAGGTGTGGAAGTGTTGTGGAGGTAGGTGTTGACGTGTGGTGGAGGCAGCTGTGGTGAAGGTGGATGAGGGTAGGGCAGGTGTGGTGATGAAGACGGCAGGTGTGGACAGCACAGAGGGCAGGCTGGAGTTGACTGGGGTGTTGTGACCCTGTAGTAAAGGCCGTCACTAGACCCATTGTGCCAAGAACTGATGCTTAGGCAGCGTTCACTGTAGGGAGGATGCACCACCGCCCCGGGGATAATCGCTCAGGGGGAGTCCTGTGGGGCGTGCAGATGTTGGCCAGCTGTGTCCTAGGCTAGCACGCGCCCCTGCCACGAGCTGCTCACCCCACGTGTCCTACCCGAGCTCGGCCTGTTGGAGGGAAGATGTGTCTCTGAAGTCGCAAATGAATATTGTCTTGTTGTTATGGTAAAGAGTCGGTGTTAAGTTTTGTGTTTCAGTCAAGAAAACATTTATTTGAACACTGGAAGTTCATTGTAGCGAGGCTGGTGCGTGATAATAGTGGGTGGCCACCTGGTAGCAGCGGGCTGGTCGGTGGCTCACCTGACGCGTGCCGCCACATGCTGGCCACCTGCGTCCTCCGCGCTCCCCCATTGGTACATTCAACCCTCTCCGCAGACGCTCATTGGCTGGGCCGGAGCGGCCGTCCCACTGCTCCTCTCGGATTGGCTAGAACGGCGCGTGGCAGGTTGTTTACCGTGTTGCGATTGGTCCACGACACGTGTGGAGGGTGCACCTGCCGGCGTCCGAGTATATAAGGCCCCAAACGCCTGCCGAAATCACTACAGCCTCAGCTTGTAGCCGAGGAACATCCTCTGTGGCAGGGACGCCCCAGTGGCCGGCCTCGCTACACACCTCTTATCCACCGGCGTCGTGAGTTCTCGGTAAGTACATTTATATTATGTGAAAGTGATATGTTCATACAGTGCTTCAGTGATGACAGTGAAAGTTTGTGTGGTCCTCCTTAAGCCTTCAATGAACTTACTGTCTCTTTTGTCTTGCAGACCTCCCGGGGTCCCGAGTAATGGAGGGCGAGCCAGAGCGACTCCCCCCCCCCCTCTCCCCCTAGTCAGCTGACGTCACCAAGCGCCAGCAACCCTAGTCACTGAGTCATCCGGCTCAGCTAGTCGATCTTCTAGTCCACCTCCACCATCAGGAGTTGAGTGTCTGGGCTTTGGGGCCTCCGTGCCTGTCAGCCCACAGCCCTCATGAAAGCAGCTTCCAACCTGAGCCTTCTAGTCGCCCTTGAGGCACCACGTCGAGCCAGGAGTGCCAGTGTGCAGGGGTCGAGTGTGAGCTGCGTATCTCAGGAGTTTGGAATGAGTATGCCACCCGAGTCACGTGCCTCACCGTACCCCAGCTCCACCCTTGACGCAGTCAGTGCAACTTTACCTTAGTCTTCCCTTAGTTGGTTCCTCCATTAAACACCACTGTAGTCAATCGAGGAACCAGCGTCAGTAGTCGTCATGAGTCGAGTCATCGCTGTAGCAGCGAGCCTCTAGGTGTTAAGAGACCTCCTGAGTCACCACTGGGCCAGTTGCTGTGAAGTCATTGCCAAGTGGTTGACGTGCAGGAGGCAGCCAGCTTCTAGTCTGCCACGTAGAAGTAAAGGACGAGTCTTCCCTCCGAACTCAGGCCACTGCAGCAGCCAACCAAAGATCCTGCTTCAGTATTACAGTTGACTATCAGTATTGTGTGAAGTCCTCTACTACAGTTCTTGCTGTGCCAGTATTTAATTAAGAATATTATGTCTTTTCAGTATTTATTTATATCAGGTTTGTTTATATGATACCAAAGTCAAAAGTTAACTTCAGTATTATCACTTCTCACTTTGCTTCAGCCAGTATTAAGACTAACAGTATTATACCAATATCAGTATTCAAGAATTAGAACATTTACTGCCAGTATTAAATGTAAGTTATATGTAAACATCATCAGTATATCTGATAGCATTTCACCTCAATATTACAGTTAGCTTCCAGCTTTCCCAGATCTCTCAGATGAGTTCCACCAAAGATGTAACAATAAGTCTCCTAGTCACTTGAGCCAACAACCAAAGTTCATCACAACCAAAGTATAGGTTCACTAGCACCATCTAGTGGACACCATCATCTAGTCACTAGAGTATAGATTGCCTCACCAAAGATCTCACTGTATCTATAATTTTACTCAGTATCTCACATAGTTGTAGTTCAGCTTTGCACTTAGTATCTCAACGTTTGTAGTCACCAGAAGCCTCACGTAATGGAGTCAGTATTACTCAAAAGATCTCATTAGTTGTAGTAACAAGATCACCCAGTATTATTAATCTCAATAGCTGTCTCACCAAACTCCTTCAGTATTACCTTCTAGATCTCATTAGTTATAATATAAAAAACCCTCACAGTATTGCTCCAAAGTTATTCTTACCTGTAGTTACCTGAACCTCAAGATCCCGCACCAAAGTATTTAATAGATGTAATTCTTAAGTTCATCTTACAGCTCAGCACCAAAGATTTCATAGATTAGTTACGGTAACGCTTGCAGCTCACACCAAAGATACTCTCAGTACGAAACTTTTTAAAAAACAAAAAAAGTAGTAGTTCAGTAAGTTCTCCCAGTTAGTTTTCCCTGAGAGATCGTTAAGAGTTAATTAGCAGCTTCTCACCAAAGATCTCAAAAACATAACATTTCATACAAAAATCTCAAAAAACACAGCGGCCACCAACCCAGCCTCCGTCGGTGTCTGTAGGTGGCCAACTAGTCATTTATTCCAAAGATGTCTCTGTTAGTTAGGACAGTATTCGTGTTTTGTCCGCCTCTAGTCTGTATTACCTGATAGGCCACTGTTGTAGGCCGTCCTGTGTAAGATATTAGAGTTATGTATTACTCGCTAGTCAGTCTTACCTGTAGGATCAATTGTTGGATGATACTTATGTGGTTAAGCATAATACGTCGCTGCTTAATCTGTTAAGTATGGGTCACAATACTTGTGTAAGTATCCAGGTATATGCTTAGTATATATCCCTAGTCCCCCCACATATATATTTTATATGATTTATTTATTTTATAAAAGAAAATAACTATGTAAACTTTATATTAATAAAATATATAAAAGCATTTTCAAGTTTCTTTCACTCCATGTAACACTACTGTACATATATATATATATAATATATATATATATATATAATATATATATATATATATATATATATATATATATATATATATTCCATGTGAACTTAAGTTAACGGATGTGGCAAGACCTCCAGTCTCTTCCCAAGCTGCCTCTTGACTCTCACGCATTGTAACACAAGGTCGAAAATCTCTAAAGGTTAGGTTAAAATCTTGGTCTCCCATCCAGTCAGAGAACGTCGTAAAGACCTCCCCGGCGGATGTGGGTAGATCTACCTGTTTTCGTGAAAGGAAGAAGTCGGTCTGGATATTTGAGAAGGAAATTTATCTTTTACTTTCTCCAAATATTTTGAAAAGTTAAACTGTAAATGTTTTAAAGAGCGAGGAAGGACCACAGCTCTTTGTGTGAGATACTAAAGCGTTAAGGGGGATTTTAACCTGATCGGGCGGGACGGAGCAAGAGCCTGTGTGACAGTGAGAAAGATGATTACAGGAAAAGAGAGTGAAGGTCTCAGAAATGATTATTTAGAGAAAGAAGGAGAGAAAGGTTGGGAAAGAGATACTGTTACACACACACACTATTACACACACCGATTCATTTCAGACGGCGTTTTCCATCATAATAAAGCTGAATTATGCCTAAAAGAAGTTAGGTTAGGTTAGATTGTCTATAAAATTAATTACTAATATGTATTGTGATGGTCGACATGTATGTATGTATGTAGGTATGTATGTACTGTATGTATGTATGTATGTCCAGATGGTGTCCATTATTCAGTAGTAAGTTATGAGTGAGTCACCTCTTCACCTAAAAAGATTCATAACTTAATTAACACATTTGAATAAACAGTGTGGGTCTAGGGATGGTGTCAAGGTGGGAAGTCACAGGAATTTAGTGTCATGGTGGGCAGTCACAGGTGTTTAGTGTCATGGTGGGCAGTCACAGGTGTTTAGTGTCATGGTGGGCAGATGCAGGTGTTTAGTGTCATGGTGGGCAGATGCAGGAGTTTAGTGTCATGGTGGGCAGTCACAGGTGTTTAGTGTCATGGTGGGCAGTCACAGGTGTTTAGTGTCAAGGTGGGCAGATGCAGGTGTTTAGTGTCATGGTGGGCAGTCACAGGTGTTTAGTGTCATGGTGGGCAGTCACAGGTGTTTAGTGTCATGGTGGGCAGATGCAGGTGTTTAGTGTCATGGTGGGCAGATGCAGGTGTTTAGTGTCATGGTGGGCAGATGCAGGTGTTTAGTGTCATGGTGGGCAGATGCAGATGTTTAGTGTCATGGTGGGCAGATGCAGGTGTTTAGTGTCATGGTGGGCAGTCACAGGTGTTTAGTGTCATGGTGGGCAGCCACAGGTGTTTAGTGTCAAGGTGGGCAGTCACAGGTGTTTAGTGTCAAGGTGGGCAGTCACAGGTGTTTAGTGTCAAGGTGGGCAGTCACAGGTGTTTAGTGTCATGGTGGGCAGTCACAGGTGTTTAGTGTCAGGGTAGGCAGCCACAGGTGTTTAGAGTCATGGTGGGCAGTCACAGGTGTTTAGTGTCAAGGTGGGCAGATGCAGGTGTTTAGTGTCATGGTGGGCAGATGCAGATGTTTAGTGTCATGGTGGGCAGATGCAGGTGTTTAGTGTCATGGTGGGCAGTCACAGGTGTTTAGTGTCATGGTGGGCAGTCACAGGTGTTTAGTGTCATGGTGGGCAGATGCAGGTGTTGAGTGTCATGGTGGGCAGTCACTGGTGTTTAGTGTCATGGTGGGCAGATGCAGGTGTTTAGTGTCACGGTGGGCAGTCACAGGTGTTTAGTGTTATGGTGGGCAGATGCAGGTGTTTAGTGTCATGGTGGGCAGATGCAGGTGTTCAGTAAATATTCAGCAGTAACAGGTGTTCAGTTTATAGTCAGTAGGAACAGGTGTTCGGTGTATAGTCAGTAGAAACAGGTGTTCAGTGTATAGTCAGCAGACACAGGTGTTCGGTGTATAGTCAGCAGACACAGGTGTTCGGTGTATAGTCAGCAGACACAGGTGTTCGGTGTATGGTATAATTTCTATGATACAGGAAGGCTGAACTAACTCTTTTGATATACAATTTTGCCTCAAGTAATGGGTGAAGTTGGATGATGTGACGGGTGACTAAAGTGAAGTTGAATGATGTAACGGGTGATTTAAGTGAAGTTGGATGATGTGACGGGTGACTAAAGTGAAGTTGGATGATGTGATGGATAATTAAACTAGAATGGTATAATCTAGATGTACTTTTGTTGGCCGCATCTCACCTTCTTACATCAAAAAGTGACTTGAGATAATCACTTGGACAAGCAAGCAAGCAAGATGAAAACACTCAAGCGGAGCAGCCAATGGGGATGGAACGGGCGAAGAGGTGGGACAGTGTACAAATTAATATACCTTGAAGACCATCAGTGTGAGGGCAGGTGTAAGGTGTCTTAATGGAAAATAGGATAATATCTGCCGACCTAACTTAACTTTGATACTTCGATACGACATTGCTCATTCAGGAAATTTAACCGAGGAACAGCAACACAGGTCCAAACATGGGTAATGGTACAGTGTATGTTGTCTCATGCACCCCCCTTCACCCACCCATGACTGGCTATACCCTCCATGAACCGCTTTTATGACCGATATTCATATAAGTTTGGTGAAGTTTCTGGGACATTATGTAGGCTATCAGGTTCTTTACGTGTCGGTTCATGGGTGCTTACTGACTTACATTGCCATGTCCTTAATATATGTAATATAATTTCTTATCCTCAGTGATGGTGTTAGTGGCATGTAATGGCACCCCACACATCCAATGACATCCAAAGTAACTAATGACATCCTGCAAATCCCACGGCAACATAAGTACGTAATGGCAACCTACACATCCTATGGTACCATAAGTGCGTTACGGCACTCCGCACATCCCATGACACCATAAGCATGTAATGGCACCCCACACATCCTATAACACCTTAAGCAAATTGATGGCATCCCACACATCCTATGGCACTCCACCATAAGCACGTAATGGCACCCCACACATCCTATAACACCTTAAGCAAATTGATGGCATCCCACACATCCTATGGCACTCCACCATAAGCACGTAATGGCACCCCACACATCCCATAGCATCCTAAAGCACTTAACTAAGACAACCACACCGGAATAGTGAACTGATCCTGGTGTCTTGTAAGGCAACACCGGAACCAAGTGACGCCGCTGCACCACGTCCGTCTTGGAGGAAGGAAAGGGATGACCCCGAGCACCAGTGGCCAGGGTCAATCATGGTCACTGGGGTCAACTTACATCCGGTCAAGGTCACACGGAGCTACAAGCAACAGTGATCATAGAAGAAAGTTATGATTTACTTACAATTTTAAGACTTTGTAATTGGTACCATATTATTTACTGTTTAGTTTACAGTTTCCATCATGGATTGTTCATAGTTAACATTTTAAGATTTATAGTTGGAATATTAAATTTTAGTGTTTACGGTTTAAATTATAATTCATAGATGGAAACTTTGCAGTTTACAATGTAAAGTGTATAATGTTAACACTTAACAGTCTGATATACTGCTTAGTGTAACACAAAATAGCTACACAAAAACGTAATGTCCAAACTAAGTGTTACAGCTTGGAATCTATAACTTTCCTTAATTATATGTAAATTATATCAAACATTCACCTGATACAAATCAACACTTAATTTACAGTTTAAAAAATGCAGCTGACAGTCTTACGGCATCCAAGATATAAATAAGCTTTGTTGTGGATATTTCAAGCAGTCTGTGTACTGTACTGTATATTGTGTATAAGTAGATGTCGTTCATGACTCCTACCTTAGTAGGAGATTGTACCCTTTAAGTTCGTGGTCAGCGAGAGGGAGGGAAGGGGCGGGGAGGGGACGGGAGACAGATATAGAAATTCTAATTTTTAATTAATTTCTAACTTATATCCAAAGTAAGCGGCCATATTAAATGACTCATCCGTCAGCCCAGTAATTAACCACAGGTAAGCCCTAAGCCTACGACCTTGGCCAAAACACTTCTTTGAATTGACCAGAAAAAGCCAATGTGACCACAACGCCTGACGGGTCACACACAATACACTGACCTCGGCTGACTGGGGGTGAAGACCTCATAATCCTCCCTCACTTAATACCCCAAGAGGTCAACAGGTTTAAACTATGGGAGGTCTCTGGGACGAGGAGCTAGTATCGACGTGTTAAAAGATGTTTAGTGGTTATATTTAGCTAAGGTCATGGCAGAACCCTCCTGGTGGACTGGTGTAGTGTACGCTGCCTGTGTCTGGCTACAATATTTATATCGTAGTGGCTGTTTATGTTGTGTAATTAAGCGGGTCACCTGAGGAACCTCCACCCTAATATTAACCACCCTAACGCTAACCCAACCTAACCATAATCTAACATTAATCTAACCTGCCCTTATCCCCCAAATAGCACTAAGGTGGTTAATCTTTAGGTGAAATCAGCTGAGGTGGAGAATCTTAAGGTCCAAACAAGGATAATGGTACAGTGTATGTTGTCTCATGCACCCCCTTCACCCACCCATGACTGGCTATACCCCTCCATGAACCGCTTTTATGACCGATATTCATATAAGTTTGGTGAAGTTTCTGGGACATTATGTAGGCTATCAGGTTCCTTACGTGTCGGTTCATGGGTGCTTACTGACTTACATTGTCATGTCCTTAATATAAGTAATATCAATTTCTTACCCTCAGTGGTGGCGTTAGCGGCACTCTACACATCCCATGGCACCATAAGCACGTAATGGCACCCTGATAATGATTACTTGCAGGTTACTTATGTATCTATACTTGTCTGTATGAGTGTTATAGTACTGACAAGTGTGTAATAACGAAAAGTTAAAAGTGACTCAAAACGAAAGTAAACTCATGATGGAAAGAGGAAGAAGAGCGAAATAGGCAATGTAGAAATAATATTGGTCTAAAGGGTAACCAGAGCGAAGTGTTGAGGGAGAGGAGGGGGCTGGAGGGAAGACAGTGAACAGAACAATGCATAATGAATTGAGTCACAGATTAGCTGAGAAAAGAAATGAATATACAAGGATGAGAGAAGCTATGAACAATGGGGAAACACGTACGTAGAGTATGGTCACCAGAAACAATATAATAATGGTCTTGACAGTTTTGAGAGTTAGTTAAATAAGATGCCAAAATTAATAAACATTGACAAAAGATACTGTACAGTGGCCATAGTGGAGGTAGGTACAGTATATGTGGCTATCATACCCATTTAGCGGAATTCCCCTCCCTCAATTTTATTCCCCTAACTTGAAGTGATCATGTTACGGCCCAGATATGATCTTGTGTATTTAGTCAAGTGAGCTGATGTTGTTAACTGAGTCATATCCTGAGGTCAATTTTAAAGTGCCGTCTATGTAACAGTTAATGAAGGGAACAGTGCCAGGACGAGAGCAAAATAAAAGCGTCTTTGGTAATTTAGATAAGCAGTATAAGTGTCCAGCTGGATACCCGGACAAAAGCCCCCTAAGTTATAGTGTAAAGTAGGGTTAAAAAAAACCCTATTAGGGGGATATTGTCCTTGGCGGATTTTGTCCTTAGGGGATATTGTCCTTGGCGGATTTTGTCCTACATTCGTCCAGTTGCTAGAAAGGAAGGGCAGAAGGGAGGGTAGGAGGAAGGCAGGAGGGGGTAAGAGAGGGTAGGAGGGAGGGTAGGATAGCGTAAGAGGGAGGGAGGGAGGGAACGTAGGAGGGTACATGAGGGATGGTAGTAGGGGGAAGGAGAGGGCAGGAGGGAGGGGGTAGGAGGGAAGACATGAGGGTAGAGGGAGCGGGCAGGGGGGAGGGCAAGAGGGAGGGAGGGAGGGATGGTAGAGGGGGACTGGACTGGAGGGAAGGCAAGTGGGAGAAGGGCAAGAGAGAGGGCAGGAGGAAGGGGGAAAGAGGGAGGGGACTGGTACGGTGTATAAAATGTCACGCTGGCATAATGTGGGTTGTCAACTTGTCATGTACTGTAGATAATAACCTGTTTGGATACCTTGTTTTCGTCTCACAATATGGCTACCCCCCCCCCCATCCCCTCAGGGCCTAATGGTCTACATAATTACCCTCATGGTGTGTTTAGGCAGCACGAATAAGGGGTCACCTGAAGATTCTCCACCCTAGCTTATATCACCTAAAATTAACCACATGAGCACTATTTGTAGGATTGAGATTAGGTTAGGTTAGGATGGTTAATCTTTAGCTGATATAAACTGGGGATGGAGGTTATTCAGGTGATACCGAGTAAGAATTAATGTGCTTGTGTGTGTGTGTTTTTTATGTAATATTAGAGTATAATTCAACATGTTATTTTATAAGTTTAGCTTCGGTTAGTCCAGGCAACAGATGAACCTTGGAACTGTCCCACAGAGGATTTAAATAAGTGTGAGACAGACGGTGTAGGAAGACAATGCGGCGATAAGTAAGACACTGGAGGAGAAACAAAGCAGAGAGGCTTAAATAAACCAACATTTGAGATCTGAATGAGAGGAAAGGTAGAAATGAATCTCAAAGAACACTGGTGAACTGTTCGAGTGAGTGCGTAACGTAGCTTGTCAGTGTAGGAGTGAGCTTCGTATTGTGGTGTTTCCTGACTCTTTTAAATCTAATATAATTTATAAAGATAGTGTAAGTATTTAATAAACATATATATAGAGAGCATATTTAGTGGATAATCAGTTTTGGTAATATATAATTATAAGTCGATCCCTATGCAAGGAAAACGAACACTACTGACCAACAACAGAGAAGAAAACGTAGGAGAATAACAAATGGAACTGGGGTCGGCTTAGCCAAATAAACAATGAGGGAGTTTTCAAGCTGGCCGGGTAAGGTGAATGACACGCCAAATAAATGCCACGTCTTCTCCCAGGCGTGTGTTTGAGAGCGAGTACTGGAGCAGGACACAGGCTCTTACACCAACCACACATATGACTCTACCGGCGCTATTGTTTACGTCCTGGTCCTTAAGATGTCGAGTGGCAAGAAGGCCGCACTGTCCTCACCAGAACCGCTGGAATTTCAAAGGTCTGTTTGGGAGTGTGAGGAACCTTAATGGAACATCTGGTAAGGTACAATAATTATCACATGTTCGGGATATCTCTCGTCATCTACAACTGTGAAATATTGTACATGATAATAACAATTACATTATTTTTATTATTGGTCTCAGTTGAAGAAAATAGCCACAACGATATTAACAACTACTGTATGTACTCAGGTAATATGTCCTGGTCTCTTTAAATATCTAATTTAAGATTACTAATTGATCCATCGAAATTTGTTCATCAATCCGTATCTCAGTGTAATAGTAATTCCCTTAATATTTTCTCAGTATATAACACTGAGTAAGTGCCTGTTATAAAAACCAGTAGCCGGGTAGTCAGTATAGTACATAATTCAAATAACAACAGATTGTAATTATCGCTAAATTTTTTTCTTTGTTGTGATCGATCAGAGCTGATGGAGTAAAAACCTTACGGTGTGTAGAGTCATCTTGGTTATCTTAATTAGAGGCCTCGTGCAACAGGAGCTGCCAGCCTCTTCATTAATCACTCAGCGTCTGTCTGTCCCGGCCAGACTGATTAGGTGCACCTTACCTGCCTTGGTTTAACTCCAACTTTCTCTTCTTTGGCACCTCTTTCTTCCATACTTTCTCTTTCTAAATCCGTTCGTCTATCTGTCTCTTTTTCTGCATCTTCTCTGTTTGTTCCTTTTGTCACAATAGTTCACAACCCCCACCATCTCTGAGTCTAAAATTACGTACAGGCTACATCATGATAACTTAACCGCCCAGTCATACTTCACCTGCCAATCTGTAAATCACTACCCAATCTATCAACGCGTCCAATCCATTCCTTCACCAGATGCGACGGACGGAGGGCAAAGCTAGCCGCTCCGAGCCCTGATGAGGCGCAACTAATCGATAACTGTTGTCGGTACTGACAAACAAGTGGAAGGTTGGCTTTTATGGAATCTCTTACCGGCCGTCTGTCAGGCTAGGTCGCCCGCTCTCGATTCCAGGTCATATCTGATTAACACTACCCCGGCGTGATTGGAAGGAGACTGTTGCGAATCGATAATCCGTCTTGTTGATGAGAGCAGCGGGCGGGGGAGGGTTGGTATCCCAAGACAAATACGAGGTACAGGAGGCTGGTCAGGACGTCAGGGCAGCGGCGCCAATCTCTGCACCTTCAATTTACTTCATGAGAGCGATTTTCCACGGTTATAAAGTGCTAAATTTCGGCGATTAATTTTGCGCATCGTTAAGACAGCGTGGTACTTAGTCACCATTACGACATAATTGGTGTAGTAGTATAGATCTTGATTGTTAATTAGACTTTGTTTGCCGTGAGTTATCGTGTCTAGTGGATCAGTTGAAATTACCTTTGGCCTTTTATCTTCCTTTACTGCTGGGAACACTTGTTTTTGTGGTACCTTTGTGGGGTCGGTGATGTATGTGACGGGGTAGTGAAGCTGTGTTTAGTGAAGACGTACATAGTGTGAGCGAAGGAGTATGTATATAAAACATAGATTTAGATAAGGCTATTGACAACGGTGTACTCCAGCATCACTGTCTTAGATAAGCCTTAGTAACAATCACTCAAGCACAAAGTTACACTGAATGAGTTACGTTTGTGGTCGGTAGAAAGATATTAAAAAAAATTGTAATCTTGCTTCCACTCTACCTGTTACTTCTGGGGATTAGAAATAGGTATACCTAAATGACTTGTAGGTAATTGGGTCCTCATATACACTTGGAAACAGTGAAAGTTGATTAAAAGAGTAGAGTACTTGTAGAGTAGAGTACTTGTAGAGTAGAGTAGAGTATCTCCCTGCAGTAAAAGGAGTTAGAGCCCGGACGTTGTGTGTGCAGTTCCCATGATCCTTCTCGCAACACTCAGCAGGTGGAACGAATGAGGAACAAAACGGAACAGAAAATGTAGGATATATTTAGAAGGAGTTGTATAGATATATTAGAAAAATGTAAAACAAGAACGAGGGAAAATTTATTTAATTTTCTTTTAAAAGAGTTTATGTCTGGAAGTCAGGTTTACAAGAAGATAAACAGACTTAGATGATAATGTTAAGAGATGTAAGTATAAATTTACGATGGGTCAAAGGATTTGAAGGGAGCTTATTAAACACAGCAGAGGAGAAGACATTATAGAAGAGGAGATGGCGTGTTAAGTGAAACTATTAAAGCCAAGGGAGAAATCATAAGTGAATGAATATAGAAAATGTTTATGATAGTCTGGAAAAACGGATGAGATTCAGGCATTTATTGTCTCCTTGAATGCAATAACTGTATGGGTGTTTGTCTCCTGAGGTTGACTGGTAAAGCGTATGGAGGATAGCTATTGAAAAGCTAAGAACCATTACGGATTTAAGGCATACGTGAGGAACAATGAAGTTTAAATCAAGATATAAACCTGTACAGATAAAATATTTACACAAAGACAAGTGGAGATAAAAGATAGTATCCGATACTTTCATGGTCTTAGAGGTTGAGTATAAGGTAAACAGCCCATGTGGGAAGAGTTACTAAGTACGGTATACGGAGAAGTGTACTGAAGGTTGTCAAGTGTACTCCTGAGGGCGGTGGTGTGGGTGACTGACGCTACAGAGTGAAGAACAGTTGTTAATTCACCATGAAGGAGAAGAATTGGAGGTTATGAATAAAGGCGAATATTTTGTAGTAGTGTTCAGCAAGAGAGGAAATGAAAAAAGCTCAAATTAATGAAGGAGTTAATGACAGCGGAATAACAGCTGAGGATCTGAAGCATTAAGGTGTGTGTGTGTGTGTGAGGGGAAACTGCATGAAGGAGAGCTTGTTGCAACACTTTCATATGGATGTGACATCAGGTGTGTGAGAGTCATAACTAATGAAGCCTGGGCGCAGATGAATAATTGGAGAAACATTATAAGAATTCAAGGAAATTATAGAATAAATAATGAAGATACAAAAAGAAACATTGATGAAAAAGTCTCCAGAGAGTTGAATAGGTGATGACAAACTTAAATAATGTGAACATAATAATACAGTACATGGTAGCTGAGAGATTGGTGAGAAAGATTTATAAGAACACGAGGGCAGGAGATAGAGAGAAGTACCGGGAAGAGATGGACGGACTTTGTAGGTGAATTAGCGAGGCTTAGAGATGATGGTATAGATAATGGCAGAAGGAGAACCGTAGATCGTGACCAGTTAAGACACTAGATAACCATTGCTCCGGAACACGACCCACTAGATAACCATTACTCCGGAACACGACCCACTTATCGATTAATATCCAGATCCTTAATTACTACTGCATGGGGAGACAGACGAAGGCAAGAGGTGTAAAATATCTTGCTCTGGTAAACAGTCACTAGAAGGACGTATCTATATTATATACCAAATACTAATTGATGGGAAACATGTCGAGATATTCGCCTGTATACAAAGTAATCACCGTCAATAACGACACCGCCGCTGCCTCAGTCAGTGAAAGAGTGATCCTAATTTATTCTGACCTGAGCAAGCTACCTGACCATAGTTTTTTTTTGCCGGATTTACCGGGCCACTTGAGACGTTGGGATACGGAACTTAACCCGTTGTAGCCTGAAGTTAGTTTCTTACAGTGATCATGGATTAAGGGGAACGCTGTATACCGTTGTGGAATAGATTTGTCAATAATATCGAAAAACCAATGTAGATGAAAATTAATTTATAGCAATAGACACAAGTAAGTGATGTTAAATATGATTATGTTCTGTACACATATAGAAGGGAAGACAAGAGAGAGAGAGAAACTTGAGAAGGGGTTGAATTATTGAGAGACTGGGAGAGATATTGAAGAGATTATGAGAGAGATCTGAAAGACGGACTAAGAGAAATTGAAAAGGGAAAATGAGAGAGAGGTAGAGAAAGAGACAGAGAGAGTAAGAGAGGTGTGGGAAAAAGGCCCACCACCATCGCCTAACATTCCTGCCCTACACCCCACGTCGTCACCTTTGAGTCCTTCTATTCACAACCCGTAAAAAACTGGCTCTCCCTTTTCTGCCTGAATATTGTTCTTGTGCCGGCCCTACCTGACGCCCGTAACCCTACAATGTGGGCTGGCTACCAGGGACCTATTGCCTACCCTATCATGCATGTTTAGCTGAGAGTTGAGGCCACTATACCAGACCTCACCAGTCACCACATACAGTTAACAGAAGAGTGTGGGCAGCTACCAAGATACCATACACAATCATATAAGAACATAAGAAACATAAGAAAATAAGGAGTCTGCAATAGGCCGGTTGGCCTGTACATGGCAGCTCCTGTCGAGAGTTACTACCACTCTCTATCATCCATGAATCTATCTAGCCTCCTTTTGAAACTTTCCAGAGTTCCAGCACTTACTACAAAGTTGCTAAGCGTGTTCCACTCGTCCACCACCCTATTTGTGAACCAGTTTCTTCCTATCTCCCTCCTAAACCTAAACTTATCCAACTTGAATCCGTTGCTCCGAGTCCTATCCTGCTCGGATATTATAAGAACTTTATCTATATCCCCTTTATTGATTCCTTTCACCCACTTAAATACTTCTATCATATTTCCCCGCACTCTTCGTCTTTCTAAGGAATGCAAGTTAAGTTTCTTTAACCTATCCTGATATGGAAGGTTTCTAAGTCCCGGAATCATTTTTGTCATTCTTCGCTGCACCGACTCTAGTGAATTTATATCCATTCTATAATAGGGGCACCAGAACTGAACCGCATAATCGAGGTGCGGCCTGACTAGCGCAAGATATAGTTGCAATAAGATCTCTGCACTCTTGTTACTTACACTTCTAGACAAAAACCCAATACTCTGTTTGCCTTATTTCGAACATTAACGCACTGTTTTCTAGGCCGTAGGTCCGGGCTTACAAGTACCCCTAGGTCTCTTTCACAAGTCGACTTCTCTAGGTTGATGTTGTTAAGGCTGTATACATTATCAGTATTTGTTCTTCCAATATTAAGTACACTGCACTTGCTGGTGTTGAATTTCATTTGCCATTTTTCAGACCACCCCTGCAGTTTATTTAGATCCTCCTGTAATGCATTTGCATCCTGCCCTGAATTAATCTGCCGCCCTATTTTGGTGTCATCCGCAAACTTGCTTATGTCACTGCTGATCCCAGTATCAAGATCGTTTATGTAGATTATGAACAAAAGTGGGCCTAGTACTGACCCCTGGGGAACCCCACTGGTTACACGGCCCCACTCAGATTTAACACCATCTACGCTGACCCTCTGCGTTCTATCGGTGAGCCATGATTTTATCCAATTTAAAACCTTCCCCTCGATACCATGAGCCTTAATTTTTCTCAGAAGCCTCTGATGCGGTACTCTGTCAAATGCTTTGCTAAAGTCTAAGTAAATAACATCGGAATTTTCGTCATTATCTACTACCTCGAAGACTTTCCTAAAAAACGTTAGCAGATTTGTTAGACAAGATTTTCCCTTTGTAAACCCATGTTGAGAGTCGCTTTTCTCTAGATGCGATCGAATGCTATCTGCTATAATTGATTCAAGAAATTTCCCCACTACTGACGTCAAACTGATCGGCCGGTAATTTGACGCTGATGCTCTGTCTCCCTTTTTGAATATGGGTACTACATTTGCCTGTTTCCACAAGTCTGGCACAACTCCGGTGTCTAATGATTTTGTAAATAAGTTTACGAGGGGTCCGCTAATCTGTTCCCTACACTCTTTCAAGACTCGAGGGAAAATTTCATCAGGCCCTGGGGATTTTGTTTTCTTTAGTTTATTTATCTTCTTAAGAACATCCTCTTTTCTGATAGTGATATTCTTTAATTTCTCTTCTTCCTTTCCCTTAAATATCAATTCTACCTCTGGAATTTCATCGCAAATTTCTTCTGTGAAAACTGATAAGAAGTAGCTGTTCAATGCTTTGCTTATTTCTTCACTGCCATTTATCACTTCTCCCCTCCCTGACTTTAAAGGCCCAACTTTGTCCTTGACCTTTGTCCTATATACCTGGAAAAATCCCTTGCTATTTTGATTTCATAGTCTCTCTTTGCTTTCCTTACATTTTTCTTAACATTCCTAGATAGTTCATTATACCTGTTTCTGAGCTGCTACTCCCCTCCCTTTAATTTCTTATATATTCCTTTCTTTATTCCTATGTCATGTTTAAGTTTTCTGGTCATCCACCTTGGCTCATTCTCATTTGACCTAATTTTTCTGTATGGTATATTTTGTTCTTGTGCTTTATGTAGTATACTAGTGAATATATTATAGTCATGAGCAATTGTTGTGTCATCTATGACCTCACCCCTTCCTACTGGGAACTGACGTGACTGTTCCCAGGTGACCTCACCTAGGTACCTTCTTAACCCCTGATAATCCGCCAACCGAAAGTTTGGGATTGACCATATTGTCTTTGTTTTTTGTTTTCCAATTTAGGGTGAACCTGATTTCTCTGTGATCACTGTTACCTAGTTCTTCCCCTACTGTGATATCTCTGATAATATTTTCTTTATTTGTTAATACTAGGTCTAATATATTGTCACCTCTAGTAGGTTCTGTAATTAGTTGTTTCAAAAAAATGTCCTGTACTGCGTCTAGGAAGTCTTCAGATTCATAGTCACCTACAATGTTGTCCCAGTCAATATTTCTGAAGTTGAAGTCCCCCATAAAGCATAGGTTCTTATATTTTGCTGCCCTACTCATTTCCTGCCATATAGGCTGAGCTGCTTCTTTCCCAAGACTTGGGGGCCTGTAACTCACTCCCATAATTAGTTTTTCTCTTCCTTCCGTGATTTCTACCCATACAGACTCGGTTCCTATTTCACCCTTTATTGAATTATTGATACAACATTTTAATGTATCCTTGACGAAGAGTGCGACCCCTCCCTCCTTCCTACCTTCCCTGTCCTTGTGAAAAAGGTTGTACCCTTCTATGTGGTACTCTGATAAAAAATTTTTGCTTGCCAGAATCATCCAAGTTTCGGTGATTGCTATGACGTCTACATTCTCGGTATATACAACCGCTCTCAGCAAGTCTATTTTATTTCTAACGCTCCTACTGTTTGTATACTTATAATGTATACAGCCTTAACAACATCAACCTAGAGAAGTCGACTTGTGAAAGAGACTTAGGGGTACTTGTAAGCCCGGACCTACGGCCTAGAAAACAGTGCGTTAATGTTCGAAATAAGGCAAACAGAGTATTGGGTTTTATATCTAGAAGTGTAAGTAACAAGAGTGCAGAGGTCTTATTGCAACTATATCTTGCGCTAGTCAGGCCACACCTCGATTATGCGGTTCAGTTCTGGTGCCCCTATTATAGAATGGATATAAATTCACTAGAGTCGGTGCAGCGAAGAATGACAAAAATGATTCCGGGACTTAGAAACCTTCCATATCAGGATAGGTTAAAGAAACTTAACTTGCATTCCCTAGAAAGACGAAGAGTGCGGGGAGATATGATAGAAGTATTTAAGTGGGTGAAAGGAATCAATAACGGGGATATAGATAAAGTTCTTATAATATCCGAGCAGGATAGGACTCGGAGCAACGGATTCAAGTTGGATAAGTTTAGGTTTAGGAGGGAGATAGGAAGAAACTGGTTCACAAATAGGGGGGTGGACGAGTGGAACAAGCTTAGCAACTTTGTAGTAAGTGCGGGAACTCTGGAAAGTTTCAAAAGGAGGCTAGATAGATTCATGGATGATAGAGGGTGGTAGTAACTCTCGACAGGAGCTGCCATACACAGGCCAACCGGCCTATTGCAGACTCCTTATTTTCTTATGTTCTTATGTATAGTATACATTTAAACCTACCCTTCCCTGGTCCTGTTTTACCCCCTTGTCCTGAGTAACTAATTTTACTTCCCAGGACCTGCTTGTTTTTTGACTCCCACTTTCCCCGACCTCTCTCTACTGGCGAAACCCCCCCTTTGGAGTGACAATTTCACGCTCCAGGGATGCAGACAACGTCTTTACCCCCTCACGAGACAAGTGTACTCCGTCGCGACTGTACAGGTAGTCGTTGCCAGCTATCAATGAATGCCCAACCATTGTTTGCACAATGTTTTTCCAATCGGCAATTTATAGCAATTGCCCTGGACAGCCATTCACGACCAACCCCTCTTCTAGGCAAGACACCACATACTATCGGGATCCCTCCCCTATCTCTAATCTTCCCCAGCGCCTCCCTATACCTCTTGAAAAGTTCCTCACTCCTAACCTTTCCTATGTCGTTTCCTCCCACACTAAGACACACTACTTGATTGGTACCCTCCCCTGACAAAACCCTGTCTAACCTCTCAGCTACATGCCCTATGTGTTAACTAGTGGGTTTCTGCAGTGTTCAGTTAGTGTCTACCGTTAACAGTGGTTCCATATGTATTCGTTTGACTTTATTAACTAATATAGAGCATGAAACTAGTGTTAAGAGGTTCTTTTTTTAGGGGTTCCAAAACTGTTCAGGTGGATTCAACGCTGTTTAGTGGCTTCGATGACATTTTAATAGGTTTGTTGAGTTATCAGTGGGTCTCTTCAACGCTGAGCTGTTTTCTATGGTATTAAATCGGTTTCTACAGAATACAATAGATTCGTAATGTATTCAGTGAGTTTCTCTTATTTTAAGGGTAAGATTTGTACGGTGTTCAGTTCAGCCTCACTTTAAGGATATACTATAAAAGTTCAAAGTGAATGAACTTGTTTTTAAAGCATATACAACTCTCTCCAAAAAGTAAAGGTGGGGTCTGGTGGGGTCTTCCTTCGTTTTATCATATTGGTGAACAAATTCGTAAAGATACTTTCTGGACCGAGCGAACAGAAGGCGTTAAGAGTGTATCTATACGGAACCTAAAGTCACTAATGTAATACAATACTAACAACGAATATATTTTTTTTTATGTGACCCTTCAACAAGTACAAAAAAATCACCTGGGTTAAGGAGATACATGTATTCCCCTAACCCAGGTGAATTATTCATACCAGGAGTCAACATTAATAAAGACACGTTTGATATACAGTATAGGCTCACTGTATCCAGCTTCAATAACTGCAGGGAGAAAAGTCTCAACCGCCTTTAAATGCTTTTGGTTTTATTATTTTAATTTTTAATGGATTTTAAATGAAGTGTAACATTTTTTCCTGTGCTTTTTTTTTCCTGGTCAAAATGGTGACTTTTGTGATTTTTTCCCCCACTCACTGATTCAATAAACACACCGTTAATGTCTCCCGTGTGCAAATATATTCCACAAATAGCGCCTTAATTACATCTATCTTTTAAACCATAGAAGGAAGTGAATTATTTGAAAGATCTGAGTGAAGTTTGGTGGTACTGTATAATATGGTTCCATGTTACTTTAGAGTCTCTCGTTAGAACACTGAAAAGTCCAGGATGATGGTGGTGGCGATCTGAACACACTCGTCTTAAACGCCTGTGTCCAGTATAAGCTTAATCAAATAAGATGGTTAACTTGTGTTTCTACCTGTTCTCTTGTCCACGTGTCCTTTTTTAGGTTTCTTCACTATGGCAGTATGTCCTATTCAATGTTTCCTTATTTTATGTTCGTAAGTCTTACCCGACGAGGGTTCTCCGTAGTGTTATTATATACCCCAGTACAAGTTCGAGGCTTCTTTACTATGTCCACTGCCTACCCAAAGCTTCACTGTCCACATGTTCTCCCCGAAGTTTCACTATTTCCACATGTCCTACCCAAGGCTTCATTATGTCTGTCCACACGTCCTACCCGAAGTTTCACTACGTCAACACGTCCTACCCAAGGCTTCCCGATGCTTCATTATGTCCACATGTCCTACCCGAGACTTCACTATGTCCAGTGCCCTACCCAAGGCTTCATTATGTCCACATGTCCTACCCGAGGCTTCACTATAACCATCAGTCCCACCTTTTTCATCAGTCAATTTATTGAGTAAATATTTATGCGACAGGCGCCAAGATGACCCACACACGTTGTTCTTCTTTTATGATCCCGTTGACTGTTGTTTTTTAGTTTACCGTTGAGTATGACTTCAGTGTACCTTTGACTGTTTTAGTTTACCGTTGAGTATGACTTCAGTGTACCTTTGACTGTTTTAGTTTACCGTTGAGTATGACTTCAGTGTACCTTTGACTGTTTTAGTTTACCGTTGAGTATGACTTCAGTGTACCTTTGACTGTTGTATATGATTACCGTTGATCACTATGTAATTACTTAGCTTCTATCCTTCATTGTATTTTGTGTAGTAATCCCAGCTTGTGTTTCACTCATCTCAACATTCAATATACCACTATATGAAAATAAGTCTTTTATCTCGTCTCTACTACATGTCTGTCTGTGTCTGTCAGTCTCACTATAAGGTTACATATTTAGTATCATAAATTTATCATACCATCAGACACGTGTTAACCATAATCACCAGGTAGGAAGGGAAGGGGTGGGCCAGGCCGAGATTTGAATGAATGCGGGCCAAGGGTCGCCCTAAGACCTGCCAGAGGCGTCCACACCCACACTGCTCGCCTTGCCACGCCCCGGGCCACCACCTTCTCGTCATCCTCGCACCGGAGCATGGCTAAGGGTTCTTGGCTTCTCATCTTACTAAACTATGGCAACATTTCACATTCTCTTATCCTCAAATAACAGTCTATCAAAATAACTGAACTATATTCTACATTGTACAACCTGTTTCAGGGTATAGGAGTGAGGTTCTATTTGTGTGTGTCGTGAGGTAAGGCAGGGTATCGGACGAGGTGTTGGTCATTATGCTTCATCACTGTCTCAACAGATGGCAGCGCGCACATCATCTGTGACCCTCTGTTGTCCGATACACTTCCTCTGGGTCAATGATATATTAAATTTCAAGGTTTCATGAAGAGTTTGTTGTGTGTATCAGAACGAGTTTTGTTAGAGTCATATAATGTTTTGAATCAGAGAGTAACAAATAGATAAATCAACTATCAGTGTCCGGTCTACAAGAGGGACGAAGCCATAATTATACCCGATCGAACACGAAGGGACAGTTGTCAACCCGCGCGCGCCGTCACAAAGAAACCGTTACAGGTGCCAATTACCGAGGGTAATTAAATCGTCCGGTAGCAATTAAAGCGTGAATTTGGGAGAATTGAGGATAAAATAAGAGCGGCTACCTTAATACAAGTTCCCGCCGCTTGATTAGTGGTAAAAACAGGCAGATCGTTATTAAGACGGAGAGAGGTGGGCCTAAGGCCTCGCCACCACACTCTTTAATTAAGGATGGAGACTGAGGTATAAAGGTGAAGCCTCGGAGGCCAAGAGTGAAAGTGATAGAAAATTGATCGCCGGAGGAGGAAAAGCTATTGATTGTAAACCCGAAGACACTCCTCTAACCTGAAGGCCGGGAGATTTGGGTCACTAGGACGATGAAGTGTGTTTAGGGAAGTCGTGGGAGCAGATTAAATTGACCTACGAGTTATTGTTATCCTTCTCCATGGTGAGGGGAGTGAGGGTGTTCAGTCTGACAGTATACGAACACTGTTTGGTTGTTCCTCTGGTAATGATTTTTAACAGGCTCTTGTAGGTAATTTTTAAAAGTGAATAAAAACTTCACTTATACATTTAATTACGACAATGTTTGGGGTACGATGGACGATTGGATACAAAACTCGCCCCCTGTCCTAAAAGTTGCTGGTTCGAATACATGAAAAATGTCACCAAAAAGTCAGACAAATTATATATAAAAAACATATATTAAAATTAAATTAACTAACCTAACCTAACGTAACTAAATAAATGACTGATTTTAACACTTTTTGTTTCATCTCCTGACTTTGTTTAAGATGTTGAATTAAATGTGATTTTTTTCTTCACAAGTTAACATACTATACGCGTATTAATAACAAACTTAAAATATTTCTTGTTTTATTATATACTTTAATTGTTTATGGTATTGAAATAAAAACTGACCTTTTCCTGTGACTTTTTTCCTAGCTAAAATTGTGGCTTTTTTCTCTGACATTTTTTCTCCTACTATACTTGCTTGCTTCCACCGCTGGTTCGTGTCCAGTTCACCTAGCAACACTGCTGCCTTCTCTTATACCGAAAAAAGTCCACAAGAACAACTTTCTATAAAATTTAAAAATGGATCACCTGAAGAATCCCCACCCCAGCCCGCTGACCAAGACACTATGTTTTTGAGCGCCAGGTATGAGTGTATAAGCGTGTTTCTAAGAAGCCAGTGTGTGTGTGTGTTTCTGAGCGGCCAGGACGAGTGTGTTCCTGAATGACCAGTGTGAGTGTGTTCCTGAGTGACCAGTGTGAGTGTGTTTCTGAGGCACACACACGCATGTTCAGTTTCCATAAGTGACTTTTTATCGCATCCACTTCTCCTTGAACCAAGATGCCCTCGAGGAGATGTGTCTTGTTGAGCACAGTAGTGAACGCTGAGAGAGGCCAAGTCAACCAGGTACATAAAGGTCTCTGTCAGGGCCATAACGTGAGATAATAATGAGACCTCTAACACATAACGCAAGTACCGAGGCATCAGGATGGTACAAGACACAAGTACCGAGGCATCAGGATGGTACAAGACACAAGTACCGAGGCATCAGGATGGTACAAGACACAAGTACCGAGGCATCAGGGTGGTACAAACACAAGTACCGAGGCATCAGGGTGGTACAAACACAAGTACCGAGGCATCAGGATGGTACAAGACACAAGTACCGAGGCATCAGGATGGTACAAACACAAGTTCCGAGGCATCAGGATAGTACAAAACACAAGGAGTGTGGCATCAGGATGGTACAAAACACAAGGAGTGAGGCATCAGGGTGATACAAACACAAGTACCGAGGCATCAGGATGGTACAAGACACAAGTACCGAGGTATCAGGATGATACAAACACAAGTACCTAGGCATCAAGATGGTACAAAACACAAGGAGTGAGGCATCAGGATGGTACAAACACAAGTACCGAGGCATCAGGATGATACAAAACACAAGGAGTGAGGCATCAGGATGGTACAAACACAAGTACCGAGGCATCAAGATGGTACAAAACACAAGGAGTGAGGCATCAGGATGGTACAAAAACAAGTACTGAGGCATCAGGATGGTACAAAACACAAGTGGCGAGGCATCAATAAGGTGCGTGACGTGTGACAAGGTTCAGAGGGTCACATGGCACTACTGCGGGTGCCTGTGTTTACGTGAGACACTAGGCCTGGCAGGGTGTTTACTCCCGGGCTATACACACAGCCTCACTCTGCCTGGGGGTGAAGCATTGTATAAATTAAAACCGTAATGCAGGGTCGGGCGGTGTTTACACGGCTGGTTCATTGATGTATAAGAAGCGTTGACTGTGTCGTGCCACCATGGTTGACAAGTGACTTGTGACGTATCCAAGGAATTCAAATGTAACTTTTTTCCGATATTAAACCTTACTTAAGTCAGCGTTTATTATTATTATCCACATCCAAGACTTTCATCTGATGCGACTTTTAATTCCATTGATGTGTTTTTTTATAATTTTACAATAATAGAACTAGGTTGTTAGGTTGGCTGAGATGTCGTTTACCAGGGTCCTGACACACTGTGGATCACCTCTGACCTCCCGCCCCCAGACGCTCCCTGGCTGAAGCTCGTTAGTGTTCGCGTCACACAGGGGAGGGTGATGGAGGGTCGCCTCTCCACACCTCACTTCAAGGACCTTTACTGTACCTTTCATCTCAAAACCAACAAAAAATATTGGAAAATACTATGATTTTTAGTTATTATAAGATCCAGTTAAAAGAGAAAAATAGAGAAGATTTAATTTTAATTTTCAGAAGTCTTCATGAGAACTAAGACACCACATCTCGTCAGCAGACCAAAGGTTCTCATATCGGGAGACACATTAATTCTTACAACACAACACAACACAACACTGAGGAAAGTACAAAAATCAACAACAACACAAAGTTATTATTAACAAGACATGTAACATTCGAAATACAGTTAATACAAGTTAAGTAATGGCAACTTTCACTGTAATTATACTAAACGTTATTTGATATCGTTAAGTCATTTTCCTGAAGGATCAAGTTCAGCCCGTCATCCCCCGTGTTCTTATGTTACCAGATATTCGCGGGGTTTACTGCGGTTCTGTTTTCCGTCCTTCTGCCGGTCAATGTCATGGCCGGGAGGAACAGCTGTGTGGCACAGCTGTCACGACACGTGTGTCACACCTGTCTCCACACTGTAAACACATCGTATCACTGATCTGATTTCCCTTCCATCACATTGATCTTTTGTGTTGTTAAATATGTTTGTTTGTTGTCGTTGTTGTTATAGACATTAACTGAAACGACGTGTATTACCATTCTCCCATTCATTCGTTCATAGATCAACTATTGTATTATTTTTCGTTCATCTTGTTATTGTTACTTATGAAAAAGTATCATTCCTGCTGTAGACTTACACATTGACCTTAATGCTACGTTATTATTGAAGTTTGCGGCATTATACAGTTTATATGTTTCTCGGTCTTTATTATAATGCAGTAATTTTAGTCGTTCCCGAGTGACACAGGTGATGTGTGTTAACGAGCTTATTGTGGGTTAGGTTGTGCATACACTCCCTCACAGTGTTGTTGTTGTTGTGATAATACTCTTCTGTGTTTTTGTAATTATTGTTCTTATTTGAGACCAATGTTGTTGGTATTATTGTTGTTATTCGTGTTTGTGTTGTTGCTATTACTGTTAATTATGCACCAGTGTTGTTGTTATTGTTGTTATTCGTGCATATATGTTGTTGTTATCATTTGTTTATCAGGTAATGTTCAAGTGTGTTTTTTCTGAAACTTCCTTGTTCTTTCATTGCTAAGTTCATCACTACTCTCCCTATTACCTTCACCACTACTCTCCCTATTACCTTCACCACTACTCTCCCTATTACCTTCACCACTACTCTCCCTATTACCTTCACCACTACTCGCCCTATTACCTTCACCACTACTCTTAATTCAGACAATACAATAACAATAACACCTAAACAATGATAAAAACAATAATAACAACAATAATAACAACAATAATAACAACAATAATAACAATAATAACAACAATAATAACAACAATAATAACAATAACTAATAATAATAATAATAATAATAATAATAATAATAATAATAATAATAATAATGATAATATTTGTATTTACTTATTAAAAAAAGAGAAAGAGGAGAAGGGAAGAAAAAGAAGGACAAGAAGAGAATGAAGAAGAAGGAGAAGGAGGAGGAGAGGAAGAAGACGGTGGAAATAACTCAGAACTAACAGACACTTAACGACAATACCGGAGGAGTGAGGATGGAGGCCACCGTGAGTATGGGTTCAATTCTCCATTACAATAGGCTGTCTTTTTCTCTGTCTGTTGAGTTATTTTTTAGTGTGTTATATCCAATCATATGTATAAGTTGCATGAGAGAGAGAGAGAGAGAGAGAGAGAGAGAGAGAGAGAGAGAGAGAGAGAGAGAGAGAGAGTCTAATATTCTCTCATAATATTTTATCAAAGAGGAACACTGCGTCTGAGTTTAATAGCCCACATAACAGGTAACTAGTTATAAAAATACCAATAAATAATGCATAAATAAATGGAAAATTCGTTATATAAATTGCGTTTCTCTGTTTTCCCTATATCATCGTTAGCACTATACTCTCCCTATTTACTTTATAATTTTTCTCCTTATTATCTGCCAAGTTATTTGATTTTCCCGTGACTGCTTTAAGATAGTGCTGTTTCTCTGTCTTGTTCTCCACCCTAAGAAATTGGCTGTTGCTTGTGGAACATTTTTCTCATTGGATGAGAACGCTTCACCCGTCCTCATTATATTGTTGCTGGAGTAACACTTGACTCCTCAGAAGTCTGCTGACAACAGAGACTAAGAAGCTAATTTCCGTCTTATCGTCTCCTGTACGAAGGTCAATCCCAAGCCAGGAGAGTTAAAATAGCTAGGAGCCTTAACCTAATACACTGACCGCCTCTGGATGGAAAAGTCATAGCCAACCCAAATCACTTCACGTCTCGTGTGGGTTGAAAGTTCAGTGAGTAACCAATGTTATTTGGTCAGCATTTTGTTGCTTTTACATTATGTTCAAACATATTATGTCCCGTCCCCCCATAATGAGCATCGCTCACCACTTGACCATATAAAGACAGTATCCGGCCGGCCCTGGCGTTGGCAGCGGGACAGTATTACCCCGCTGCCCAAGCTACCACTACCAAGCACATCCGGTCACTATCTATGACGTCACTATCACTTCACATCCTGTGCCATATCCGGTGCAGTACAACACACTCACAACCTGGTCAGTCTTGCTCCAACTTGTCTCTGATAATGTCAGGCCCTCGCCGTTATAAAGCCCCCAGTTGTGCCGAGGGTAGACGCATTCAACGTTGGACATTCACCTGGAACAACTATCCCCTGTGCAGTCACCCACTACAATACGTCGTCAACCGCAGCCAGAGCCGGAGATGCATTTTGGGATATGAAGTGGGTGAATCTTCCACGCGTCATGTTCAAGGATACATCGAGTTCCAAAATCCTATTCGACTGCACACTGCCAGGCAAATCCTTGATACAGCTCACTGGGAAACAGCGCGAGGATCAGCTCTCAGTAATTATGACTTTTGTTCTAAGGACAATTGCTTTGAAACACACGGTGAGTGGGACTCTATACTTTCGAAACGGGGAAGAAACGTACAAGAGGGAGTTTCGTGTAAACGTGTCCTGCAACTTCCACTCTTAGATGAAAATGAAGATGTTAAGAATTCCGGGTGCTATATCAGCAGAAAAAAGCAGTTTGATGAACGAGTTATGGAACTACGTGAACTTACTGTTAGAAACGACCTCTATGGAAAATACTGTGTATCCAAGTTGTACCAATGGCAGTTGGTCATTCTACAACAGTTGTTTCAACAAAACTCCAGAAAAATAATGTGGGTTTGTGATCCAACCGGTGGTAAAGGGAAATCATTCCTAGGCAAAATATTATTCTTCTGTTATTCTTATGATTTATTTGATGGTGTTACAAGTGCAAATAACATCACCTATATGATAAGTCCTAAGCCTAAAGGGTTTGTATTTGATGTTACCCGTGACGACCAATCAAAGTTCAGTTACAGTACGTTAGAAATGGTTAAGAACGGTTTCGTCATGTCTGGCAAGTATGCTGGTATAAAACGTATCTTCCACTCAGTACCAGTCATTGTGTTCGCCAACTTCGAGCCGGATACTACTCGTCTCTCTGCTGATCGGTGGGACATACATACACTTGAAGATGAGGAGAATATGGAGGGGGGGCCGACGGAGGAGCTTCCGACGCCGCTTTATCCGCCGCAAAAGGTTCCGTCGTTCAACGAGGAAGAGAAGAACTAGTGGCCATACTATACAAATGAAGTTTCGTTATGTTGATAACTTTAAAATTACTCAAGGAATGGTTGATAATAGTGAACGTCAATGGCTAGGTCTTTCTAAAGTTCATGAAAATTATAAAGCTCGTCTAGCAGCCTTCCAATTTTATCGTATTAAAGCTATTAAGTATAAAATGATTGGGAGATGTCATACTTTTGGTAAAACATATGCTGTAGCAGACAAACAAGATTTCCTTACTATTGTTAATTCTGTGGGACTTTTGTTTACTAAGAGTGATAGTACTGTTTATAGTCATGATGAATTGTTTAATCATCCACGTACACATATAATACATAATAATAGGAATATGTCTACTTACTTCAAAGTTAAACCCAATCTTGGTGGTCTAGTTCTTGGTACTGACCGAAATGTTAATATTTTACTGAGTCGTTCCCCATGGGTGGAAACTCAAGATGTTGATGCTGATTGGGGTTCTGTTCATATTGGCGTTAGTGGTGATATTGAAGGTATTGATAACCACCAACCTGTATATGTTACTGATGTTACATATTATGTACACGTTAAGGGTCTAAGACCTATTTAATAAAACTCTAATCTCATTATGTATTTTACTCCAACCTGTAACTCTGCCTCAGCCAGAAAAGTCACTACACCAACCCCTTTCGTTTGTGCATTTTCATTCAGTTATTTTATATATTATTTGTTTTAACTTCAAATTCGATTTAAATGTTAAACTTATTTTCCAAAACGGATGATTTCAATCCTCCTCTTCCTTCTGCTCTGTCTCCGTCCCTCTCCTCGTTCCCCAGCCTCCGTGTGTATGTATGTAGCAGCCGTGTGTGTAAGGTCGGGAAGGTGGAGAATAGGGAGGAGAGGGAGCGGAGGAGGAGGGGAGGAGAGGGAGCGGAGGAGGAGGGGAGGAGAGGGAGGGGAGGAGAGGGAGGGGAGGAGAGGGGGGGGAAGAGAATGGGGGAGGAGAGAGGGGAAGAGAAAGGGGGAGGAGAGGGGGGAGGAGAGGCACCAGAATGATACACATATGGCGTGTGGGGTGAGTCAGGGGCACTCGGATGATTGAGGGTGTGTATGTGGGGAAGTGAGCGAGCCTAGCTGGGTGAGAGAGGGGCGTGGTTGGGTGCGAGGGGCGTGGGTGAGAGAGGGAGAGCCTAGATTGGTGTAAGTGAGCGGGTTGGGTGTGAGTGAGGGGGCGTGGGTGTGAGTGAGGGGGTGTGAGTGAGGGGGTGTGGGGGTGAGTGAGGGTGTGTGGAGGTGAGTGAGGGTGTGTGGAGGTGAGTGAGGGTGTGTGGGGGTGAGTGAGGGTGTGTGGGGGTGAGTGAGGGTGTGTGGAGGTGAGTGAGGGTGTGTGGAGGTGTGTGAGGGTGTGTGGGGGTGTGTGAAGGTGCGTGGGGGTGAGTGAGGGTGTGTGGAGGTGAGTGAGGGTGTGTGGAGGTGAGTGAGGGTGTGTGGAGGTGTGTGAGGGTGTGTGGAGATGTGTGAAGGTGTGTGGGGGTGTGTGAAGGTGTGTGGAGGTGAGTGAGGGTGTGTGGAGGTGTGTGAAGGTGTGTGGGGGTGAGTGAGGGTGTGTGGAGGTGTGTGAAGGTGTGTGGAGGTGTGTGAAGGTGTGTGGGGGTGAGTGAGGGTGTGTGGGGGTGTGTGAAGGTGTGTGGGGGTGAGTGAGGGTGTGTGGGGGTGAGTGAGGGTGTGTGGGGGTGAGTGAGGGTGTGTGGGGGTGAGTGAGGGTGTGTGGGGGTGAGTGAAGGTGTGTGGAGGTGTGTGAGGGTGTGTGGGGGTGTGTGGGGGTGAGTGAGGGTGTGTGGGGGTGTGTAAGGTGTGTGGAGGTGAGTGAGGGTGTGTGGAGGTGAGTGAGGGTGTGTGGAGGTGTGTGAGGGTGTGTGGAGATGTGTGAAGGTGTGTGGGGGTGTGTGAAGGTGTGTGGAGGTGAGTGAGGGTGTGTGGAGGTGTGTGAAGGTGTGTGGGGGTGAGTGAGGGTGTGTGGAGGTGAGTGAGGGTGTGTGGAGGTGTGTGAAGGTGTGTGGGGGTGAGTGAGGGTGTGTGGGGGTGAGTGAGCGTGTGTGGGGGTGTGTGGAGGTGAGTGAGGGTGTGTGAAGGTGTGTGGAGGTGAGTGACAGGTGTGTGGAGGTGTGTGACAGGTGTGTGGAGGTGAGTGAGGGTGTGTGGAGGTGTGTGAAGGTGTGTGGGGGTGAGTGAGGGTGTGTGGAGGTGAGTGAGGGTGTGTGGAGGTGAGTGAGGGTGTGTGGAGGTGTGTGAAGGTGTGTGGGGGTGAGTGAGGGTGTTTGGAGGTGAGTGAGGGTGTGTGAAGGTGTGTGGAGGTGAGTGAGGGTGTGTGGGGGTGAGTGAGGGTGAGTGATGGTGAGTGAGGGTGTGTGGGGGTGTGTGAAGGTGTGTGGGGGTGAGTGATTGTGTGTGGAGGTGTTTGAAGGTGTGTGGAGGTGAGTGATTGTGTGTGGGGGTGTGTGAGGAAGGTGGCTGTGGTCTACTCATCTGTCACAACCTACACACCTGTCTCTTTTGATTCAAACAGGTATCGCAACTTATATAAACGCTACTAGCAATACCTGTTAATATCCTTTACTTGCACCCTCAAGCAATACCCACTAGTAGTAACGACTACTTGTACCTACTGCTGATAATGGCTACTAGTAACGAGGTAAAAATTATGATGTTTGTGTTCGGCTCAGACAAGAGGGGCGAAGTTATGTGAAGTCAAGTCAGGCTATGGAAGTTTACGTTACGTAATATTTATTGTACCATCATTTATATATTATGTGTAAACGATGGTGCAGTATTCTAAGTTAATATAAAGTAGCTTCTGTAAAGTTCATTTGTCAAGATACAGGTTAACAGTAAGTGTGACGAAACTAATTTATTTTCACTGGTAATCAAGATTATTCCAGGTTACCATATAGTAGTTTACTTTAAGATCACCTCCAATTAAGTTAGATGACATTAGGCAACAGGAATTTAGGGGTATGTTTCCTTTGATGACAGATATTCTACTATGTTGGGTTGGGTTGGGTTGGAGGAAATTCAGTAAAATAAGTCACAATTTGGCGGCTATTTGAGTCTATTGCGTCGTTTGTCCTGGAAAACACAAGTAGGTGACAAACACCCCTACCTCCTTCCCTCCCTCCTTCCCTTTCTCCCTTCCTCCAGGTAAACATTTACACGTTACCCTCGAGGTTGATTTAACAGTATCCAGGTAACTCCTGTTGAGTCTGTAAGGAGAGAGAGAGAGAGAGAGAGAGAGAGAGAGAGAGAGAGGTGGGAGGGAGGGGGGGGGGACACCGGAGAGACAGGAGGGGGGGGGGGGGAAGACAGAAGGTATAGAGAAGATTTACAACTCATCAACTGTCGGTCTCCAACTTGTCGCTCGTAACCTAAACTCGGGTCAAGCAGCGGTCAGGTCAGAGGTCAGATTACCTCCAGGAAAGGGCGTAACCCTCACCTCTCCACCGGAGTAATTTCACTCTTATGCCTCTAAACCAGTCAACAGAAATTAGGCTTGAACTTGAACGCCAACTAGTGTTTAGAGCCGTACGTGCTGGGCTCAATATTTCATGTAGGCAATAAGAGGGGTGTCGGTCGGTGACAAGTCGGCCTAATGGATAATGCTGAGAGATTCTGGGCGAGGCGTGTCACCCTCCACATGGTGTAGGTCAGTGTCACGCTCCACCACTTACACTCAACTTCAAAATCTGATTTGTTTACTTCAACTTTCTGGAACACGCACACGCTAACTTATATGTAGTACTGTACATATGATCGCTTGTTGGAGTAGACAATCTCTCCTTTATAAACAAACAGAACCAGTATACTCTAGTGGACACATTCGCTTAAGAATTTGTGACGCAAACCTATTAAACGTAGACCAGTAAGTGTTTTTAACGTTCTAGCGTAATGGATATAATTTTATTATTGAAACAATGTGATTTTTTGTTTGATTTTGGACATTCATGGTGATAATGACCTAAGTCCCTAGAGCACTGTAATTAATGTAAATAAGTAGGAGTAGGAGCTTTCACCTGAGGCACTTTGAGGGCCTGAGTGAGTTAGATTGACAGTAAGATAAAACAAGAGGTGTGGGTAACCCTAGCATAAACAGTATATACTTATACACGCACTTACGCAGTAAAGCCGCCGCGGCTCACCAGGAAGTTACACAGGACAGGGGTGTACTCGCATAATATAGTGTGTATGACAGATGACAGCCTATAGGTATGACAAGGTACTAGACTGTTTCTTTCGCTTCTTTTATTTGGATTATCAAAGATCCGTAGCTTAACTATTCCGCAGTAACTGCAGGAGAGGAGAGCGCCTCTACTCGTAAGGTCATGGAACAGTGTCAGTACTACTTTGTTTATAAATTCAGTGTCGACACTCTGATATCCCCAACTGGAGCGAAAACTGTTGTGTGAAGTTCTGAGAAAGTGAGTCTTGGGTGTCCAGGGTCAGTCCCCCCCCCCTCCCCCTTCACCACCACCACTACCAGCGCCTCAATGTAAACACAGACACACGTGGTCCAGGAGCCTGCTGCTACTGGGGTGCTGCTTGGATCCCATTAGTATGCTGCACTTGATTATCATGTGTTTTGCTATGGTGCTGTGCTGGATATTCGTCTGGCTCAGGAGTCACTGAGCAGGTGTCTATTTTAGTAACATTAATAAGCAAATGTCAGGCCGAGTAGCGTTACTAAGCAGGTGTCTGGTTCAGCAATACAGTCCCAACTATGTTACCAAGAAAGTATCTTAGGCCCAAGCAGTGTGGCCAGGTAGGTGTGTAGTCGCGAGCAGTGTTACCAGAGTGGTTGGCATTGACCCTCGGCCCCAGCAGTAAACACCGGGGCATGTGGCGTTGACACCCTGGCTGTTGTTATTGTTCAGTGCCGGGGAGAGACCGACTCTGGGGTGCCGGGGAGACCGACTCTGGGGTGTTGGGGAGACCGACTCTGGGGTATTGGGGAGACCGACTCTGGGGTGCTGGGGAGACCGACTCTGGGGTGTTGGGGAGACCGACTCTGGGGTGTTGGGGAGACCGACTCTGGAGTGTTGGGGAGACCGACTCTGGGGTGCTGGGGAGACCGACTCTGGGGTGCTGGAAAGACCGACTCTGGAGTGCTGGGGAGACCGACTCTGGGGTATTGGGGAGACCGACTCTGGAGTGCTGGGGAGACCGACTCTGGGGTGCTGGGGAGACCGACTCTGGGGTGATGGGGAGACCGACTCTGGGGTGATGGGGAGACCGACTCTGGGGTGATGGGGAGACCGACTCTGGGGTATTGGGGAGACCGACTCTGGGGTATTGGGGAGACCGACTCTGGGGTATTGGGGAGACCGACTCTGGGGTGTTGGGGAGACCGACTCTGGGGTGTTGGGGAGACCGACTCTGGGGTATTGGGGAGACCGACTATGGGGTGCTGGGGAGACCGACTCTGGGGTGCTGGGGAGACCGACTCTGGGGTGCTGGGGAGACCGACTCTGGGGTATTGGGGAGACCGACTCTGGAGTGCTGGGGAGACCGACTCTGGGGTATTGGGGAGACCGACTCTGGGGTGTTGGGGAGACCGACTCTGGGGTATTGGGGAGACCGACTCTGGGGTATTGGGGAGACCGACTCTGGGATATTGGGGAGACCGACTCTGGGGTGCTGGGGAGACCGACTCTGGGGTGCTGGGGAGACCGACTCTGGGGTGTTGGGGAGACCGACTCTGGGGTGTTGGGGAGACCGACTCTGGGGTATTGGGGAGACCGACTCTGGGGTGCTGGGGAGACCGACTCTGGGGTGTTGGGGAGACCGACTCTGGGGTGCTGGGGAGACCGACTCTGGGGTGTTGGGGAGACCGACTCTGGGGTGTTGGGGAGACCGACTCTGGGGTGTTGGGGAGACCGACTCTGGGGTGTTGGGGAGACCGACTCTGGGGTACTGGGGAGACCGACTCTGGGGTGCTGGGGAGACCGACTCTGGGGTGTTGGGGAGACCGACTCTGGGGTGCTGGGGAGACCGACTCTGGGGTGTTGGGGAGACCGACTCTGGGGTGCTGGGGAGACCGACTCTGGGGTATTGGGGAGACCGACTCTGGGGTGTTGGGGAGACCGACTCTGGGATATTGGGGAGACCGACTCTGGGATATTGGGGAGACCGACTCTGGGGTGCTGGGGAGACCGACTCTGGGGTGTTGGGGAGACCGACTCTGGGGTGTTGGGGAGACCGACTCTGGGGTGTTGGGGAGACCGACTCTGGGGTATTGGGGAGACCGACTCTGGGGTATTGGGGAGACCGACTCTGGGGTATTGGGGAGACCGACTCTGGGATGCTGGGAGACCTACTCTGGGGTGCTGGGAGAACGACCTCTGGGAGGTTAAGGAGAACGACCTCTGGGAAGTTGGGGAGACCGACCTCTGGGATGTTGGGAGACCGACCTCTGGGATGTTGGGAGACCGACCTCTGGGGTGTTGGGAGGGCGACATCTGGGATGTTGGGGAGGGCGACCTCTGGGATGTTGGGGAGGGCGACCTCTGGGGGTGTTTGGAGGACGACCTCTGGAGCGACGGTGGGGTTAGTGCCAGTGTCAGCGGTATGGGAGTAACAAGACGTGCCAGGTGGGACAGCTGAACCAGTAGTTACAAAGGTTGCTGATGTTTTTAGGGTTGTTATGGTGTTGACAGGTGACAGGTAGTAGGCAGCTACCAAACAGGGAGGTACTACCGCCTGGGAAGATATTGAAAGCATAATGCCATATGGCATCACGAAAATTGTGACCAAGTCCCAGGTTGCTGATCTGACTTTCTGCCTCATTTACACACAATTGCAGGGCCTCAATTGTTTCTCTTACGTTAACAACACAACATACATAATGTATATCGTTTCTCACTCTTGATCTTTATTTTTTTATTTTTTTATTTATTTATGGCTCTTTATTATTATTAATATATTATGTTTGATTATAAATCTTATTTATTTTTAATTATTATTATTATTATTATTATTATGATTATTATTATTAATGCTATTATTATTATTGTTATTATTATTATTATTATTATTGTTGTTGTTATCATTATTGTTGCTATTATTATTGTTATTATTACTATTGTTGTAGTTATTATCATTATTATTATTATTATTATTATTATTATTGTTGTTGTTATCATTATTGATGCTATTATTATTGTTGCTATTATTATTGTTGCTATTATTATTGTTGTTATTACTACTATTGTTGTTGTTATTATTGTTGTTGTTATTATTGTTGTTATTATTATTATTATTATTGTTATTATTATTGATGCTATTATTATTGTTGCTATTATTACTATTGTTGTATTTATTTTCATTATTATTAGTTATTATTGTTGTAATTATTATTATTAGTTATTATTGTTGTAATTATTATTATTGTCATTATTAATGTTGTTATTATTATTGTTGTTATTATTGTTATTGTTGTTAGTATTATTTTATTTTCGCCCCCCAGACCCCGATGTGGGTTAGTGACCTGTGCCCGGGTGGACTAGTCAGAGTTACGTTGGGAGCAGTGTGGATCCAGCACACCTTATACTAATCCTTTACGTATACAAGAAGCCAATGCACCCCTAAGTAGTTGAATAGACCTATATAATCCCCAATCTGTTCATTGTAGAAGGTTTCTCTTTATGTCTCCCGTATATAAAGACGGCGGCCCCTCACCTTGTCTACCACAGCATGTGTTGTCATCCCTACTGTTACTGAACTAGAAATAGGTACCGTTTAATATATCACAAATATTTAAATAATTTATTATGAATCTTCACAAAGGAAAGTATAATTATGCATAACGACCTGACGATGAATTATTAAAGAATTGAAAACACGAGACAGGGAAGAGGATCACACTGGTTGGTTATCGAGGCATTATAGACAAATCTAAGAGGGAGGGTCACACTGGTTGGTTATCGAGACATTATAGGCAAATCTAAGAGGGAGGATCACACTGGTTGGTTATCGAGACATTATAGACAAATCTAAGAGGGAGGATCACACTGGTTGGTTATCGAGACATTATAGACAAATCTAAGAGGGAGGATCACACTGGTTGGTTATCGAGACATTATAGACAAATCTTAGAGGGAGGATCACACTGGTTGGTTATCGAGGCATTATAGACAAATCTAAACACAACATAAACAAAGAACCTTGAAAAAAGTATCAAAACTTCTTGGCTGACAAAGTTCCGGAGATATCACCAGAAAAAAAACGAGCAATAAAGCAAGCAATAAAACAACAACAACAAACATAACACTCAGTATATCCACAATTTCGTAACGCCTCGCTGGGCACTCGAGACACAGAGTGGTAGAGACGCGGAGTACAAAGAGTAGTGAAATGGTAATTAAATGAGTAGAGTGAGGTGAGGTTCAGAACGAGTGGCGGGTAATGAAATGGTTTGATAGGGTGATTTTGGCCACAGACTGAGCCATAAGTGAGAGACAGCCGTCCTTAAGAAGTCATTTTCTCTAAACACTTATGTACCGTTCAGTCTTAATGTTATCGTTGGTGGTAACTGAACCTGGCTACCTACCATTCTGCCTGCCGGTCTACGAAGAGAATTGGCTGGACGCTGTGGCCGTGAGTTATACTGATTAGTTCAGACTCACATGTGTTAGGCCCGAGTGTCTCCTCACTGTTCTTAACTTACTAGGTCTCATCTGAGCTTCCAACCATAACCATATTATATCCTGCCTCTGGACACTAACATTTCGGGAGAATAACGAGGTGGTCCGTGTCATCAACCACGACTGTAACGAACCATCAATCGATGTAAACCTCGGATGTCTGTGTAACACTATAGCAAGCATGACTGTGACCGTGCAGCGCATCGGAGAGGTGGTCATCTATGGTATTTCTCTACCTGTGGCAGGTCATGACAACCCACACATTACCAAAACTCAGATCGAAGGATAAGAGTACCGTACACCATTATTTACGGCGCTATAATGGAATGAACTACAATGTGCTGAACTATTTAACTATAACCTCAACCCAGACCTAATAGAGACTATCCTCACGTTATACTCGTTTGGGTTACCATCACGGTCTATATTAGCTATATACTCGTACCATGACACCTTTATTATGCCCCATTATACTCTACTGTGTGTGTCATCACTGGTGAATGGCTGATTACCTTACCTTCTGTATACCTATGACCACTATATCCTGTAATGCCGTTCACACCGCTGTCATAATGTGTCGCGCCCTTCTGGTCTAACACAGGGTGAAGTTAATAATGAAACTGACCTTGCTCATGTGTGTCTCTTATCAGCCCCCCCCCCCCTCCCCCCAAAACCAAAATAACCCAACACAATTTAATCCAACACAAATAACTTAGAGGTTGAAGGGAGAGTCTTATCTAACGTCCTGGTGAATATCCAGGATGAATAATAATCTCGTCTGTGTTTTTTGCCGAGTAAAATGTATGTTTATTTGTACAATTATGATTTATCCTTCAACATATACTAAATGTTTACTTAAAATAACGAAATAATAACACTAAAGTCTCCAGGGTAACTTTATTTTACCCCGCTACTCCATAGGCTGTAGTCATCACCTTCCACATATACTGAAGGTTTGTAGGTGTAAACAAAGAGGAAGTCAGAGTCATCATCTTAAGCCCAGAGAAATAATTACCACTGATATTTCCGCCATTATGAAGAGAAAACATTCATTCCCAGGATCCCTTCTCTCAAGATGAATCTCTCGTCATTCTTGATCTGTTTAAGAGTATTGTTAAATATTCATAATAGTAAGAAGGATACGAAGACACTGTTACTTGGTTCTTTCTACACCCCACCCCTTCCCTCCCTCGGGAAACTGTCTGCTGCATCTCTCTCTCCACCTCCCTCATCGCTTCCCTCACACACCAGACGTAAAGAGGTGTTGTGTCACACTCCCTCCCTCCCCTATCTAGTTAGAGACGCTCGATCCCCTTCCTCATCCTCTATCCTCCGTCCATCTTCCTCTGCCCACCTCCCCCTTACTCCATCTCATTTCTCTTCCCTTTCCCCCATGTTCCACCTCCCCCCCCCCCCACCTCTCCTCCAGTTCTTTTATGTATAGAGGATGAGATAGGAAAATGATAGGGATAAGAAAGATAAAAGCGAGAAATGTAAGTATTAAGATTTTTGTAACATTTAGTTTTATACTTTTACTAAACCATTAGAAACATTATATCATGTACTGTCACGTTAATAGAAATTACTATTGAAATGATTATAAATTTGGCCGTCAAGACGTGATCCTGACACTGTCTGTCCCTTTGTTTCACCCTAACACAACCCTTGTTGTATCGCTTCCATGAACTTGTCTGATCACTGTATTATCAACTATACTCTGCTGTAAAAATGTGTATATATTTATAATGTAAATGTTAAAAATATAAACAAATAAATATAAGTGGTAAACATGGTAACATTCCAAAATATATTAACCAGCACTCTGTTACATGTAATAATCCAGATGTTATATAATATTTCCTGGAGATAAATGTACAGTACAGTATACAGTATATATCAGGTGGCACAAAGAGAGCTCAGGCTCTCACTTGGCTCACCCATGTCAATATTGTTGTTATTGTCAACTCTGTATCTGTATTTTTTCTGGCTAGATAAACTGTTTCAGTATCAATATCCTCAACCCCCTCATTCCGTTCATCTCCCCCCTTCACCCCTCCTCCCTGCCCCGTTCACCCGTTCACCCCCTCACCCCTCCTCCTCCACCCCCTGCCCCGTTCACCCCCTCACCCCTCCTCCTCCACCCCCTACCCCATTCACCCCCTCATCCCTCCCTACAAAAAAGTTCATTTGATGCCTTGTTTGGGAGAGCTAAATACAACTTCATGAGCAAAACTCTCCACATGTTACTATAAAAAGTTTTCCTTACGCGCGTGTTACAACCTATGGACGTTCTTCTTCACCACACACACACACCCTTCACTGCAACATGTAAAACGTTCCCAGCTCAGTAGCTAATTCTCCATTATAGATTCACAAAAGGCAAACTAAAGATTACATGAAACTAGTGATAAACTGGGCAGAGTCGAGCACTTGTGTGTGTGTGTGTGTGTGGGGCGGGGGGGGGGGGGGGTTGCCTCTTGGGTTGCTTGGGTCACGTGACACTCATCACCAATCACCACCCGGCGACACTCACACTCGACAGCCCGGGGAGGTGGAGGGTGGGAGTGACGAAGATGAAGGAAGGGAGGGAGAGAGACGAAGATGGAAGGGTGATTGAGGGACGATGATAGAGGGAGAGGGTAGGACGGTGATGGACAGAAAGAGAGAGATGATGACGAGGAAGGACAGAGGGAGGATGATAGGAGGGGAGAAATAGACGATGTTAGCAAGAATTAGAGAGAGAGAGAGTGGATTAACTTGGTCTTATTTCACCCCCCTTACTAAGTGGACAATATTGGTGTGCGTCCATCTTGAGTGATATAATGCAGAATGTACCGTGTCATATCCAAACCCTTGACGTTTGTGTAGTAAGAAATTTTATATAATTTCTATAGATACATGGAAATATTGAGATTGATAATATCTTTAAGAATTTACAGTACATCCCTAAGAATTTTTTATTACACATTATCTTATTTTCCTTTACATCTACTCTTTATTCTCAGTTTCTCGTGTCCACCTTTCTCTTGTGTCTTGACTCCCCCTCTGTCTCACCCACCAGCATCACCGCCTCCGTCACCACCCACGCCTCCGTCACCACCACCCCTCCACCCACCAACGCATAACCTCCCCTCACCACTGTTTTCCTTATAATATCTCTCCCCTAAAATAGGATGCGTAATATCTTGAGGAGTTTAACAAGACGTGTGGAGTAAAATTGTTCCTGCTCTTTGTTGGGTGTTAACTGTTTACATTGTTTGACCATACATTAGGAAAATAATCATACATACAATACATACAACCATACACTACCATACTACCATACAACCCAATAACAACACGCAATACAACCACAAACCAACATCACACACACACACACACGCACTAAAAGCGAACCTGCTACATTTAACCACTGTTGAGAGGGTGTGGGTAGGGCGGGAGACAGGTTGGCGGGTCGGGGGTGCGGTAGCGTAAACACAAGGCCTCACTCAATGGACCACAAGATAACACCGCTAAGTTGTTTACGATAACACCACAAGGCCGCTCACTCCTGCATAATTCATTGGACATTTTAAGACTTCTGCATATTTTATTTTGTTTGTTTGTTTGTTTGTGTTTTAATGATGTCAATATTGTGTGCACTTGTTGTATTTTCTGATACGAATTTTTGTAGTTTTTATTATATGCACTGTTTATATATATTTCATTTCATTCATTGAGTTTTTGACGCATTTAATCAACATCTTCGCTTGATTAAGATATTTATTTTTGCCTTTAGTGTTTACGTATTAAACATCTGGTGTTTTTTTTTTGGATGGAAAAGCGAGTTTACATTATTTAGTATACAGTGTGTATGTGTGTATGTTTTTATTAAGTACAGTAAACGTATTCCTATATGTTCCTGGTAACTTTCCTTTGGTAGTACTTCATTGTTATACAGTATACATGTCATGCATTTATTCATATACATACTCTCATACCTGTAAATACTCTCATTTAATACCATACTCGTATTCATATACACTCTCATACATATACTCCCGTACATAGACATACAGACTCGTATTCATATACATACTCTCATACAGTTGCCGAGAGGAAGGCTTAGCTATCAGTGTCGTTAATTGTTTTCGTTACTACGGGATCATCTGCTAGAAATAGAGAGCTGTCTTTCAGGTGTATACTGTGTACCTCGTATACAACACCTCATTAGTGGTACCTGGCAGGTGTTAGTGTCACGTACAGGTGTTGGGTCATTAATAAGGGAGAAAAATTTGTATATGACAACAAATTGTTTTATGTGACTATTATTTACATTATTTTATATCGTATGGTAATTAAAAGCTGGGGTTAATACTGTCATGTCTCACTGCTCATATTTGCTGTTGTTATAGAGTTCTTTTCTGCCTTTTTTAATGTTTTAATGATTGTACTTGTTGAATAAAAAAAAATAATTAAAATAAAAGACATTATATTATTCAAGTATGTTTTAAATGAGAGGCAAAAGGTGGGTGGGGAACAAAGGGACCCCACAACCCACCCTCCTCACCACTTATACAAAACCCACCCACCTTGGAACCACAAAAACCGTGATAGAGGCGCAGGAGCCACTTAGGTCCTAGTGCCGTCACCCCGCACGACACTCACCGTATCTCTCACCCACTACTTGCCCTCCCTATCCTGCCGACGACCTCCCTCTGCTGACCATATCCTGTCCACTCTACCCTGCTTACCCTGTCTGCCCAATCCTACCCACCTCACCCTGCCTGCCCACCCTACCATATCCACCTCACGGTATCTACCCAATCTTGCTCACCCCCACGGTGTTCAACTAATCCACCCCATTTCACGCTGCCCATCATTCACTATCCACTCCTGGTGCTCACTCCCATATTATCCTCACCACATTCCACCCCACTCCCTTCACCACACTGCCCTCACCACACTGCCCTCACCGCTCTCCCACACTGCCCTCACCACACTGCCTTCACCACACTGCCTCCACCACACTGCCCTCACCACACTACGGTAAATACACTACCCTCAATATACTATTTATCTGTCCTTCTCAACCTCCGCCCACACCTTTCACGCCTCGACTTCTCACCTGTCGAGTAACATATACAGTACTTAGACTCAAACTTCTTAACCAACGAAAGAATTATTCAAGTGACCATAAGTGTGTTTCTGAACAAGCCGTTTTGTGGCGCCCTGAAGTCCCTCCTGGTTGACCTTTGTCCCTCTTCTGTGACCTTAAGGTTATGTAGAAAGCTCAAATATCAATCAGTTCATCTTGTGTTTGTGAGTTTTATTGCTCTCTTTTATTTTGTATCGTCTGTTATTGTGGTGCATTTGTTTTATCTTGGTTGTCTGTTCGTCTTTCTGTTTGTCTGTCCGATTATATTATTGTGTAAACGATAGATGTGTATTGAAGGTGTTAGATGTAGTAGTATTAAAGCACACAATACAGTAGCCACCTCAATAATCAACATTAATATTTTTATTATCGTCTCTGTGCCTCGATCATTTGATATCTTGACTTCTTTATCTTGATTCTCCCTTTTTTGTGTTTCCTCTCTGTTTTTGTCTTCTCACCTTCTCAGAATCACATACTATGGTCTTTCTTGCTATCTCTGTATTCTTTGGTTTTTGTCTTCTTCTCGTCTCGTATTTCACCTTTGTAACCTTTCTTCTGTCACGTTCTTTTGTCATTTTTTAATTTTACCGGAAGTTGATTTTTTTTCTCCCTCTCTCTTATCACTTTTACCCTTTTCTTCTTACTAATTTCAATATTTAGGTCTGTCTGTCTGTCTGTCTGGTGGGTGGATGGGTTAGCAGGATGGTGGGTGGGTTAGCAGGATGGTGGGTGGGTCAACAGGATGGAGGGTGGGTCAACAGGATGGTGGGTGGGTTAACAGGATGTTGGGTGGGTTAGCAGGATGGTGGGTGGGTTAGCAGGATGGTGGGTGGGTTAGCAGGATGGTGGGTGGGTTAGCAGGATGGTGGGTGGGTTAGCAGGATGGTGGGTGGGTTAGCAGGATGGTGGGTGGGTTAGCAGGATGGTGGGTGGGTTAGCAAGATGGTGGGTGGGTTAGCAGGATGGTGGGTGGGTTAGCAGGATGGTGAGTGGGTCAACAGGATGGAGGGTGGGTTAGCAGGATGGTGGGTGGGTTAGCAGGATGGTGGGTGGGTTAGCAGGATGGTGGGTGGGTTAGCAGGATGGTGGGTGGGTTAGCAGGATGGTGAGTGGGGTCAACAGGATGGAGGGTGGGTCAACAGGATGGAGGGTGGGTCAACAGGATGGTGGGTGAGTTAGCAGGATGGTGGGTGGGTTAGCAGGATGGTGGGTGGGTTAGGAGGATGGTGGGTGGGTTAACCAGGATTGCGGTCCTTGCCTCCCCTTGTTCCTTACTCCCCCGTTTCCCTCAAGTTCTTGCCTCCTCCCCCTGGGTTTTGCCTCCTCCTCCTCCTCCTCCCCTGGTCCTTGCCTCCTCCTTTTCCACCCTGGTCCTTGTCTCCTCCTCCTCCCCCTGGTCCTTCCCTCCTCCTCTTCCCCCTCACGTTATCAAGCAGGATGCGCCGCCCTCCGCCACAGAAAGAGGATCCCCATAATTTCCCCTCGTCGAGATAACACAGGACGCCGAGGGGAATCTGGAGGGGGAGAGAATGAGAGAAGGGGGGGGGGGAGTGAGAGGAGGGAGTGAGGGAAAGGAGAGGAAGGGAGTGGGGGAAGGAAGGAGAGGAAGGAGGGGAGGGAGTGAGGGAAGGAAGGGGGTAAATGGGGGGGTGAGGGAAGGGAGGGGAGGGGAGGGGATGAGGAGTGAGAAAAGGGAGGGGAGGAATGGGAAAGGATAATGATGAATGGTGGAAAAGTAGACTAAGAAAAGAGTGTAGGAAAATTCGTGTAACAGAGAGAAACAAGATAATTAGGAAGGAGACATGCTAAATGGAAGAGGAACAAGAGGAAGACATCTAGAAAGACGAAAACGAAAGGAGGAGAAAGAAAAAGAAGAGAACCGTACATAAGAATGAAAGGGGAACAGTATTATAATGGAACAGGAAGGGTGAGAGGAACAGTGGAATATTGACTCAAAAGAGAGAGAGAGAGAGAGAGAGAGAGAGAGAGAGAGGATGGGATGGGATGGAAGAAGCGAGTGATGATAATTGGCGACTTATATTCTTGTACCGTCTGTAAACACCCACCACTACTGACAGAAGACTGACTTATACACACAGTACAGCCGTCTGGGTTACCATCATAATCGTGTTACTGTGAGGTACAAGAAGGCGCTTGTCACTGTTGATTGCTTGTGCTGACGCTGTTGTTTATGGTACAGTAGGGCGTTAGGTGTTAATTACCATAGGGTGTAATGTTAAAAGAGTCGGAAATCCACTGGGGACTTTACTCGTGAACTGAATATCCACTGATAGTATATATGAGATTTATTATACATTGTCCAATTGTCAAGATCAGGTGTAGATATTCAGGAAAATAAAATATATTACACGGTAGTTATCGTGTGCAGAGGAAAACTAAGTTATACACATTTAACACTGTATCTTTATAAGCACATAGTGATATAGGTAATATAGTTTAACATAATCAAGACGTTAAATTGTTTACCCTTACTGAACTATAATGTCTCTCACTCTAGGTCTTGACAGAGAGACACAGGGCTAGATGAGGTATAAGAGAACTAGGATATATATCGTTTCTAGCGTCTCTCATCTGAGTTCTCTTAGCATCGAGTTCACGCTGAGTACAGTCATCAGAACACCGGTCTTATGTATGAAGCATTATACATTGGTCTCTATCTATTTACTCAACACTCGATATATCTGTCTATCTGTCCATTACCCATAAACGCTAATATAGATTTTTCACGGATTTCTCTTTCGTTTTCTCTGTCTCCTCTCCTCATCCCGTCTATCCTCACGGAACCTATCCCACCTCCTCCTGCCTCTTTATCCTCGGTTATCTTTACGTTGTGTAATATTTTTCCAAGTTATCTTCACGGGTTAGGATCTCCCTGGTGTGAAACAGGCCGAGGAGGAGGGAGGAAGAGAGAGGTGGAGAGGAAGGGGGAGGCGGAGAGGAAGGGAGAGGTGGAGAGGAAGGGAGAGGTGGAGAGGAAGGGGGAGGTGGAGAGGAAGGGGGAGGTGGAGAGGAAGGGAGAGGTGGAGAGGAAGGGAGAGGTGGAGAGGAAGGGAGAGGCGTAGATAAAGGGAGAGGCGTAGAGAGGAAGTGAGAAGTTAGAGTGAATGAGGGAGAGATACAGTGGTAGTAGGGACGGGTACAGGTAATGAAGGGAAGGAATACAGTGGTAGTAGGGACGGGTACAGGTAATGAAGGGAAGGAATACAGTGGTAGTAGGGACGGGTACAGGTAATGAAGGGAAGGAATACAGTAGTGGTAGTGACGGGTACAGGTAATGAAGGGAAGGAATACAGTGGTAGTAGGGACGGGTACAGGTAATGAAGGGAAGGAATACAGTGGTAGTAGGGACGGGTACAGGTAATGAAGGGAAGGAATACAGTGGTGGTAGGGACGGGTACAGGTAATGATGGGAAGGAATACAGTGGTGGTAGGGACGGGTACAGGTAATGATGGGAAGGAATACAGTAGTGGTAGGTCCCTGTCTCTTTATATCAAACATACATGGGTGAAGCGCTTCTTGGTAAAAGAATGACAGAAAAATTATCTTTAGTTATTCAATGTTATCTTGGTAGTAATAATGCAAATCCATTGGGCAGTGAAAGAAATATACAGTATATATTTTATAACTTCTCAATCGCGACCCCTGAACGACCTAATTATCCAGGTATCTATTGTTATTCTTGTTCCTTCAGCAACTGTGACGATGAATAGTAGAAGAGTCAAATACTGTGGCAGTACATTAAGATCTGAACAGTAGAAAACGAGTGTAGTGTACCCGACCGGGAGAATACCACACTTGCCTCCTGTCCTGACTGAGACGTGACTTTAGAGTTGTATTTACAACTTGTGTTGAGGCATAACTGATCATACCAACGTTGACATATAATGTTTTAAATGGAGTCGCCACAGTTCGCTGTAATAGATGATTATATTTTCGGGAGAATTATGTTCAACTGTGTGCAGTATATTCAGCTCGTCTTACCCTTGATCTTCCCTACACTCTATAAAACTTATAATCTTATACATATGCGTACAAGCATAATATATGACACATATAAACACAGCACTAAATAACGTGTGAATAAGTCATAAATTTATTATATGGAACATAAATATAACTTATAAAATCACTCTCATATACTTCCTCACCGCGGCCTGACTAATAAGTGCAACTGTAATGTTCTGTCAGGGCTCAGATCGAGGCTCATCCGTACTGATCATCTATATGTGTGTGTGGTGTTGTGTTGTGTGTGGTGAAAATGGCGGGTATCCGCTTTTAAATTTTGCCACATACAGTGGCTATTTTATTGTGTACTCCATACTTATCCTATTAGCGGTAGCGCTAAAGACTTTAAGTCAAAGAGTAGAGGTCACAAAGGGTGTGTTTAACAGGCCCGAGGAGTTCAGGATATTATGGCAATGAATGTTTAAAAAGTATTTCCAATATATTATTTGTTTAGTTCTGTACAAACAGATTGACTTATTAACACCTGCGTGAGTACAGCAGTGTGAGACAATACACCTGGCCCCACACTTTGTTATTCACATCTGCGAGAGTACACGTGTGAGGCAATACACCTGGCCGCACACTTTGTTATTCACACCTGCGTCAGTATAGCAGTGTGAGGCAATACACCTGGCAGTACACTTTGTTATTCACACCTGCGTGAGTACAGCAGTGTGACACAATACACCTGGCAGCACACTTTGTTATTCACACCTGCGTGAGTACAGCAGTGTGACATGGCACACGATACATCAACCTGGGCACAGTCACACTGTATACTCGTTAGTTCATCACACACCTGCGTGAGTACAGCAGTGTGAGACAATACACCTGGCAGCACACTTTGTTATTCACACCTGCGTGAGTACAGCAGTGTGACACAATACACCTGGCCCCACACTTTGTTATTCACATCTGCGAGAGTACACGTGTGAGGCAATACACCTGGCCGCACACTTTGTTATTCACACTTGCCTGAGTACATCAGTGTGAGGCAATACACCTGGCAGTATATTTTGTAATTCACGTCTGCATGAGTACATCAGTGTGAGGCAATACACCTGGCAGTATATTTTGTAATTCACGTCTGCATGAGTACATCAGTGTGAGGCAATACACCTGGCCCCACACTTTGTTATTCATACTTGCGTGAGGGAGACTGAAGCACATTTGTGTCTTTAGTTTTATACGTGGGAATTGAGCTAGCTACTGGGTGCAAAAAATGTGATAAAATATGAGAAAATACAAAATACAAGTTCAAGCTTACACCCCCCCCCCCCCCCCGAGCACACGCGAACATACGTAAGGAAAAATCATTAGAAATATAAATAAACCATAAATATGTCATATGAAACATAAATACAACTTATAAAATCACTCTCATATACTTCCTCACCGCGGCCTGACTAATAAGTGCAACTGTAATGTTCTGTCAGGGCTCAGATCGAGGCTCCTCCGTACTGATCATCTATATGTGTGTGTGTGTGGTGTGGTGTTGTGTGTGGTGAAAATGGCGGGTATCCGCTTTTGAATTTTGCCACGTACAGTGCCTAGTTTATTGTGCACCCCATACTCATCCTGTGAGCGGTAGCACAAAAGAATTAAAGTCATTCTCCACTTAACTCCGCACTCTTCATCAGCAGGAAAGTTGTGTAATGGAGGGTAGGTTTAACTTCTTGTCGAGTGTTACTAACATTTCCTCTTTCTGGTGCTTTTATATCTCGGTGTAATATAATTGTCTGCCCCGATCTTATAAGTATGTAATGTTATCATACATATTGTTTAGTCTCAGTTCGTATTAACTTCCCCTGATATCAAAGAGAAGAGAAATTTAGTTTACTTGACAACTCATATGATGGTGAAGCTGATAACTCACAACACAAACCTTTAACTATGGCAGCTTGTACGTGAAATCTACATTAAGTTCTCCTAACTGTATATGTGTATCAAACTTTTCAATTGAAGAAGTGCCGTTGGTTGAGTGCAGCGTCCGAGACAGTGCCTCTATTTAAATCGAAAAAAAGGTTTAGTAATCAGTGTACTGTATCCACACCAACCCTTACGAGGCACGAGGGTCTCCATACACTTGAATAAGGAGGAAAGAAACGAAACATCATTCGAACACACGTGACATAAATCACATTTATACCCAGACAAAAAGCTTTACGGCTCCATGTAATATCATACATTTATTCATCACTCAGGGTAGTAATTATGGATATGATTGACTCCATTGATGTTCGCTGATAACACGCACCACAGCAGACATTAAGGAGACAGAACTACCACATACGAGTAGTGTGTTTCTCTCCAGTGCAACAAACCCTACGTGTGTTAATTAACTGTTTGTGGCCATATATTCATGTATAATAATAGCGGCAGTAGTATTGCATCATGTATATTATGTATATTAACAACTATAATAACAATCTTTGATCATGTATTAACGAGAACACAATCTCCTTCTATTCTTATAAACAATATTCTTTATGATGAACCTCGCCATGGTAAATCCCTCTTCACAAAGCCTGGAGTTAATCATAAGGTTTTATTATCAAGTTCCTGACATCCGATTTAACCTTCTTTTCATTATATGAAGGTAATATCGAAGTCATGTAGTTTACTTCATTAGAATTTTGCAGGTTTAGGGAATTATACAGATAATCAATTAATGGTACAGGACAGCAAATAAAAAATATAATGTGTAACTCCTATGAAATACTAAAGAGTCACACACCTCTAGAATACTACAAACAGTACTGAAACAAACACCCATTACCATAATGTTCATCAGACATGGATTTGATCATCTCAATAACGATACCACTAGACTCCTGCCTTGGGCTTGACAGGATAATGCTAACACTCCCTAAACATCGACACAGTCTATTACCCTCCTTGATAAATGTTCCCCATACCCATTATTTCTGCTCCTCCTACTGACTGCTATAAAAAGGGTCATCATCTCTCCCGTACAAAACTATACTCAATAAAATGTGTAATGTCTGGGGTTTTTTAACCTTTGCTTCTAAATTTTACTCTAAAAATTTATATAATAAGGCATTTATTTATTTTTTTATTTCCAGGATTTTCAGTCTTTATTTTGTAATAAACAGTAATATTATTATTATTACAAATACACCCATTACTTTTATTTAACAACTTATTCGTCACAATTATGTTGACAAGCCAACAACACTCTTACCTTTGTAAAAGCACAGATACACATTCCAAATATTTTTTTTTATAAAAAATTAGACAAATTCAATCCTTTTAATGTATAAGAGTTTGATTAAGTTACCATATGCGTTTGGTGTTGCACTGATGACCTCCCGGACACCACCAGCCAACTCCAGGCATTGTCAACGGTACTTGTTTTTGTATAATAATATTCACTATATATCTATAGTATTGTGTCCACACTCACACTCACACACACACACGACCAAAATGCACTTTTTTTCTTCATAAAGTTTGATTGAGTTAACTATAAACGCGAACTAGTGGTTTAAAAGGAAGATCATTGTTGTTTTGTTGAACTGAGGACTTGTGGCCACCAGCAGTCAACACCTGGTGCTGGCTACGGTTCTCCCTGTTTACTTATGTATCATATTGTGTTTTCTCTTAGAAGTGAATAAAAAATTCAAAATGCCTTTCTCTTTTCTGGGTTAGTATTAATATTTATTGTTACAATGGGAAAATTAGACAAAGTTTGGCCTGAAAACAAGCATTATTACCTTTATCCAACAGGAATGAAATACTGTACTCTTATTACTGTATCTCTGTCATACAAGAGAGCATTTATTGATCTTTTGCGTAGATTCCATTTCATTTTAGTTCATTAGGATTATTTTTAGAGATTATGTCTTAAGAACATATGAATGGAGGAAACTGCAGCGGCCCTATTGGCCCATACTGGGCAGTCCTGTTCACACCCAACCCCTATTGCTCATATATCCATCCAACCTATGTTTGAAGCAACGCAGCGTATTCAAGTTAATGATGATGTTTGGTAATTTGCTCCACTCATCCACTACTCTATTTCTAAACCAATGTTTACCTATCTCGCGCCCAAATCTAAATTTGTCTAATTTAAAACCATTGTTACGAGTTCGCTCCTGGTTGGATAGCTTGAGTACCTTTGTCTTGCCCACAATGTCTATCCCGTCGTCTATCAATTATTGGCCCTTATAGATCAAGGTGTAGAACGGAGTCTGTTATTTTTTCTTCATTGTGCGTTCTACAGCCTTTAATTTCATTACAATTCTAAGCAACTGCTCTATCGGACTTATGACCATCGTGCTTTTAGTGTTTTATGTAAAAGCAAAAATTAAGCAGTGGGATCACACCAACTCTGGTCTCAAGGTGCAGCTTCTTATTGTTATATAAGAGGAAATTAAACCATGGGCGAGAGATGACAAGGGTAAATAAAGCTAACACGAAATAGTTGTTAAAGCGGAATACCAGTCAACACCATGGCGCTGCTCTTCATTCTCAAGATACTGTGATAAGAGACCGTTACTACAACTAACTTACAGTGAAGGAAAATGATTCATTGTTGAACATGACCACACAACCTGTGACACCTGCAGATGATACTGTTTGTCTGCTGAATAAACTGTAATAGCAGATATTTGATGACCAGACGGAGAAAATATTAAATATTATTTTAAGTCTATGAGTTCTTGTTTGAAGAGAAAATCCGAAATGTTTCTCATACTGTACATTGATATACAAGATGGTACCTAAAAATAATCAAGGTGTGTTTAGCAGGTAATAATCATCGATAATTCTCCAGTTGCTGTCAACATTTTTTATTTCACAGGTCGCCACCTGACATGTGATTACTTCAGTGAGTCAACAGATCAAAACAAACTGGATAACTCGGTAATGTGGAACTAACTTCATGTCATATAGGAAACAAATTCAAAAGTATCAGAAAGAACCAATTAAAGAAAAGTGATCCACACATCTACTTACATAAAGGATAAAAAATAATCAGAATGGTTATCTTAGCCACAGAAACGGTAGGAATCACCCTCGTTAAAGAATGAACATTTCGCAAACGGAATCGCGAGGAAAAATAAATGCACTTTTTCTTTAATAATTACTAATCTGAATATTTCACAATCAGTTCCCAGAAAGTAGTAAGATCGTTGACAGCATCGATACCAAAATCGTTCTCTGTAAGTCTGTTGTCTTAAGGGAGAAACAGGAGATGGTCATACCGGCATACATAATGCGGAAATTATTTTGTATATTCCCACGTGAGATTAGTCATTTGTAAATAATGTCTTGACAACTGGCCACCGGGAGCGTTATAGCATCTTCATACGGTGGGCGTCTGCGTTAAATGCTTGTTGCAAGGAGTATGTCATGGATTTCTCGTTAATTTATATAAACCACGATCTACTTGTATAAAATTATAAATGGTGGTGTTGGATTATTTTTATCATGAAAATAATTAGTTTGACGAGTGTAGGTGGTCATCAGATGAGTTCACCATTGAGACGCTTTAACTGTTACTCAGAAATCTTTTAATCCTGGTGACTTAGTTTATATGAGTAAATTAAGAATATTTTAAATCGTACTACTGCATAACTATTAATCTTATGAAACACTGAGTTTGTCAAAGTATAAACTTAATAGAGTGACAACGTCATTTTTGGCGTACATTTGGGCAGAGAGCTGTTGCTTCTTCCCCAGTTATAGGCAGAGCTGCTAACACCGCCGTCACTAATAGACCTACAGAAGAGGGACATCCCAGTTGCATTTATTACGTTAGCACAAGTTATATCAACGTAACTACGACTCAACACTGGCTAAGCCTCATTAGAACTTCATAAGGAATCAGCTAAGTATCTGAGGGTTCTGTGGGAGGAAGGTAGATCTCGTAGGAGTGGGGTGGAGGAGGCGAGCTTCCATTTACTAAATTTTAGAACAATAATATTATGCATCCTAATCTATTTATTTCAGTGCTACACAGAAGAACATTATTTTTGAAGTGTATAATGAAGTACTGAGTGTAAAAAAGATAACATTCTCACTAGTGTTATACAAATCGTGTTTGCATTAATGTGAAAATAATTCTAAAACAAGCTAATACGGCAATATTAACCCCCAGCAATAGAACGTCTTTTTCCGGTTTAAACTGCAGCCGTGATAAGTAACGAAGGATCATTACCTCGGGTTTATATCACAGTGATAAGAAAACTTTTTCATCAGTCATCATTAAGTTCAGTAGAAACAAAACTGTACACTTACACTCAATACAATTCCGCGACAAGTACAACACTACGCAATTTATTAACTCCCTAACACAATGAATATTAATAACGTCTCAAAACAGTGATAATGAGTGAACAAAGATCAACATCGAGCGTCTATACTTTATAGTGTAGCCATAACCAACGCAACATGATATACAACAACATACGGAGAGTTTACTGTATAATAAACAAAAAAACATCCAACCCAGGTAATGGACAGTGATGGGCATTACAAGTGATGGGCATTACACAGTGTTGAGAGAGAGAGAGAGAGAGAGAGAGAGAGGAAGCGTGTGGTAGGGTGGCGTCTTGCTTCTACCAGGAAATGCCTCTGCAACACTGAGACGCTAAACGTGACAAGTGCCTGACTGGGGCACCGAGGAAATGCTTGGCGGTGCGCACAACTCCTCGTGTCACATATCCTGTACACCCACCCAGCCCCCTGCACACCTAAGATGCTTCAGTGTGTCGTTTAACCTGACTCTGTTAAAAGAAGGTATAGGTAGAAACAGGTTTGGTGTCATGTGTAATTCATAACGTTAGACTAAGACCAAAAACAAACAACATTTTGAACTACTGTACATCCTTGTGGAAGCTCCTGTCTAAAAATCATAAAATTTACTTCTTGGGTTGACGTCATACACAAGTATATTCACGCATGACTATCAATGTTTCGGTCTAACAGTATTAATTCTTTTCATCAAGATCATTCATACTATACTTGTATACTTATACCCACCATAAATGGCGAGGAAAACCTTTAGGCGGTGACACAAGGCATGATCACAATAACAAAATATAAACTACAAAAAGTATCACACACACACACATTATGGTTGCCCATCTTGTTCGAGGTTGGCCGGCTCAAGGGCCACCTGGGCGTGAATTTTAAAGCGTAAAAGCTATCGCCAACACAACAACCACACATTAAGACTGTTGTGTGACCCAGTGTCAAGGAATAGTCCGAGAAGACCGGATAACTCGCCAACTGCACTGGCTAACCATTACCCCGGAACACGATCCACAAATCGATTAACATCCAGGTTCCCAATTGCTGCTGGGTAGACAGAGGCAAATGGCGTAAAGAAACTTACCCATAGTTTCACTCTGCCCGGGGATCGAACTCGGGTCCACACGCTTGCCTCCACAGGTCGCCAGAATCTCGAATAGTAAACAAAAAAGTTTTTTTTTTTTTCGTGCCGGTCAAGCCCCGACCAGGGGTTAGCTAGACCCCGGACAACTCTTTCGGAGCTTGACCAGCACGTGGTATTAGTATTATTATCTCGACTTAATTATATGTTACAAAGTCACTTGTGAGTTTTTAAGTGTTTATTCTAATCACATTTACTTATTCTAAGTAAAATGTCAACAAATAAATGGCTTAAAAAAAAAAAGTTAAATGGAAATCACATAATATGTTACACTAAATAGGGATAATTGCCGGTTAGCGATAACTTCTATGTAGATAATAAAAATACGTACAAATGAATACCTTCATACAAAACGTAACCTAACCTGACCTGACCTGACCTACGTTATCTTACCTAATCTAAAATATAATTTGGCTATCATATGACAGTAAAAAAAGTCTTGAATGAAACACACTAAAGTTTACCATATATGAATTAATTTTAATTAAGTTGGAGTAATAAAAACGACTGGCAACACACACACACACACACACACACAAGGACTGTGGCAGCCTAAACTGTGGTGTTGTTAAGCCATGTCACATTAGCTGGGTTACTTGACACAGAAGAGTCGTGATATATTCGCCCGGGTGCCCTTATGCTAAGAGTAATGTGTATACCCGGGCCACAGGAGGCAGTTGGGGCGCCAGGAGACATAAGCAAGTAAACACCAAAGAAGAGAAATAGAAACACAAAAGAACAAATAAAAGGACAAATGAGAAATACTAAATTAACAAGAAAAAGAACTGGGAATATCAAGGAAAGGAAGACAAATGAACCATAGGAAGGAAAGTGATGTTTTAGAATTGCTTTACCGTACCTTAATAGATGTCAGGGTTCAAGAGACTGTAAATACATGTGTTTCAGCATATTTACTGTATCTGCTTGTATGGCTGTATATTTTTGCACACACACACACCTAAAATTCACCATCCATCCACCACAATCACCTCCCCCCCCCCCACCCATACACACACCCCACACACCAGGCAAAGGACACCTAGATCACGCCCCCACTCGACCCACCACACGCAGGGAACACTCGCAAAAACTCCCCCGTGTGTCAGGTTGAGTGAGCAGCACGCCGACGCGGGTGTTGGGTGACGTGAATAAGTGTTTGGGTACGGAGGAGAGGCATCGGGCACACCACATCCGGCGAAGAAAGCTGTATGGAGCCTGTGTGGAGCCTGTATGGAGTTTGTGTGGAGCCTGCGTGGAGCTGCGGGAGAGTAGAATCTACGTGGAAACCGTTGAAGCTGCTTGTAGCCTATATGAAACTTAAGTATGTAGGTTCCGTCTCCGTGGATACTGTACATAGACTGTGTGAAACAAGGATGGAGGCCGGTGTGGAATCTATAAAGAGGAAACGTTCACCTACGTCTAACTTTTCACAAGTATGCGTGGAGACACTGACTCGTGACTCTTTTAGGTCAAGTTCTAGTTACGATAACATTGTCCAGGACGATCATGAACAAGTTATCGTCTACTCTATAAAGAAAGTACAAGTAGACAAAATGTAACTTCTGTATAACTAATCAGGTTATTGGATCGATGTTTCTGAGTATGATTTTAACAAGAGTATGAATCTGAACCTTTAGGTAATGTACGGGTTCTGTCACCTGGCTCGCAAACACTCCTCTTATTATACTGAAAAGTGTTCGTTTAGGCCCCAAGGGTGTCTCGGCTGCACCAGAAATTAAAAAACAATATTCAGTTTTCTACAATTGTTGTTTACATTTAGACGGAAGGACGAAATGAACGGAGACTAACTACTTAACTAGTTATTTACATAACGAGATGCAAAACGACTGATGGTGACACCACTCCATCACTACACGACACCACTCACCCCAAACACTCAGGTGTTCTCGGCCTAATTTCAGTTAATTAGAATCAGATCTTGTCACCTTTACCACCGAGGGGGATGGGGGAGGGGGTCTGAGGTCTTTTTTTAGAATCCTTTGATGTTCACACCCCGGACGAGAATTAAAAGACACGAACATTATGTGTAGTTAAGATGGTAGATAAACAAATCAATGGCGAGTCAACAATGCTCTTGTTTTACTATGTGTAGACGATTATTTATTACTTCTCTTCCAATAAGAATATTGCAGTCGTCGTGTTGTGTGTAGCCGCTCCTACAGATACAACATATTATAATCACTTAGACAACAGGAGACCATAAGGATAACTCACACACATAACTTTACTCTGTTTTGTCTCCTTCAATATCTAGGTTATCCGTCCGTCGGTCCGTCTGTCGTGGTGGTTAGGTGGTATACTGTTGACGAGAATTTTTTTTTTTATTTCGATCTTGACCTTTATATGCCACCTCGTCAAGATCATGACTCATAGTTCTGTCGTGGGGAGGGTCATGGAGGGTAGGGGGACACATAGCTATAGTGTGTTAGTGTGTGGGTGTGTCAGTGTGGGTGTATCAGTGTGGGTGTGCCAGTGTGGGTGTATCAGTGTGGGTGTGCCAGTGTGGGTGTATCAGTGTGGGTGTGTCAGTGTTGGTGCATCAGTATCGATAATGGACATAGCAAGAAGGCTACGACTGTACACAGGTAAAACAGATAATATTATTGATGTTTGGGCAACTGAACATAACTTCATATTTATGTGTGTGTGTGTGGTGCCATAATGTGCCCAGCAGAGACAACCACGGCGGAAGAGGTGAGCCTACAGGAAACACAGCATAAAATCCCGCCACATCTTAGTGAGGGATGGCCCGAGTCCTCCCCGTCCCATACCGTGGCTGACGACGGCAGACACCGCTTGTACTCTCTTACTCAAAACCTTCGCTTTTGTCTTGTTCATTAAAATATCCATAGTTATATATATTATAAACTACAGATATTAATCATTATGCGAAAACCTAAAGATAATTAAAGCTATTATTGACTTGAAGACAAACCTAAGTCAAGGAAAGGCACTCGGAGGATGTGGCTGCACGTATAGGAGTAATCTGATATACCATGGGAACGCGAGAGGTCTACAAGTGCATCCCGCCGGAAACACGTGTTCAGACCTTGAAAACTTGGTTCAAAACATTTACTGTTTATCTTTCTCTCTCATGACATACACTAATGGCTTTGTCTACTTCACAGAATAATTATATATAAACCTTTTATTCTGTGCGTGTACCCTGGCAAGCGCAGAAAATTCCAGAATTCAGATAAGATCGTAAAGATTTTTAATTTCCCGCTGAACCTGTTGATACGTCTTACAAGTAACTAAACTGTCATCCTGGCTGCCACTCTAACAGTCTCTACTCCATCAACTGTTATATGAAGGGTTATTATGGGGAAGAAGTCGGTCACAGTAATAATTATATATATATATATATATATATATATATATATATATATATATATATATATATATATATATATATATATATATATATATATGCAAGTAAATCACTGTAGGTGCGCGTGATCTAGGTATATGCTGATAACCACCAGGAAAGAAGAAAACACGAAGTTCCCAAGCGCTTTCGTGTAATTCACATCTTCAGGGGTGAGTACAGACTAGATCTGTACTCACCCCTGAAGATGTGAATTACACGAAAGCGCTTGGGAACTTCGTGTTTTCTTCTTTCCTGGTGGTTATCAGCATATATATATATATATATATATATATATATATATATATATATATATATATATATATATATATATATATATATATATATACTTTAGAGTTATAGATGGTTTCGTCATCTGTGGAGCGGAAATCACTTCAATAGTCGAGAACACTACCACTCAGGTCCCTGGACTTGTGCTGCATATTTCTAATTCTTCAGCGTCTCCTTAAAGCTGTCGGTCCCTCCTTCTTTGACAGCACTATAAGGAAGATAGAGTGGTGCTAATGTGGCAGTACATGTGTAGTGTAGTAATCCCACACCAACTGCTTGTCATTTTTCCAGGGCAGAGACCACCTTGAGCCTCTTTGGACAGGCAGGTCAGTTAGGCCTAACGTACTGTACTCTGTGCTTATACATTGTGAAGTGGCTAGACCTTTTGTTCTGTAATATCATCGTATCTTCAAAGTCATTTCTTAAGAATCCACATTTGGGGTCACAGAGGTGATGAGGCAAGAAACAGTTTACATAAATAACTAATTTGTTTAGCAATTTTATAATAACAAAACAGGTTATAGACAAATGACACTTGCCGGCTACACAAGACCTCACCATCGTTTTCACTGCCACAACACGACACAGCATTATATCACAGCTGAGGGAAACTATGCATATTAAACTGACTGCTTCTTGAGACATAACAATAATATGAGTAATGGTAATATTCGATAGAACTTTGATTAATTTAAAGTGGTTTGTTTTGCTCACTGCTCCGATTTACGTATCAAAGTGTAACATCATTATTTTACCACCTACGCTGTAGCTCCACCGGGGGAAACATCCTTAGCAGTTTTTTTCTTTTTGGCGTAATTCAACTTTGCTGGTCTTTGTTATACTTGTCTAAAGTAACCAGTCGACTTAAAAACTTATGAGACTATTATGGTGCTGTCGGGGTCTTGTTAGTATCTGCCCCACTACCTTTGCGTCGTCACACACTGCTGGTTTGGTTTTAAGAAAAAAAATATTAATGAGATTAAATTCAAGATGTCGTGGAGTGATTACTTGACTTGATGTCTTTTATTGTTCATTAGTTCAGTCACTGGAATAGTGTGTCCTAAAAAGATAAGAGGCAATAGAACCTTAGTTACTGAAGCACTTCCCAAATTTATTAGTAATTACACAATAACTTAAAATGAAAATGTTTCTACGTCCGGGTAATATAATACTCAGGATGTAATTCTTCCCATAGCAAAATAAGATAGTTAACCAAACACAAATTATAAAGAAAAATTAAAACAAATCTTGCCATTGGAACACAACCACTAAAACGTGTTATTAACTCCCGCTGAGATGCAAGTGTTCCCTCCCAGTATGATGAACTCAGTTAAAAGTAACAATCAGCCAAACTAATAAAACTTAGGAAAGTGATTAGTAACCGGTGTGGCCGTCATGGCTGCTGACTGAGTTAATCATCCTGGGAATAACAGGTTTCTGAACAACGGTTTATAAATCAGGTGGAACTGTCTACGTTACGGTCCTCTTATCCTGGTCAGGTGTTACTAATAACAACGATCTCTGCCAATAAAATCCTCTGCGTTAGTGCCACACACAACACTGCCAGTGGCCGTCGAGGTGGCAGCGTTGATTTAGTTTCACTCTAGAACAGTACGTCACACAGACCACCAAAATGCATACTACTAATATTTATTATTTTGATAGTGAACGTTAGACTGTAACGCCTCAGTATGAGACAACATCCTTACTTATTCTTTTCATCATTTATTCCCCTGCAAAAGTCCATCCCACACTCATAAACATATACTGTACACATACATACACTTGGTACAAATACACATAGTACAATTACATACTATATTACCTGTACATATACATTTCTGTTTACATGAAGTACACAAGAGTACTTTCTAACAGTCATAAGTTAATAATATTTTCCTCTACATAATACACCTAAGACTCAATTTGAACACTGAGTATTGTTTTCGATCCTGTATGTCTGTCTGTCCGTCTGTCTGTCTATTTGTCTGTCTGTCCTCAAAACAGCTCAAGAACGGATTTTTTTTATCAACATGCAACAAAATCCACATCATAAGCATTTGCACGCCAAAGTTCGTCAGATATTACCATGGTAACGGTTTGTGCAATAGGATATAGGGTTGTTCGGGCGGTAAAGAAAACGAAGACAAGACAGTCTCCAGCGGTGACTACATTATTTTACAGTAACAGGTATCACTATTTTGATATTGATCTTATCATGGTAACATTTCGTGGACATAATTTACATCCACTCAGATGTTATGCAATTATGTCTCTCTTATGTACAGTTACCTGCCCTAACTTGACAGGGAGGAGTAAAACCTTGTGACCGACTTCTGTATTTATGTAAGTTATCTTCATCATCGGTGTAATAAAGCAACACGTAACACATTGATTTTGATTTTGCCGCTTACAGCGGCTACTTTATTGTGCACCCCACACTCATCCTGTGAGCGGTAGCGCAAAAGGATTACAGAGTAGAATTTACAACGGGTCATAATAATTAACCCCCGTTGTCAGGATATTATGGCACTGAATGTTACACAGTATTTCAATTACATTATTTGTTTAGTTCTATACATAAATGGTAGCTTATTCACAAATGCGTGTGTACAGGCGTGTGAGGCAGTATGTCTGGCCTCACACTTTGTTATTCACATTTACGTGAGAAGTATTCAAGCATATTGTGTATTTGGTTCTGTACATGAGAACTGATATGGTTACTAAGTGCAAAAAAGTGGATACAATCTTAATATGTCGGCTATCTTGCCATTAGAGATGAAGTGTTGTGCCATTTCATGCACAGTGTGCTTGGACCTGTCCCTAAAAGGTTCTATCTTCACACAGTCGAGGACGTAGTGTTCAAGTGTGTGGCCATATGCCTGGCCACACACTTTACACTTAGTCTTGTTTATATCTGCTTGAGGAACATACTGCCAGAGGTACTTATATCCTAACCTTAATCTAGCGGTTACAACATCTTGTAATCTAGTGATCTTGTTACTTGCTCCATATCCATGTTTCACCTGATACATCTCATCATGGTAAACTATGGATCGACTACTGCCTGTTTGCACTTGTCTACTTGCGTCAAACTCATCAATAAGTTCTTTCCTTATTACAGTTTTAAGGGTTCTTTTTGACAGACCCAAATTGTATTCAACAGTGTCTTTGTTAGACGCGAGTTTTGCGAGGGCATCAACTCTGTCATGTTTTATGAGGCCTATGTGAGAGGGGATCCACAACAGATTGACCTTGACACCCCGGTCAACAAGGCACGCATATTTGTGTCTGGCTTCAGAGACAAGCGCGTGACAACCTGAGTCGAGGGTGCCAGGGGCAAGTAGTGAGGATAGAGAGTCAGTGATGATGAGACTGTCAGTAACAGTGGTTTCAATGAATTTAATAGCTGTGAGTATGGCAACTAATTCAGTTTGTAGAGTGGATGTCCAGTTGTTAATTCTAACTCCTTTCTCAATTATATTACCGTCAGGCTGAGTCACAACAATAGCACTTCCAGCCCTCCCACAAGCGGTGTTAAGAGATCCATCAGTGTAGATGGTCTGTGTGATATTATCATCAGTCTGTAGTGTGTGTATGTGTTCAAGAGCTCTCAATTTGGCAGTGTGTTAGAAATAAATGCTTTGTATAATTAATTTTTTAGGCGGATACGTCGGTATTGTGATATCGAAGGGAACTGTCCGCCAGGGTGGCAGGAAGCGCTGTTGTGTCTCAACTTTGTACAGGTGGTCTAGTCCAAACATCTTCATATGTGTAGCTGTAGTTTGGATCCATTTAAACTCACCAGTCCCATGGTTCATATATTCTAGCAATTTTAAGGAAACAATGTTATCAGGATCACCACGCAGAAGCCTCAGGGCTATCATGAGGTTGACTTCAATTATTCTATCTTGTCAACGCCTTTCCCGTCACGAAGGACCAGGGCTGGTGCGTGGTAACACGTAACACAGTATTATGGGCTTGTGGTCATACATAAAAAAACACTCCGCCAAAAATTCGGACGAGTGCATAGCTAAAATTCTGAAAAGTTATCACGTTGGACTGTACCTTTATACTATGTTAAGACACTGTACAAAATGTAATATAACCAAACATTTTTTTGTATATAATAATTTAATAATAAGAATTCTAATTTAAACAACATTTATATTAACTAAAATGAAAATTATCATCATATAGGCAGTATAACTATTGATAAAAATTAATAATCTATTTCAAAATTAGTTCGGGAAAATTGATCACTATAATAATATTGTACCATTTCCTGACTGAGAGATGTGTGAAGTGATCGTTTAGTTTAGTTTACTGATACACAAGAATTTGGTCATTGTGAATTTTTACTCTAAGAAGAAAACAAATTAGACAAACTTGGAATGATCTAAATTTATTTAAAAATAAGAATGACTTTATCTTATCCAACAGAAGATGTGTTCAGAGTTTAATGTCTGGTCATATACTGGAATAGGATAAGTTTAAATATAATAAATTCGTGGAGGAAAAAATCCATTAGTTCAAGGAGTTTCCAATATATTTAACCAAGTTTGATTTAGTGCAGTCGGAGATACGAGCAAGCATCTTAACTTTAGGGAAGCAAATTAACATTTAACAAAACATTATGTTAGATAGATTCACTAATGTTGCAAGGAAACAAACAATCCCGTCACATACCGTCTATTTTAAACAACAATCTTCAAGTAACCACAGAAAAAAGAAGGATCGTGATTCATCCATCATTGCCAGACTTATCACTTACATTTACTGTACATTTCCACAAGATCATCTTATAGCAAGTCTCCAGACAATACAAGTTCTGATAACGTAGGAGGATGTAACCCGGTAAGGCAGGTTCTTCTGTACTGTGAGGCAACAACTTCCGCTGTCTGATGGAAAATATACAGTACACATTAATAGCTACTACTCTTATAAGGTCTGCCTCTATAAGAACGGCCCAAATATTTCTCATGATCGTGACCAGCCAAGATACACTCGCCCCCTGTGTATGTGCTGGGTTAAGAGCGTCAACTTTACACCCTGAGGCAGTAGTACACATTGTTCTCTTGTCGCCGATGTTAACTTGAATGATCATGTTTATCCGAGTTTTTCCTAATTTACTACAAGGTTAAATGTCTTGTACAGTCACTGAAAAAAAGTCCTGCCAGTCCTCCGTCCTTCCCATAAACCCATTGACTCGTGAATCTGAGTCCAAGACATTACACAGTGCGTCTCGGGTTCACAGGTTCATAAGTCACAGGGTTCACAGGAGAGACAGAGGAATGTCAGGACATTTTTCCGTGACTGTACGTAAACAGAACATTTTAGTAGAATATTTTTATATTAATTAAATCAAACTAACACAGTTTCATGGATTGTATAAATGACGAGAAAGTTAAAAACTGTAAAAGCATCAAAACAAGTTATCATCACTATCTACGGAGGCCGGCGCACAACCACTCCCAAACACACAGTACAGTATATCTTGTTTTCTTAATGTGTTACAAGAGTCCCATTACTGTTTAGATATTTCCTAATATTTCCTAAACAGAAATCACGGTTTATCTTCACTCTACACCCGATCATTGAATTACCCACCGACTCGCTTAACTCGCTCACGGAAGAAGAAAAAAAAAAGAGTTTAAAACATACAAGAGTCCACAGCCTTGGCAGATGGCAACAGAAGGAGTTCCAGGAAATTCAAGAATCAATAACATCAAAAAGAGAGAGTTTTAGCAATAAGAAACCTGTGTCGGACTTTCTCTAAAACTTTTGGAATATCAAGAATAAGACCAAATTTACTTAAGAGAAACACAAGTACAGTGAAGGTTACAAAAATTATTAGAACGAGCACTTCATTCGTCACCATCACCACCATCACTACCATTACCACCATCGTCACCTATATCACCATCCTGACCATAACTACTGCTTCACCTAATCCTTCCGTCTTCCTCCTACCGGAACTCACAACACAACACAGACGTCGTTAAATCACGGGAAACTCACTCTCTTAATCCGCACAGATTCCACCCGGGCCAAAACCTGATCCTTGGTCACACTTTTACCGGAAGCTGTCTGACCCACCTGCCTCCCTCCCTCCCCGTAACTGATGAAAAACTATGATAGGGAATCGATATTATGGTCACTTCGCTTTTGTTATCGCTTATCCTCTTTATTGTTACCTTTTATCCGTCTTTTTGTTGTTCCCCGCACTCGCCGGATGTAGGGAGGGGAGATAAACAGATTAATGGTGGTCTGTCGTCTGCTTCACGCCTGGGCACTGTGATGATGATCTGAGGGTGTTATGGTGGCGGGGGGTAGTGGTGGTGATGGTGGTGGTGGTGGAATGGTGGTGGTAGTGAAGGGGAGTAGTGGTGGTGGTGAAGGGGAGTAGTGGTGGTGATGAAGGGAGAGTAGTGATGGTGGTGGTGATGGGGAGCGGTGGTGGTGATAGTGGTGAAGAGAGAGTAGTGATAGTGGTGGTGAGCGGTGGTGGTGAATGTGTTGATAGTGACGGTGGTGATAGTTGATATAATTAAACATCGTTCACATATGGTTACTCAAATATATAATGTTAATACTGTTTATCTCACACACAGAGCAGCAGCGACTGACAACTTGTTACATAACACCAAACATTGCCCACCTGTGCATCTTCCGGCCACTCTCCTCCCCTTGCCATCCTCTTTCTTCCTCCCCTCCAACAGCCTCACCCTTCCTCTGCCATAATCCGTCTTCCTCACCTTTCCTTCTATCCTCCTCCGTCCTTCCATTACCCTATCCTGCTGCTTCTTCCTTGCCTCAATCCTCTCTCTCTCTCCTCCCTTACCTTATTCCTTTCTTCTTCTCTCAGTCCTCCTCTCCTTCATCCCCCCCTCCCACTTACCCCTCCCCCTCCCTCTCCCCCAGGCGGATGTCAGCAGCATCATACCATCACGTGTGTGTGTCAGCGTGTTGGAAGGTCATTTCTCGGCTCATCATAAAGACTATAATTTTCCTATTCGACGTAGAATGTCTTTATGGGACGTCACGTGTGTCTATACTTTTAAAGGTAATACATGAAACTTTGTAACTTATTTATTTCTATGTATAAAAAATCGCAAAAACCTGTGACCTACACACTCTAGAATCATTTAATTTTATATTTATCATTCAGACATTGAGGAGTCAGACATTGATGATGATAATTATAGGAAAAAAAATGATAAAACGATAAAAAAAACTAAACCTGGATATAAAACAGATGGCAAATATTACCCTGGATGGTGAGTAAGTCTGGTGAGGTTTGAGGCGACGTAAGCTGATTGGATCACACTGCAGCCATAGTTCATCTGGCGTATAGACAAGTGGACGAGTCATTTCTAGCCTGGAGGTTTAAACACATGGGTGACGAGGGTTGTGGGTTGTGTTAGGTTGTAGATGTTCAGGTATTCAGGTGGCATGTGGTAGGTGTTCAAGTGTCAGTAGGTGGTAGTAGGTGTTCAAGTGTCAGTAGGTGGTAGTAGGTGTTCAAGTGTCAGTAGGTGGTGGTAGGTGTTCAAGTGTCAGTAGGTGGTGGTAGGTGTTCAAGTGTCAGTAGGTGGTAGTAGGTGTTCAAGTGTCAGTAGGTGGTAGTAGGTGTTCAAGTGTCAGTAGGTGGTAGTAGGTGTTCAAGTGTCAGTAGGTGGTAGTAGGTGTTCAAGTGTCAGTAGGTGGTGGTAGGTGTTCAAGTGTCAGTAGGTGGTGGTAGGTGTTCAAGTGGTAGTAGGTGTTCAAGTGTCAGTAGGTGGTAGTAGGTGTTCAAGTGTCAGTAGGTGGTAGTAGGTGTTCAAGTGTAAATCGTTTGGTGCTCAAGTGTCAAGTGGTATTAGGTGCTCAAGTTTAAAGTGTTCAGGTGTCAGGTGATTATGAAGTAATGAATAATTTTCGTTCATAATTTGTACTTTAGTAGCTTCCTTAACCTGGCGTAGCGTTTGGTATCACTGAATATAACATACTTGTGCTGGTCTGTAAAAGAAAACCACAGGAGCTAGTTGTAGTTCTACCACATGTGCAATAGTGAACTAGCGAGAAAGTTAACTGATTATAATTGCTAGAATATTAACCTATTTATCCCCTATTTCCATATTCTTCTCCTAATTCCTTCCCTCCTTCTATCCTATTTTTCTTCTTGTATACTTGCTTATACTTTGTTGTTTCTCCCATGCTCTCACAGTTATCACCTCCCTCCCACTTTTTCTCTCTTCTCCCTCCTTCCACTTCCTCCCTCTCACCATTCTTCAACAAACCCTTCCCTACCCACCTTACCCCCCCCCCCCCCTCCCCAAACAATACAACGCTCTTAATAAACACCGGTGACGTGGTTGTTTGCTTCCTTGGTATTGTTTACTTGTTTTCCTCCCCCCTTTCTGCTTCCTGCCTGGAGTGTGTGTCTAGACTAGAGGGCCAAAGTCATCACAATAACCGCTTGTTCCACCGACCAGGAGGCGAGTGATTATCTATGTATTCTGTGGTTAGTGGCGAGTGACGGGGGTGTTTGTGGTTAAATGCCGTTGTTGGTGGTTTGGTGTAAATGGCTGTGGTGGACACCGGCTGTGTGTGTGTGTGTGTGGTTGACTCGGTGTTTGGAATTAGTGGACTGGGGTTGACTAAGATTATGGTAGACTGTGACTGTTTTGGTTGAATATTACTGTTATTAGTTGACCATTTTCACTTGGAGGTGAGGGTGTGTGGTTGGTTCCATCTGTGACTACTATTGCTTTGGGGTAACAAGGGCTCTTTTTGACTGACTATTAGCGTCTTAGGATTGATTAAGACAAAATATAGCTTATTATGGCTGTCTATTGCAGAAACATGGCTTTGTAGCTCAATGACTTGGCGTGAATAATTATAGACACAATTGGACTGATTCGTACAGTACATGATGATATAGTAGGTCCTTAAGATACGAGACAAGATAGATACTCGTATATATTTCATGACCTCACTTAGAAAGTTTAGTTTGTATTTACATAATTACCAGTCATTTATTCAGATACCCTTGAGAGTGTACTGTAGACCCCTTCACCAGTGCTCTGACATTTGGGAGATAATTACTCACGACAGCCACAGGTAGACTATATATAACTATACACACTTCTCATCATATGGTTTTATTCCTTTTAAAATTATAATAATCAAGAATAATTCAAATATAGAAGAAATCCAGAGACAATGCAGGACTCCACAGTACAGTCACCCAAAAAAGTCCTGTCGCGAACCATGAACCCCGAGATTCAGACTCTTGAATCCGAAGCATTTATGGACAGAATAATGTATCAATGTCTACCGCTTCGGGTTCACGAGTCTGAATCTCGGGGTTCGTGGTTCGCGACAGGACTTTTTTGGGTGACTGTACGTTAATCTAATGCTGTCCATTTATTCTTATATAGCTGTAACACCTGTCACTCGACGTCATGTTCTCCATACATCCACGCACGTCGCTCCTTCCTGGATGATGATGTTAGGTTAGGATAATGGTTAGGTTAGGTTAGGTTAGGTTAGGTGAAATAAACTGGGGTGTAGATTCTTTAGATGATCCGAATTCTTCACAGCAACCCTCCATCACCTTGACCTTCCCATCTACCCGACAACTTCTTCCTCTACCACATCTACCCGACAACTTCTTCCTCTACCACATCTACCCGACAGCTTCTTCCTCAACCCCATCTACCCGACAGCTTCTTCCTCAACCACATCTACCCGACAACTTCTTCCTCTACCACATCTACCCGACAACTTCTTCCTCTACCACATCTACCCGACAACTTCTTCCTCTACCACATCTACCCGACAGCTTCTTCCTCAACCCCATCTACCCGACAGCTTCTTCCTCAACCACATCTACCCGACAACTTCTTCCTCTACCACATCTACCCGACAACTTCTTCCTCTACCACATCTACCCGACAGCTTCTTCCTCTACCACATCTACCCGACAACTTCTTCCTCTACCACATCTAGCCGACAGCTTCTTCCTCAACCCCATCTACCCGACAGCTTCTTCCTCAACCACATCTACCCGACAACTTCTTCCTCTACCACATCTACCCGACAACTTCTTCCTCTACCACATCTACCCGACAACTTCTTCCTCTACCACATCTACCCGACAACTTCTTCCTCTACCACATCTACCCGACAACTTCTTCCTCTACCACATCTACCCGACAGCTTCTTCCTCAACCCCATCTACCCGACAGCTTCTTCCTCAACCACATCTACCCGACAACTTCTTCCTCTACCACATCTACCCGACAGCTTCTTCCTCAACCACATCTACCCGACAACTTTTTCCTCTACCACATCTACCCGACAACTTCTTCCTCTACCACATCTACCCGACAGTTCTTCCTCAACATCTACCGACAACGTCTTCCTCTACCACATCTACTCAACAACGTCTTCCTCAACCACATCTACCCGACAACTTCTTCCTCTACCACATCTACTCGACAACTTCTTCCTCTACCACATCTACCCGACAACTTCCTCTACCACATCTACTCAACAACTTCTTCCTCTACCACATCTACCCGACAACTTCTTCCTCAACCACATCTACTCGACAACTCTTCCTCTACACATCTACCGACAATCCTCTACCACACTCACAACTTCTTCCTCTACCACATCTACCGACACCTCTTCCTCAACACATCTACCGACAACTTCTTCTCACCACATCTACCGACAACTTCTTCCTACCACATTACCGACACTTCCTCTACCATCTACCCGACAACTTCTTCCTACCACTACCCGACAACTTCCTCTACCACATCTACTCAACAACTTCTTCCTCTACCACATCTACCCGACAACTTCTTCCTCTACCACATCTACCCGACAACTTCTTCCTCTACCACATCTCCTAATTATTGTATTTTGTGTTTTATCCACTGTATCCCATTCATTCTATTACACCCAGACACGCTCTTCCGCCGTTTATGCTCTCATGCTCCTATACGTCTTTCCATCCTTCCTTCATATACTTCACAACGATCATGTTTACTACAGTCTCTATGTACACAATAGTTCTTTCGTGTTTGTCTATATTTCTCTTCTTTGATAGCGTCTTCTACTCTATTCATTATTTACCACATCTACTTTTTGTTTCTTTGTGATTCCTTTTATTTATTTGTTAAGACTGGTTGATATATTTACTTCTAGATATCTCAACTTTTCTCATTGTCTTTCCATATAAAGTAACGCATATTCTCTCTCTCTCTCTCTCTCTCTCTCTCTCTCTCTCTCTTAATTTACTCTCATGAATATTAATAATTACTGTACTTGATTCTTTTTATTCTCTGTAGGTCTCTCAAGCTTCTGAAATAAACGATCATAATATTCATCTAACAATAACGACAACAACAGCAGAGATAACAAAAATAACAATAACGAAAACGACAACAAGGAAGAAAAAAATAGATAAAAATAACCACCACAAAACAACAACCACAAAACAACAACCACAAAACAACCACAAAGGAGTGTTGTAGCCTCTCAAGACAACAACCATTATTGCAACCACCCACAGTCTGTTTATCGTAATATTCAAATTACCTGAGAAAGTCAAATTAAATCAACTTGTTAACCCATAGTTATTTATTATCGATAAGCGAACCATCGTAGAAGGTAAAAGAGACCAAGGTAGGTTTACTGTATGTTGGTTAGGTTAGGTTGCGTGTGCAGGCAAGGAGGAAGGAAGGAAGGCAGGGAGGGAGGGAGGGAGGGGCAGTGGGACGGAAGGAAGGGGGGAGGGGGAGGAAATGAAGGGGGGGGGGGAGATGTAGCGAATAATATGAGATGCAGAAATGAATTAAAGTGAATGAGTTAGAGGGAGGGGTAAAGAGAAGGAGGGAGGGGTAAGGAGGAGGAGGAGGAATTATGAAGAGTTAAGAAGAGTAGAAAGATCAATACAATGAAGTAGGAGAAATAAATAACACGAATGATAAAAAAGATAACATAGGGAGGAAAACATATAAAGGATCACCTGAAGATTAGACACCTCAGCTTATTTCACCTGAACATTAACCATCTTAACGCTACCTGGGGGTTATTTGGTTAGGTTAAGTTTGGTTTGGTTAGCGTTAGAGGATTAATCTTCAGGTAAAAATAAGCTGGGGTGTCTAATCTTCATGTAAAAATAAGCTGGGGTGTCTAATCATCAGGTAAAAATAAGCTGGGGTGTCTAATCTTCATGTGAAATAAGCTGGGGTGTCTAATCATCAGGTAAAAATAAGCTGGGGTGTCTAATCATCAGGTAAAAATAAGCTGGGGTGTCTAATCTTCATGTAAAAATAAGCTGGGGTGTCTAATCATCAGGTAAAAATAAGCTGGGGTGTCTAATCATCAGGTAAAAATAAGCTGGGGTGTCTAAGCTTCATGTAAAAATAAGCTGGGGTGTCTAATCTTCATGTAAAAATAAGCTGGGGTGTCTAATCTTCATGTAAAAATAAGCTGGGGTGTCTAATCTTCATGTAAAAATAAGCTGGGGTGTCTAATCATCAGGTAATCGTTAAAAAAACTGATAGTAATTCAGCGCTGCTGAACACGACTGATTGACAGACACTTTCACTACATGATAAGTTAAATAAAGTTCTTATATTTCTTTGTATTCCTCTCTATGTAACTCTTCTGTATTATTCCATTTAACAGAGATAGAGACATTCAGACAGACAGACATAGAAACAGAAATACAGGCTGAGAGATAGAAAAAGAAAGACAGAAAGAGATAATCTAACAGACAGAAACATGAACAAACAGAGAAAGATAAAACGAAAAACGGGAGAATAGAAACAGACAGACAGAGAAAGATTCGACGGATAAACAAAGAGTGAGACAAAGAAAGAACGATAAACACAGGAATAAAAATTGACAGAAATACAGACAGGTAGAGAGAGAGAGAGAGAGAGAGAGAGAGAGAGAGAGATCACCAGTAATAAGATGACCAAGACATGTGTTCCAATACCCCACTTCCCACATGACGCTGCACTCCCCACCTCCAGTAATACCACCACACCCGCCAACTAAAAAACCAACGCCTATAAATGATAAGTACGTGAGGGGATTATCCGCGTATTTATGTGTATGAGCGCACCTGTAGCTCGGTGTATTGTGGCTCGCACCGTGTGGTTACCTCTCTCTCACACTGCGGTGCATAGTGTGTACCACGCCCCTCTATAGTGCCACACCTGTCTGTCTGCTCACGGCCAGGTGATTTGTTGTGTGTGTGTGTGTGTAGAAGGACTGCATGTGCGTATGTGTGTCTAGGGGGGAAAGCAAGTGTATTAGTATTTTGCGTCTGTTTGTCTCTCTTGGTAGTGTTTGGTGTTCTTTAATATATAGAGTACACCCTCGAAACTATATAGTTATCTTGTCTATCAAACACAACTGTATTTTTACTCCTGAAATCTTTGCCTCTAGGCGCACGTGATGCGTATTATTATTTTGTTTTAAACTTCAGGGCAGTGTCAACATAGCGTGTTATTGTTGATAATAGAGATGACCGTCATTACGGGAGCTACCACCTGGCGGCCGAACTTTACGGCTACGAACCCCATTGTCCTGGCTCATGGTTGGCCTGTCACAAACAAACTTTATCTATACCAATTCAGCCCTCAACCATCGCCCAGCCCAGCCCAGATTAGCACCACATACAGTATTGGGTTCCTCAACATCATCGCCGCCACGGGAGCCACCAAAATGTGTGTCAGCATATATGCAGTGACCGAAACAAGGCAACAGTCATGGCTCGTGGGTGTTGGCAAGGTGTATACATGGCCATGACTGTTGATATGTAATTGTCATGCGACTGTGAGAGTGCATGTGGGTGTACTGGTAAGCGAGGCTATGGGTGTGGACGTGGGTGGGACTGTAGGCTTGAATGGTGGGCGTGGTGTAAGTTAGGGAAGGGGTGAGTGCATTGTGATGCAGGTGACTATCTGATAGTTGTGTTATTGTAAGTGGGTGTGATGCTGATAGTAGATTTAGGTGTGGGTGTGATGTTAGTAGTGAGTGTCGATGTAGCTGTGAGTGGGATGCCAGTGATGGTGGTTGTGGGTATAGGTGGGATGGTGGTGGGCGTAGGCATGGGCGGATGCGTATGGTACTCAGACGGGAAGTGGTGTTATGGGAAAGAGTGTGTTCGTCCTCCCGCCGCGAGACACATATATATACACCTCCCCCCCCCCCCCACATTCCCTTCATAGTTACCTCTTGAGTATTTCCTTAATGCTTCTCACGTATGGCAACATTTTATACAGTTTTATGTAGGTGTGACATTAACGAGAGGTAGCAAAAATACTTATAGTTACATGTGTATTTACGTGTGAATTCGTGTGCGTATATTCATGTGTGTGTTCATACGTGCGAATGTGTGGATTTGTATATGCACATTTGTTAGTAATTGTATATGTACGTGTACATATGTTTATGTGATCTGGGTATGTCTTCATGGTTGTACAGTGTTGTACGTAAATAATATATATACTGTATATATATATATATATATATATATATATATATATATATATATATATATATATATATATATATATATATATATATTACATGAATATTTCCCTATATCACTTTTCCCTCTCAAGGAACATGTTCAATAATTACACAACGGCGATATGTTAAACTACACACAGTGCTTTAGGTCAGGTTCACAGGCCGCCAGGTACATCACACCTTGTCACGCACGCTCCTCGCTTCACCACTAACACAAGTTATACATACATACACGCATCAAATATTGAGCACAGATTACTATATATACTTACACACACGTAAATGTAAACACTCGCACCTGTACACACACACACACACTGTAAACATATATTCCTGGGAAGATGTTGAAGAAGAATGTGACCACCATGGCACCTTACCATCCACCGTCCTGATTTTTAATGACTCGTCCTTCCTAAGATGTAACCCAAAGATGGTGGGCAAATAGTTCCCAATATTATACCGCGACAAACCGTGGCTACATGTGTGTTCTATGATGATGATGATGATGATCATGATGATCATGATGATAATTATAATTTAATGCAAATTTTACTAAGGATAGTATTACTGAAAGTCGTAGATAATTATAAAAGACGTGCAAAAGAAGAGAGGAGAGATAGGTAGAGAGGAAGAGGGAATTATTGTCCCTTTTCACCAACCACGATAGTTCAACTCACACGACACAGGTCCAGGAAATTACTACTCAGGAAGAAAAAAATACCACTTACTGACTAAACATAGGTAATTTATGCAGTTTTTTTATGATATAATGTAACCATCGATTGATATAGAAGCGATTACGAGTCTGTCCTTGTTATTGAAACCTCTTGAGTTGATCGTCTTATGTTTTTCCTGGTAGTATCTCCCACTTATTATACACACTTTGTTTCCTGCGTTTATATCGTTTTGGATCGCAAGATAATTCGTTCATTTGGTGTGTTAATTATAAAGATTAATACAGAATAAAGGTCATTATCTTATCTCAGGAGTTAATGCTTGTAAATATTGCTTTTGAGACCTAATAGTAAGACTCTGGTGTAATAGAGCCAACAAACTATTAATTTTATTATTGACTACAAAATTGAATCTGTTAGTCAGGTTTATCATCAAGGTGTTGAGACCTCCATATGTGAGGGTACTGGTCACGACCACCCCTACGTGTTACGACCCTCTTACCCTCCCCAACCGCCTTACCTCTCATTACCCCCTTACCTGTCACGACGCCTTTACCTGTTATTACCCCCTTACCTGTCACGAGTCCCTTACCTGCCAGAACAGGTGAATAATGTAGATCAGAGGTCACCAATTTATTCTTAAATGAGCTCAACCTGATCCACACACACACACACACACACACACACACACACACACACAGTAAACCCGAATCACCATTTCTGTTTACATTTTGTGTAACTGTTACCGACACACCTGATGACGTCACCGTAATGAGAAATTAACACAGGTACCATCGTCATCAGGGAAGGTCAGTCAGCGTCAGTATAAACCAGAGAACCACTCAGTACCAGTTTGCTCTCCACACCAACAAACCCGAGGACAAGTACAAGAATGAATCATAGTTGAAGGTCTCCTGAAACTTAAGTGAGAAATATATAGGAGTACTAAACGTTTACCTGTCCGAAAATGAAGGATATGTTTTATGAAGTCTCTCAGAAATAATCAACACTGTAGCTGCTGTGAGGTGACCCATAAGACACTGACGAACATAAAGGGTCAAAGTTTTTATCCTAAGTATTAAAGAAAATTGTCAGTAGTGTTGAGCGATGGAAAAAAAAATCAGGGTAGATGTGGTATAATCGGCTGTAACAAACTGTATCAGTCAACTCTGAATCACATCCATAGTTTCGTTTTGTACAATTCTCTTTTGAATATTTTTTCTTATTAAAAAATTCCTTAATATTCTTTTTAATGGGGAGAAAAACAATTCTCTCTAAAAATGTCTCAAAGATAATCCATTTAATAGTATAACAATGAAACAGTTCTTCGTGATCTTGAGTTATCTGTCATTCACGCTACACAACTACTAAGCTGCTGAAAGATGTATTCGACTTAACTGCAAGTCATCACTGGAATGAATAAGATAATCCTTTTCATATAAAACTTTTTAGCATTTCGTACAAACAGTTATTGTATCGTAATAAACTGATCCTCGTTAAGGTGGAGAGTACTTGAGGAGTTCTCAGTCTAAATGAGCTATCTTCCATAACTATTGTATGTGTAAGTATCTACGCATGTATTTGTGCATGCAATTGTACATTCGAGCAGGTGTGTTCATGTGTAGATGTCAGCAGTACCTGTATGGCCAGGTATTATAAACTATACATGCAAAAGTACTCGGGTCTCTTAGTCCAAAAGCACTGAGGCTCAACCATTTCATCCTCTTTTTCATAATATATTCTGACTACCATTTTTTGTTATGGTCCTGTGACATACAATCAGCAAATGGACAGCAACACGTGTATTGGCACATTCACACTTGTTTTTCCCTGTAGGATTCCCACGTGAAAACCGAGTGATTTCCTGTCACAGTGAGCAAGGCAACGCCGCATTGCCACCCATGGAACGGCACTAATCCCTAAAAATATTGATACTCGGTAAATTATGTTCAATGACAAAATCGAGGAGCGAGAAGAGAGAAATTGGCCACTTAGGGGATTATGTATCACGCCTGTGGTGCGGCCGGCTGGTAGCTGGCATTATCTGCGGGTGGAGCTCACACCCTCCCACCAGCATCCCACGTCGGGTGAGCATCAGGTATGTCACCACAGGTGCTCAGAAGCCTTCATTAGCTCGTCAGGACACTCCGCCGACTCTGATTCGTTGATGTGGATGCGTGAGGGTGCCGGAACCCCTGTGCTCAGTAGGGGAGGCGATCGGATGTTTGGGATTAAGGTGGATTATGCAAGTGCAGTTTTTAGACTTTGAATTTTAATACAAGATAACTGCAATAGAGATGATCTCCGACATTTAATTTATTCATATAAGCAAACTTGCCAATGGAGGTTCACAATGAAATAGATATATTTATTCTGTGTTAGCGATATCCCCTGGTGTGAACGCTAAGCTCTTTTGTGTCGGGCCGGAAGGGAGCGGAAGTCGAGCTCGGTATTGTGGGAACCTGCGACAAGCGACACTCTCTGGGTAATGGCGGATAGCGTGAGGCTTAATACTCTGTATAATAAAATCATATTACATATACCACTGTTAAATTATTTATATTACTTGTTAAAATTCCATTCAAATTATTAATGGAGTATTATCATTACCGTGTAGTTCGGAGTTACTTTGTTGATTATAAAGACAAATCATAATATATTCTACATGATGGCGGACCCGGCCATTTCTGGGTAACAGGGAATAAACAGTCGTCAAAATACCTTATCAGTTACCGACAAACACAGGTAGTAGGGGCTAGTGTGAGGGTAAGTTCAACAGTGTGTTTGTGTGTGTGTGTCACCTGTTATAATATTTACTTACTTAATACTATTGATATATCGTCTTCATTATATTGTGTCTATTTTGCATTTTCGTTTATCAATAATATCTGTAAGTAACTCCATACAAATACACTTTACGTAAACAGATTAATACTATTATTACTGTTATTTTTACTACTATTACGATTATTATTATTACAGTTACTACACCTATAACAACTACAGCTATTACTAAAAGTCTACAATTACGAGACAGAAACTACAGGCATTGCTGGAGTCTCTCTCTCTCTCTCTCTCTCTCTCTCTCTTCTACTTATCAAGGAAAAAACACCAACAATAAACATAGAATAAACAAAACCACTAATTGGTTCTCCAACGTGTGCAACAAAGCTAGTTAGTGACAATTAAGGTTCTTACAACAGTTAATGGTAGTTAATATAGTTATAATTTGGGTGTCATGGTAGTTAAGGCAGTTGTAATGCGGGAGTTATGGTAGTTAAGGTGGTTGTAATATGGGAGTTATGGTAGTTAAGGTGGTTGTAATATGGGAGTTATGGTAGTTAAGGTGGTTGTAATGCGGGAGTTATGGTAGTTAAGGTAGTTGTAATATGGGAGCTATGGTAGTTAAGGTAGTTGTAATATGGGAGTTATGGTAATTAAGGTGGTTGTAATATGGGAGTTATGGTAGTTAAGGTAGTTGTAATATGGGAGTTATGGTAGTTAAGGTAGTTGTAATATGGGAGTCATGGTAGTTAAGGTAGTTGTAATATGGGAGTTATGGTAGTTAAGGTAGTTGTAATATGGGAGTCATGGTAGTTAAGGTAGTTGTAATATGGGAGTTATGGTAGTTAAGGTGGTTGTAATATGGGAGTTATGGTAGTTAAGGTGGTTGTAATATGGGAGTTATGATAGTTAAGGTAGTTGTAATATGGGAGTTATGGTAGTTAAGGTGGTTGTAATATGGGAGTTATGGTAGTTAAGGTGGTTGTAATATGGGAGTTATGATAGTTAAGGTAGTTGTAATATGGGAGTTATGGTAGTTAAGGTAGTTGTAATATGGAAGTTATGGTAGTTAAGATAATCATGAAAGGTAAAAACATTAGGAGAGTTAAGTCAGTTTATATATTGCTTCTTCCTTGACTCTCCTCATAACTATCCTGCTGTCAGACATCTAACCTAACCTAACCTAACCTAAGTGATGGTGGCAATACTAGGTGAAGGTAGCTATTGGTAAGATAGTGTGAATAGTATTAACGTTAGTAGTGATAATAGTAGAATAGTGTCAGTAGCGATAGTAGTAATAGCGCTAGTAGTAATAGTAATAGCGCTAGTAGTAATAGCAATAGCGCTAGTAGTAATAGTAATAGCGCTAGTAGTAATAGTAATAGCGCTAGTAGTAATAGTAACAGTACAATCGACAATTATTACCATGGTACACACAGTATAAACGACATCTAAAGCATTATCTGCCGGGGTCGTGTTTACCTGAACGCTGGCTCTCCGTCAGGTAAGAGGACCCCCAATAATGGAGGTCATTGTCATAAACATCCGCCTGTCGTTTCATAGGTATCCCTGCTCACCCACCTGTACGTCCTCTCTCTTCCTGCACATGTCTCTCTCTCTCTCTCTAACTGCATCTCTTTTCCTGCACATCTCTCTCACTAACTGCATCTCTCCCCTGCACATCTCTCTCTCTCTCCTTGCATCTCTCCTATTCCGCATTATCAAAATACAGGAAATAGGTAACAAAGATTTACAGGTCAGTCTCTTACACACTACTGTACCTAACTAGTTCATTTAAGCTGTTGATCTATCGTTTCGGGGTTAACAATGACGTCAATATTCCACTGAGACTCTACAGTACTGATTAACACGTCAAGTACTAAACCTGGAAGCCGCGGCCTTCTATACAAGCTTTGAGTTTTACCTATTTACGTTTAAATATTTTTTACGAGAGTTCTATGTTATTTATTACTTTTTTTTTTTACATTGTATTATTTGATTTTAGTCTTTTAAGCCTTTATTTTAATTCGGCGATATATGACCTAAATTGTTGCGGCGCTACGGATGTAATTACCACAATCAATCAATCAACATGTATAGACGTATTGACGAACACTTTGTCAGCCAGTGGTAAGTTGTATCTGTCGGGTGTAAGTCTTTCCTGTAAGAATGTCATATTGTCCTCAGGATCAGTTTCTGTTATTTGTTAAGTGTTTTTAGAGGGTCGAGGGGGTAGGTAGTCTGACGTTCATTCCCGTCTTGTATAATAACCTAACCTAACTTAACCTAACCTAACCTACATAAGGATATTATACTGTACCTGAAGTATGCTCAATAAAGTATGTTTGGGATCCGGATATTATTCATCGACTAAATTAGGATAAGGTTTATGTATCCCGCCGGTTAGATTCCTCAGCTAAGGGAACCCAGACATGTGATATTCTTACCGGAATTTAGGGCCGCCGGTAATCATGTGATGGACGAGGTATAAACTCTCCAAGATGCCCAACAACAACATTAACACATGAAAATTAACATGAGCAGTGAATCTAGTGGAGTTAATACCATATTTAGAGGATTTTGTTGCATTCTCTTCTTGTTGTGTTTATGATACTGTTGCTCGATAAGAAATTAAGGAAATAAAAAGCAAATTCATTATTGTTTTTACGGGCTCTGTTTTTATGTACAGTTTACGTAGATGAGTCAAGTAAACAGTCATAATTGGCAACATTTTTCGAAATTTAAAATTGGGGTCAAAATAGTATTCCAGGGACGCAGATGTTAACTTAGAATAACAACACCATAAGTCTGAGCCTCAGTGAACACGAGTTAGCTTGTGTGAAGGAGTGGGGTGAAGGCAGGTGCTCCGACACTGCTCCGGGTATTAGTTTGGTAAGCCCTGCCGGTTATCTTTTGTCTAGATATCGAATTATCAAATTAACGTAATATGAAGAGTAAAAACAGCACTTTGGTAAAACATCATGATTTATTGTAAGCAACAGTTTCGGGGAGACCTACACCATCTTCAGGCAATGTAAGACGAATGAAACAGACTGAACATGAATCAAAGTCACTGAAACAAAGCGTGTTAAAAACAAATATTTAAAAAAAAATAGAAAACGCACAGAAAGGACATATTGTACCTATCGACATATACCTGCCATAGTGTTAAAGACATAAGAATTTGCGGCTGTAAGTCACTATGATCAGCGGTGAGCGGAAGTGAGAGGTGGGGGGGGGGGGGGTTGTCCCTGCCGCCATGTTGGCTCCCACGCTGATGCTCCACCCTCCCTCTCCCTTTTCTTCTTCCTCTAACTCTCCTTTCCTCTCTCTCCGTCTGCTCTCACCCTGTTCTGACATCTATAAATTAAAAATTTTCATCAAAAGGAATAAAGAGAATACTTTCTCTCAATGTTACAGAGTAAGTGTGTGTGTGCGCGTGCGAGCGTGTGTATACGTGTAAATGTGTGTGCATACGTGTATGTATACTTGTATATGTGTGTGTGTGTGCGAGCGTGTGTATACGTGTAAATGTGTGTGCATACGTGTGTGTGTGTGTGTATACTTGTATATATGTGTGTGTGTGTGTGTCGTGTGTGTGAATACGCGCGCGCGCATGTGTGTGTGTGTGTGTGTGTGTGTGTGTGTGTGTGTGTGTGCGCGCGCGCGCGCGCGCGCCTCAAATAACAAAAACGACTGAACGAATTTTAAAGAACTTTTCTGGCAAGTTTCGTGTTTGTGAAGGAAGACACAAGCATAATATGAAGACCATAGGTAGTCATCCAACCACATCTATACAGTAGACGAGGATTATTGAACACACTATTACCATAAATGCATTTTTTTTTCTATTAAGTCAGTCAGCGTGTTTTATAAGTTACAACATACATTTCTCATTCCCGTATATTAAATTCGCGAACGACTTCATATATTAAAATTTCCCGGCTTACTGTATATCTCCAACACAGAACTACAACTCTAAGTCTTCCTGTTCAGTGAGTTTATCAAATTAGACAACCATAAGAGAGGGATTATGTCTGGTAATGTAGTATAGTTGTGTAGCATTTTCCTCCAGTGATGAAGGTTTGGTCCCTGGAACGAGTGGTGATGACAGGCTTTCACCACAGCGTTAGTGAATATGACGGCTTGATATACGAGTACAGACAGACATAACGAGCTGAACCATCATACACACACACAAACACACTCCTACACATCCCTACCAAGAGATACCCTCACAGCTGACACATTAATACAAAGGCACACCTTCCCACACATCTCTACCAACAGATACCCTCACAGCTGACACAATGACACACATTCCCTCACACACCTACACGCAGATACCCTCACAGCTGACACATTAAAACAGAGACACACATTCCCACACATCCCTACCAACAGATACCCTCACAGCTGACACATTGACACACATTCCCTCACACACCTACACGCAGATACCCTCACAGCTGACACAATAACACAAAGACACACATTCCCACACATCCCTACCAACAGATACCCTCACAGCTGACAAATTGACACAAAGACACACACATTCCCACACACCGGTAATACTTAATGTTGGTACAGCCTGAGGGAAGGAATGGAACGTTATGAGGAAACTCTTCACATCCTGCAGGGTATCTAGGACCTCCTGTTACTTGTAGGAAGGAGGAGCACCAGGATCCTCTCCCACGCATGGTATCCCTCAGGCCATCCTACTTGTTATGATATCTTTCCTGTACAGTCATCCTACTCCCGGTATTGGAGTATAGCGTATTGAGAAAGTTTATTTAGCCAGAATAATATAGATAGAAATTAGAAAATAATGGTTTATGGTTAATTGCAGATCCGTTGTAATTTATATTCTACTTGGTGATATGATTTTAATCGATATATATTGTTGAGTGATGTATTTATAATTTATATAAATATTCTAGAGTGAGGGGGGGGGGAGCTCAGGGCGTTGTATTTGAATAATGTATTACTTTGTGTGGGTATAAATGTGTGGGTGTAGTGAACCTTATGTGTGGGTGTAGTGAACCTTATGTGTGAGAATAGTGAACCTCATGTATGGGTGTAGTGATATCTGGGAGGTAACGCCTGACAGAGCCATGCCAACTATGGTACACCGTGGGAAGTATATGAGGACCCTTGATATGCCCTCCCCTCCCCCCCACCCCGACTTCCCCCTATGAAAATTACTTCCCGATGCCCAATTAAAATGAACCTCAGGATGTAGGCGCTTGAGGGCTATGGTGTCTGTACTATCAACTGTATCTCACTAAAATTTCATAATATAACCGAAGATTTTGACTTCTATAAAAAAAAAGGTACATGTTTTCCTTTTTCTCTCCCCCTGAGTCAACTAGTTAAGCAACACGACGGTGAGAATAAAGACCACGAAAGACTCTCAGGTGTCGCTATGAATGCCTTGGCTCTCATTTGGCTCAACTATGTCAATGTTGTTAGTGTTTGTTGTGTATTTTCTGGATATATATAAAGTGTTTCAATTACAAAATGGAGGAGAAACCTTTGTGTATTTTGTGTATAAACGTCGAGGTGCATGTTAAAGTAGATGTTGTGTATTAATAACATCATCAATATAACAGTGAGAATGTGGACTAAGGTGTGGTAAATCTTATGTCATCCTACTCACTCCCTCCTCCGCCTTATGTCAACACCCCCCCCCCCTCCCTGGAGTTAGCAGTCGTGTTGATAATCACGCGTTACTACTGGTTACCTAGCGACGTTATCTTACTATCACCCTTATATGGGGGGGGGGGCTATCCTAACCTAACCTAACCTAATCTAATCTAATCTAATCTAACCTAACCTAACCAAACCTTAACCTAACCTGTCCGATACCAAAACAACATCATGATCTAGTAAGGTGACACAAGGAGTAGTTGAGCCTCGTGTAAGGGGGAGGAGTCTGTGGTCTCTCAGTAACCTAACCGGAAACATGACAGTGGTCACCACCTTCCCCACACTGACCGGATACTCCTCCCTCCCTCCCTCACCAGTCCCCCATACCCTACCCCTCCCTCAACCACACAGGTGAACAGGTGGATACCACATGACAGGTGAACAAGGAGGGAAGAAGAAGAAAAAAATAAGACGAACAAATAAGAAGTTGAACAAGAACAAGAATAATAAAAATAAGAATAAGAAAAAAGAACAACAACAACAACAACAGAAAGAATGAAAATGGTGGACATAATCAATAATTATCAAAAGAAAACTCAAGTATGAAAAGAAAAAATAAGGTTAAAAAATGGGAAACAAGACGAAGCGAAGAAGGAAGAAATAAAATAGAGGAGATGAGAGGATGAGAATTACCAGAAATACCAGTCAAGAAGGACATCCGGTGAGAGGCATCCTGGGCGTGGGAGCGGTGGCTGGGGGCGTCACGGGACCACCCTGGGAAGATCCTGCAGCCTGCTCCTACCCTGCCACATCTAACCCCTCCTTCCCCTCACACCTCCTTAAGTGAGAGGGAGGAGGAGAGACACCCAGGAAATTGTTATAACCGATACATTAGTGTTCTAGTAGGTCACTGTTGGCCAGGTATATATTTTTGAACTTACGAATTTGTCAGTAATATTTTTTTTTTATAGGTAAAATTCATTAGTATTTAGTGATAAAGCAATGTTTGTTTCTGGGTTTAATTGTTTGTCTCTTTTGTATAGTTTAAATATAAAGGGAAACTTCCAAGCTATATGTCTGTAAATTTGCTTGCCACTACAGTGTAACATCTCATACTGTGCAAACACAACGTGAAATGTTTATATTTTGCACTTAAATTCACGTGTAACAAAGCCATATTCATCAGATTTCTGCGTCATTTAGAACAGTATATTTACGTGCAGTATAAAATATATAACATAAGTGTACAGTATGCTAATATTTAAACACTGTCAATGGTTGATATATTTTACAAGTCCAGGAGTCGCTTATCCTAATACGCACATTTTGGTGCTGGCTGATGCAATCCAACTTTCCCACGCCACACTACCTTATTCGGTGTGTGTGTGTGTAGTGGGCACATCCGGCGGGCTGGAGGTACAGGTGTGGATGCCCGGGGCGCCACTACTGCAGGTGGTGAGAACGGGTGAGTCAGCCCGGGGCCCAGGAGGCTAACCTTTACGCTTCACCACGCCGGGGGATGCCCCACTGCCTCCCTCACTCCCTCTTCTTCATCAACTGTGTCGTTACATCATTACAAGGATGATTTTATATCTTAATTGGCTTATGAGGAATTATCTCCAAGAAATAAATCCAAAATTCAAGACACTGAGAGGTGTGATGGGCTGCTAATATAAACAACATCGGTTTGTTTCGGCGTGAAGTATACATTAATTATTATTTTACAATACAAACGACTCCAAGGTTGCAGTCAAGATTGATTAGTAAAAATATATCGAAATTACTTACTATTTTTTTATAATTACTGTATAAATGTGTCTGTGGTGACGACCAGTGTAGAGAAGAGCAAACATGACAGCATCAGTTAATTAGTGTTACAAGTGGCCACCTGTCAGCCCACGCGAGTGTCTGGGATAAGAACACTTTTTATTTCTCAGTGTGTGTGTGTGTGTGTGTGTGTGGGTGTTTACTGTGTGCTCCTCCGTCGTTTTCAGAATTTATTAAAAAATACTCTAAATAAACTACAGTTGGAATAAAGGTGTTTACTGAAAGTGGTAATGACTAATGACGCCTAGAATCACTGATAACTATTTTAATGGCATCATCCACAGGAAAGTAACGTTTTCTCTCCCTTTGCTATTCACAACCACTGATTATCCTCCATCATCACACAAAACACCTTACCATCGCTAACAACCTTTACCTAAGTGCTGCCCAAAATTTTCCTGACATTCTACCTCAGTCACAGTAACCTTCGTCAGTCCTTCCTGTACACGTATTGCGGTATATATATATATATATATATATATATATATATATATATATATATATATATATATATATATATATATATATATATATATATATATATGTGTGTGTGTGTGTGTGTGTGTGCAAGTAAAACACTGTAGGTGCGCGTGATCCAAGTATATGCTGATAACCACAAGGAAACAAGAAAACACGAAGTTCCCAAAAGCACTTTCGTGTAATTCATAATCATGGGATCACAACTACAAAAAAAATCAATTACTTGTAAAGCAATACAAAATGTGTGTGAAAAATCTGAAAGAACTCTGTATTTTTTTGTCGATAAGTTGACACCCAATCCTGTAAAAACGAAAGTTAGTCTTCAAGAAAAGTGCCCACGTGTACTAGACCAGGTGTGAAAACATTTAAACTGTGTGCAAAAAAAAAAAACAACAACAAAAAACATCAAAACCAACACAACTTCCTCTGTGTAGTGTGTGAAGGAAGCACATGAGGCACAGAGTAACACCGCTCGAATAAATATAACATTCACAGTTTACAATTCAGAATTCCTGGTTACATATACTGCATGATCAAAATAACATTAATAATAATTCATCAAACTGTGGGAGCTTTTGATTGAGTAGTGAGAGGTAGAGAGAGTATAAGTGAGCGTATAGTCTCTCCTGCCCACCCCCTCCTCCTCACCCTCATCATATTCTCCCTCCAAGCCACCCTCCTTACCCTCATCATTCTCTCCCTCCAAGCCACCCTCTTCTCCCTCACAATACACTCACTTTCTCTTCCTCTGAATTAAGGTAATGTGTACGTCAGAGGAGATACGCTGACTACCCGTGTGTGTATGTATGGCTGAACATGGTCAACCTCCTCCTCTCTATTTTTTATTCTAACTTTCCGCCTTATGGACAAATACTATTCGCATCAACTGAAGATTCTACCCCCTCCCCTAAGCTTATTTCACCTGAAGATTAAACAACCTAACCTAACCTAACCTAACCCTCCCAAAAAAATTGTTAGGGTGGTTTAATCTTTAGGTGAAATAAGTGGGGGGGGGGGGTGATACTGGTCGTTGGAGAGGTAATAGTTGTTGTAGGCGACAGATTACTCAATTAATGTATAGAGATAGAGAATAGGAGTTGAAGGAAGGTAAGACTGAAGCAGAAGATCCATTCCAGAGATATTAGGGGACAACACACTGCTAAGTCAGGTGATAAGAACATAAGGAGTCTGCAATATACCGGTTGGCCTGTGCATGGCAGCTCCTGTCGAGAGTTACTACCACTCTCTATCATCCATGAATCTATCTAGCCTCCTTTTGAAACTTTCCAGAGTTCCAGCACTTACTACAAAGTTGCTAAGCTTGTTCCACTCGTCCACCACCCTATTTGTGAACCAGTTTCTTCCTATCTCCAACTTGAATCCGTTGCTCCGAGTCCTATCCTGCTCGGATATTATAAGAACTTTATCTATATCCCCTTTATTGATTCCTTTCACCCACTTAAATACTTCTATCATATCTCCCTACACTCTTCGTCTTTCTAGGGAATGCAAGTTAAGTTTCTTTAGCCTATGCTGATATAGAAGGTTTCGAAGTCCCGGAATCATTTTTGTCATTCTTCGCTGCACCGACTCTAGTGAATTTATATCCATTCTATAATAGGGGCACCATAAATGAACCGCATAATCGAGGTGTGGCTTGACTAGCGCAGGATATAGTTGCAATAAGACCTCTGCACTCTTGTTACTTACACTTCTAGATATAAAACCCAATACTCTTTTTGCCTTATTTCGAACATTAACGCACTGGTTTCTAGGCCGTAGGTCCGGGCTTACAAGTACCCCTAGGTCTCTTTCACAAGTCGACTTCTCTAGGTTGATGTTGTTAAGGCTGTATACATTATCAGTATTTGTTCTTCCAATATTAAGTACGCTGCACATGCTGGTGTTGAATTTCATTTGCCATTTTTCAGACCACCCCTGCAGTTTATTTAGATCCTCCTGTAATGCATTTGCATCCTGCCCTGAATTAATCTGCCGCCCTATTTTGGCGTCATCCGCAAACTTGCTTATGTCACTGCTGATCCCAGTATCTAGATCGTTTATGTAGATTATGAACAAGAGTGGGCCTAGTACTGACCCCTGGGGAACCCCACTGGTTACACGGCCCCACTCAGATTTAACACCATCTACGCTAACCCTCTGCGTTCTATCGGTGAGCCATGATTTTATCCAATTTAAAACTTTCGCCTAGATACCATGAGCCTTAATTTTTTTCAGAAGCCTCTGATGCGGCACTCTGTCAAATGCTTTGCTAAAGTCCAAGTAAATAACATCGTAATTTTCGTCATTATCTACTACCTCGAAGACTTTCCTAAAAAACGTCAGCAGATTTGTTAGACAAGATTTTCCCTTTGTAAACCCATGTTGAGAGTCGTAGATTAAATTGCTTTTCTCTAGATGCGATCGGATGCTATCTGCTATAATTGATTCAAGAAATTTCCCCACTACTGACGTCAAACTGATCGGCCGGTAATTTGACTCTGATGCTCTGTCTCCCTTTTTGAATTTGGGCACTACTACATTTGCCTGTTTCCACAAGTCTGGCACAACTCCGGTGTCTAATGATTTTGTAATAATTAGACACCGGAGTTGTGATGAAGATATAGAAGTGATGGACACGAGGATAAAGACGGTAGGTAGTGAAGAGAAAGATATTAGGAGAGGAACAGCAGAGGTATTGAGGTTGTTGGGAACACCAGATGCGATGTTTTCCATGAGACATTTAGTGGAGAAGTGGACAGAGAAACAGGGGAGCTACTGTGTAGGGTCTGTCAACTTGAAGGAGGCTTGGGCACAGTGGCAAGGAAATTAGTGACTGCAGTGTTAGGATGGTTACGAGAGCCGAAGGATAAAGTAAATATGGCGGAAGGGATGAAAAGACTACCCAAAATACCTACCAACATTAATAAAAGGTAAAGGTAGTAAAAGAGAGCAGAGTCGGCGTGTGGTAAGACTACTAAATGGTTCGTGAGAAGTATAGGTGGCGTGTAGGTAGACTAGGTGGCGTGTAGGTAGACTAGGTGGCGTGTAGGTAGACTAGGTGGCGTGTAGGTAGACTAGGTGGCGTGAAGGTAGACTAGGTGGCGTGTAGGTAGACTAGGTGGCGTGTAGGTAGACTAGGTGGCGTGTAGGTAGACTAGGTGGTGTGTAGGTAGACTGGGTGGCGTGTAGGTAGACTGGGTGGCGTGTAGGTAGACTAGGTGGCGTGTAGGTAGACTAGGTGGCGTGTAGGTAGACTGGGTGGCGTGTAGGTAGACTGGGTGGCGTGTAGGTAGACTAGGTGGCGTGTAGGTAGACTAGGTGGCGTGTAGGTAGACTGGGTGGTGTGTGTCATGTCTAGGAAAAAGTAAGATGCGTGCAGCTGGTTTCGGTGAGCTGTAAGACGCGTGCAGCTGGTCTAGGAGGCGCGTGGCAGTCTAGGAGAAGCTGTAAGAGGTGCATGGCAGTCTAGGAAAGCCGAGAGAAGCGCGTGGCAATCTATGAGAGCTGTGAGTGGCGCGTGGCAGTTTAGGACGCTGAGACAGGCGCATGGCAATCAAGGAAAGCTGAGAGAGAGATGAGTGACGTATACAATAGCCTAATATTACCGTAAAGAAAAGAAAAATATTAGGAGCTTCATCGCAAGTCAAAATTTTAGTCCAGTAAGATCATTTTCAACTACCTCGTGAAAAAAAAAACACCACCACCACACCTTTTTATCAGCTAAAAGATCAGGTACAATTTACAAGTAACTAAGGATCATTTACAAGTTGTTCAGTAAGTATTTAAGGGAATCTATCAACGAATGACTGTTTTATTTAGAGTTAATCGATTATGAAAGCACTTTACACATTAAGAAAAAATATCCCTTATATATATTTCATGAATTAAATCATAGATAAGAATTACCTTAACCGAATTAATATCCTAGACTTGATTACAATACTCCTACACGCTACAGGTTACATAACGAACAATGCTAATGATGTTCAGCAGAGATGGATATTACAAAGTTGTATCTCTTGATCAAAACTATTAACAGGAGTATTGAAATTACTGTTTAAATCACTTACTGAGAATAAACAGCATTAATTATCCACGACTACTACCTGTTGTTGTCAAAATATTTCCATTAGATTTGACAAGAGATAAACAAATGGAACAAACAAACTTAAATAATATAAAAACGGTGTCAAATTTCTACTAATAAAGTTCAATGATATAAAACTAAAGAACGTTATGGTGTCATCTGATGAAAATGTAAACACACGGAGATGAATTTGGGTAAGATTTGCCTCTTGAAAATATGTCATATAAATTTGGTCAGGTTTACCTTCAGAATATACGACGAAGTAAGACCAATGTTTACACTGAGGACATTAATGGATGCGAAAAATATCAAGAAACGAATGTGATAAAGATGAAAGAAAGAGAAAGGGATAAAGAAGGAAGGAAGATATGCAAAAAAAAAAAAAACTAACTACTCAAAGAAACAAATCAAGATATATACTAAGTAATAACACAGAAAAAAATGAAAAAAAAAAAATCAATGAGCAAATATCGTAAACCAAAAGACGAACAACCATCACACGTACAAGAGAACTATAACAACAAACACTAGGCAATATTGAACAAAAAACAAAAAACATATCCAACAAAATATTAAACGACCCTAAAAAAAAAATCACCTACCAGACTTAGAAATTAAACTAGGATATTAGGAGACAATCAATGAACAGTAATGGTAAAAGAATGATGACTGCAGAATGATGAGGGATAATAGAGTCATCAAACAATAAACTAATAATAATGAAAATAATTATCATAATGAGGAAATAAAAATAATAATTCCCCACAAATTTGATATATTCTGTAAATTATTTTCATATTAAACTTATCTTATTGACAGTACGAGTTTGAAGTAGGTACAGGCACAGACGATGATTAAGAGAGGAGGAAGGATTAATTAGCAGGTGAACAGGTGCAGAGTCATCAAGGCGTGACAAGAGGACATACCTGTGGTGAAGTGACTAACACTGCTTATAAGTGTAGCAGAAGAGGAAAACAAGGAGGAGGGGAGGCAAGAGTGGCAGAGGATGAGAGGCAAGGGAGGAGGAGGAGAGGCAAGGGGCGAGGAGAAGGAGAGGCAAGGGAGGAGGAGGGGAGGCAAGAGTGGCAGAGGATGAGAGGCAAGGGAGGAGGAGGAGAGGCAAGGGAGGAGGAGAAGAGACCAGGGAGGAAAATGAGAAGACGAAAGGGAGAAGGAGGAGAGGTAGGAGAGGAGTAGAGTAGAGGCAGGAGGAGGAGGAAGAATATGAAATAGGAGGTAAATAGGAGCAAATAATAGAAGGAAGGGAATGTGATAAAGATGGAAGAGAGGGAAATTAACAGAGAAGAAAGAAGGACGATAAACGAGATATGAAAATGAAGAAAGAAGAAGAAAGGGAGGAAGGAAATGAAAACGAAAGAAAGGACAAGAAAAGAGAGGCAGAGGAGATAGGAAAGGAAAATGGAAAAACAAATGAAACGAAAGATAGGCGAGGAAAGAGAGGAAGGGTAGGCTGGGAGGAGAAGAGGGGGGTGGGAGGGGGTAGGATGGGAGGAGGAGAGGAAGGGCAAGAGAGATAGAATGGAAGGAGGAAAGGAAGGAGAAGAGGAAGGGAGAATATGGTTAGGAAGGAAGGAGGAGACAAAGAGGAGGAAGTCAGGTATCGATCCATGGGGGCGACGAGGACTTCCTTCCTCCTGACTCACTCCTGTGGGGGGAGAAGGAGGAAGAGGGAGGAGGAGGAAGAGGGAGAAGGAGGAAGAGGGAGAAGGAGGAAGAGGGAGAAGGAGAGCAAAAACATGATTGGAAAAGAAGCAGTAGAGAAAAGAAAAGTAGAAAGCGGATGTAAGAGAAATTAAAAATAGGAGGAGAGGTATTTTAGGAAGATGATCGGAGGGAGAAGTAGGAGAGAAAGAGGAAGATGAAGGAATGAAATAATTAGTAGAATCGATGTAAAGACAGGAGAGAAGTGTTGGAAGGAGGTGTTGGTAGGTAGGTGGTGGTAGTAAAAGAGATGATAGTAAGAGGGATGTGGTGGCAAGAGCGAGGTGTTGGTAGATAAGAGGTGGTAGTAAGAGGGATGTGGTGGCAGAAGGGTGTGGCTGTACCCATGGTGTATTTTGACCATGGGTGTACTGGACCTGCCTGTAATACTTCGCGCCCATAGCACCCCTAGTTCACCCAGCTGTGAGTGCGAACCTGAGTTTAAAGATGAGAAGTGAAGGGGTAGAGTATAGTGCCAGCCATGCTGCCTTTGTGTGTGAAGAAGACTTGATATTCAGTGTGCTGCGTCTTCACTGCCTCGGGCATATGGAACCACTTTCACTTTCAAGGTATAGACAGAGACAAGATGGTGTGGCTGTACCTGCCTGAGTGTAGATAGGTGTAAGAAAGTGCAAGTGTACCTCCTGTAAGAGTGTAGTAAACAGAGGAGGGGAATAGAAGGGGGGGGGGGTGTACTCGGAGAAGCGTGTGGGAACACCTGGTTGGAGACAGACTCAACAGGTCCCGACGCCACACCTAAGGCGCAGCAGGTGCAGGAGCCGTGACTGGAAGGACGACGGACACACACCGCCTCCTCCCGTTCATCAACCTCCTCTTTCTTCTGAGACAACACCTGCTGGTGACGACAGGGGTCTTGGATATAGGTGCTGTGATGCCTATGTTGTTTATGTTTTGGTTATTTCTTATTTTAACCTGGTGATGATTCTGTTGTGGGGCAGCTATGGTACTGACGAACAGCAAAATACACAAAGTACAATAACTTGAATTTGCCTCCCTTCCCCCCCCCCCCCCATACCCTCTCGTTCCTCCTCTCCCTGTCTTACGTGTCTTATTCCAGGTTCAACCCACTAAGTCATATCAACTATTGTTAAGAGTAACACTGAGATAACCCTGGTGACTCTCCATCAGATGTCACCTCACCACCTAACCCCTGCACTGACTCACACAGTTATTGCTCCTCGACTTCACACAGAAAACAAGTCTCCCGTTTGGTGAGATAATATAGTTAATTATCAGATGTGAATTTAAGTTGGTGAGAATAAAGAGCAGAATAAGAACCAAGAATATCACCAACAATTGATCATGGTGAAATGAATACAGACAAATCACTACTAAAATACTTTTAACCAATCACGTTCCTCATTATGGGTGAAGAATTATAAGAATGAAGATACACATGCAAGAGGTAGAGGCCCAGGGAGAGTGTACGTGGCAACAGTAACAGTATTGCTCCTTGTTGGGACCCGATAAATTGTTATGTTACAAACACTGAAATGAAAACAAGAAAATCATAAATAAACAATGGTAATAACGGAAGCAAAGTGGGAAAAACACAATAACGAATAGAAGGGTGGCGAGTAAGATGGGTGGGTGGTGAGTAAGATGGGTGGGTGGCGAGTAAGACAGTAGAAGGAAACCGGGGTGGGCCGCCCACCTGCCCTTGGTCACACCTTGTGATCACACTCCGACAGGTTCATCTCAGAGCCACACTGGGACATGACCTCAGTTAGGCCTAAGAACTCCTCCTCTTGTTCTGTTTACTCGTTTCTTATGACATCTGCATCAACACCGCTAGGAATGTTACAAGTGTGTCTCGCAGGTGTTAGAGACACGTGTAAATGGATCAATGTATAAAAAAAGTTCCGTTCCTCAGGTGTGACTTAGAGCCAGGTGTACCACTCTGCCTCAGACTCCCACCTTAATATCCGGCGTCTTGTTAGGGCAGGTGCAGGTTACTGAGGCGCTCACCTGGGCTAATTAGTGAGTCAGTGTAAGTTGTCCACACCCGCCCTTTGTTCCCTGTCTTTTCTAGGTCGTGTTTGGGGTCGTTTCGCTCTCAAGAAATAAATACCGTAAGAAGATAGTCTTATCTTTTCGTCTAGATTACAACAACCACCAAAACAAGGCCACAAGGTCTCTAAGGCCACTCATCACCTCAGGGACAAAGCGGACCATAACTTCCCGGAACACGGAGAGGAAATATTAATTATCGTTCTCGACCAAGACCACGCACCGCACCAAGGACCACCAGAGTTCACTTCCTCTGGGTTAACTTGTTTATAAGATACAACGTGACACACACACACACATGCACGCGCTCGCCCGGGAACAAAACGAGGTAAAAAAAAAACACATCAGTAACAACAAATACACTGTAGAAATATAATACAGTGTATTAATCAGTCAACACACACAAAACATAAACAGGAATGGCGTCTTCCGTCTTGACAGAAATAACAACAACTCGATTTAGTTTCATTTGTTTTCTGCCTCCACCTACACACAGAGACCTCAAGATACTGTTAACATATATATTACTTTGTTTCCCAGGATATTTTGGTATCTCTCGCTCCCCTGTGATCGATATTTCCCGATGATTACTAATTTTTTTAATATTTTGAAAATGTCAGGAGTCAGTGCGTAGGTTTCATCATTACAGTTTATTAATTGATGGGTTGAATGTTAGAGCAATTGCGGAAGAGGTGCAGGCAGGTAAGCGACCCCATGGAAGCTGTACAGTACTGTTCATCACTGTGTAAAAATATCATTGTCAAAGTGTTTGAGGATATGAATCATCTTTACTGTTAAAAATAAAACTTTAATATTGTTGAGATGAGTGACAGTGGTGGGTGATGATGTTATACTCATAGTGGGTATTGTACTCGTCACCATGTACCTCCAGTCTCACCCAACCTTTCCACCTTACACCCACGCCACCTTACACCCACACCACCTTACACCACCTTACTCCCACACCACCTTACACCCACACCACCTTACACCCACACCTGGCTACACCTGTTGAGTGGCTTCACCCAGAGCGTCTAACCTTGGGTGGTGGGTACGGTACAAGTGTTTGGTCACTACATATCGGAGTTTGCTGCATCACCTAGTGCACCTGTTGATGGGGGGCGTCACGCCTGGCTGCTTAGTGCCCAGGACGGTGACCTCTCTTTCTCTGTTGTTCTTGGTACACACAGCTGTTTCCTACCTCCTCTCTCACTCGTGTCTCCTACCTCTTCTCTCACCTGTGTCTCCTACCTTCTCTCTCACCTGTGTCTCCTACCTCTTCTCTCACCTGTGTCTCCTACCTCTTCTCTCACCTGTGTCTCCTACCTTCTCTCTCACTCGTGTCTCCTACCTTTTCTCTCACCTGTGTCTCCTACCTTCTCTCTCACCTGTGTCTCCTACCTCCTCTCTCACTCGTGTCTCCTACCTTTTCTCTCACCTGTGTCTCCTACCTCCTCTCACTCGTGTCTCCTACCTTCTCTCTCCCCGGTGTCTCCCACCTTCTCTCTCCCCGGTGTCTCCTACCTTCTCTCTCCCCCGTGTCTCCTACCTCTTCTGTCACCTGTGTCTCCTACCTCTTCTCTCGCTTGTCTCCCCCTACCTCCTCTCTCACCTGTGTCTCCTACCTTCTCTCTCACCTGTGTCTCCTACCTTCTCTCTCCCCGGTGTCTCTTACCTTCTCTCTCACATGTGTCTCCTACCTTCTCTCTCCCCGGTGTCTCCTACCTTCTCTCTCACATGTGTCTCCTACCTTCTCTCTCACATGTGTCTCCTACCTCCTCTCTCACCTGTGTCTCCTACCTTCTCTCTCCCCGATGTCTCCCACCTCTTCTCTCTCACCTGTGTCTCCTACCTCTTCTCTCCTCCGTGTCTCCTACCTTCTCTCTCACCTGTGTCTCTTACCTCCTCCCTCACCTGTTTTGAGTGTCGATGCTGTTTGGGTGTTCGTTTGTTTACTAGTTGTTAATTAATTAAAATTAATTATCATATGACAATTACCTACGGCAACCTTATCTCCTCTGTTACCTTCTACCTTCGTTCCTTCTCTTCTTTTCTTTATCTCCAACTGTCCCCTTCATCCCTCCTTCCCACTCTTTCCCATTCACCTGTTCTCTTCCTCCCTCCTTCCGACTCTTTCCATTCACCTGTTCCTTCCCACTCTTCCCATTCACCTGCTCCTTTCACTCTTCCTTCCCACTCTTTCCCATTCACCTGTTCCCTTTCTCCCTTCCTTCCCACTCTTTCCCATTCACCTGTTCCCTTTCCCCCATCCGTTCTGCCCCTCCTCACCACCCCCCCCCCCCCCTACAGGCCACAACAGGAAGGCGTCCCTGGATCAATACTCACTTCCTTCCTGTCTTTCTCACCCCCCCACCCCCCTCCCTCACCTCCATAGCTCCACCATCCACCCTTCCTCTCCGTTATCCGCGTTTTTTCTTTAATTCATTCCTTTCTCATATCCTCCTTTCAGTCTTGTTATCAATTTTCTTATCTTCTTGTTCCTTCACTTCTCCTCCTCTTCCTTATTGTCGATATATTATTGTGTTGTCGTTCTCGTTCTTGTTCTTCTTTTTGTCTTCATTTTCTTTCCATCGATTAGTTTTATTAATTTGGTTTGTTATCGTTACGGGTATTTTTCTTGGCTCAGTCCTGTGCTTTTGACAATCCATCTATGTCATTCTTCTTCTCAGTGGTCTTCGTTTACATCTTTCTGGAGGTCTTTTGTTATAGTGTTAAGATAAAGTTCCTTTCTTTTGTTTAGAGAAAGTTTTGGTGTCTTTTCATTTATTATCAAATCAATATAAGTTTGTTTATAAGTGACACCAATTGACATTTCTATTTGCTATTCTATCGCTGATTGACTAACTCACTCTTTCATTCACTGGTTCATTCACTTACAGTCGCTCAATTACTGACTCACTCACTCACTAGCAGAGAAAAATGGATTACCCCGAGATGCGGTGCTGTAACCTGCCGAATTCCCTTCATGTTACCTAAACTAATCTAAACAAGTAAATTTTTGGTGTATCTCTGACACTATTATTACCACTCACTCACTCAACCGAGGAACGTTTAACTATAGCTTGGCCTGGCGGAGTCTTGAACTAAATTACCCTTACTCGTTTTTTTCTCTGCTTCTCTATCATTAACAACAAGACCTGAATCTCTGCTCACAGGACAAGTAATCAACACCGTCGTTCTGTATAACAAACAACATATCTCCTCCCCGTTATCGAAATTCCTGCAACATACAAACATGACCTCGTTCACAACACAGTATCTGGAGCACTGCAGGTGAAGGCGATCCTGAGGGCCACGAAACTAACAGAACATCTTAAGAGCTACCCAAAAATATCCTTACAGCAGAGAACGGGCTGTAGAGGATGAGGTGGACTAAATCTAACCATTAAGACTAAAGCTGGAGGAGAAAAAATGAACCTGAAGCAAAAAGAACAAGGCGGGGTAGCCAGAAGAACAAGACTGGGTCACAAGAACAGTGCAGTGGGCAGCAGGAGACACGCGGCCGGAAGCGCTGCACTTGTCGGTATCCCACGTAAGCTCTTCCGGCGTTCCTGTGAGAGGATGTGCTGATGCCGCCATTGTTGTGGCCAGGTTAGTAGGTAGCGGGGATATTTTCTCTGGTCTCAGGGTTCCCACGCTTTCCTGGTGCTGCCGCGGGCGCCGGGCAGGTCAGTAATATCTCCTGAACTATGATACATTATGACTCAGACCACAAGAGCCGCACCCTTAACAGCCCCTCCCTCTGACCCTCAGTTACACGACTCTACCAGGTAATGTTTTCTTCTAATAAACATAAAATAATGATTTTAAATTTATTCTTCCATATTTACATACTATGAGCATTAACCAAAGTTATCGTAGGCAATGGTCTGTTTCTTAGTCTTTATATGATGATGTTTTCTACAAAGAAATACAAAACAAAGTTAAAATATATACACTATAACTGTTATTATAGCTCTTTCAACTAGGATAACTTTTATGAGGAATACAATTAAATCATTAAACAAATAATACAATTAATTTTTCAGAGAAAACTGAATGAAAGTTTTGCTCCACTTCTTAATTCATTGTTCTACAATGTTTGGTGTCGTCATTATTCAGTAAAAAGGAAAAGAAAAAAGACTTATAAGTCGTCAATTGTCTGCTGGTCAGGTCTTGGTCTCTAAGAAGGTTAAGCTGAGGGAAGAGCAGCGACGATATTGAAAATGGTACCCAGTTGGACCTCTCGGGTGAACATCGGGTTTCGGAAGAGGGAAAATTACTTGTTGATTACAAGAGTGAGGGAAACACCAGTCAGAGATAAAATTTTAATGAAACAGAGATAGGAAACATGTGATAAACTGCAAAGTTTAACCAGGCGAACCTATTGTGAGTTAATACAGGATGTTGGTCATATGGCTAAAGAGAAGTAAAAAGAATATGACCAGAAGATACACTAAGATGAAGATGGTGGTGGTGGGGGGGGGGACCAGTGGATGTTACTTACACCAGGTGACAAATCCTGGTGAAGGTTTCGGGGGGAAACTGGTGAGTGATATTGTCCGTTTATGAATCTGGAAAAGGCCCACTGCAAAATCCCAAGACTCTAGTGTATTTTTGCCCGAGACAGAGGGAGGTGCCAGAAAAGTTTATTACGATGGTGCAAGTTGGGATGTACAAAGGAACTGAAACTATAGTAAGGATTGATCGCTGAGACACAACTGATGGATGTGGGAACTCCTGTTTGTGGATGATCTTGTCATAAACGACAGAAACACAGAAGAGTGGTAAGATAGGGTTGGGGGCAGGGGGTTGGGGGCAGGGGGTTGGGGGCCGGGGGTTGGGGGCCGGGGGTTGGGGGCAAGGGGTTGAGGGCCGGGGGTTGAGGGCCGGGGGTTGATCGGCGGGGGTTAAGAATGGGGATTGAAAGGCAAGGGTTGAGAGCGGGGGTTAAGGCAGAGGTTATGGTGAGTGGCAAGACGCGGATGGATGTGATCAGAACATTAACACAAGGTGCTTAGGCTTGACCCTGGCATCTAAACTAACGAGTATGAATCAAGCAGCGGATGTAGAGATAAGAGTGGTGGTAGGTCTAACAGTTATGGGGTCGGATACTTAATCTTGGTATCAAAGTTTAGAGCGCAATCGAGATTGGATTTTATTTCAGAGGGGCCACGTACGCTGGAATGGACATGCTAGAAAGGTTAACAGTAACACAATAGTTGTACTCGAATTTAGTCATTTGTTTCCTGAAGTAATGGAAGCAAATTTAATATACAAATAAGCGAACAAGTGTTGAATGTGAGGCAGGATGTGTCACCACGCGGTCACTACACCACAGGGTGAGAGAGAAACCACGTGAGTGTCTTGTTCACAGGTGCATCTCCATAATGGCGCAGGTAGTGGTCAGTGGGCGTGTGTTGGGTGTTAACTCATAAAGGAGAATATTGTCCCACACTCACTACCTCCCTATTAAATTGCTCTCATAAAAAATTGATGGTGTTGTCTCTACATAGTTTTTTTTATTTCCTTGGAATAATTTATATCGTTAGCCTTCAAGAACACGTGTATGTTATGAACTTTAAAACAAAGGCAACGCAACTCCTCGTCAGTACAATGATCAAATAAATAGACAGCTGGAAATGCAACATTAAATGTCAGTATTAATGTGTCGGTCATTGTCACTATGGTGGTGATGGCATCATAGTGGCACTTGTGGCACCTGGGGGTGATAATGGTAAGACTGTTACTATTGAAATGTAATGACGGTACTAAGCAAGGTGTCGTCAGTGATGGAGACGCGTGGCAGAAGCACCTTGGCGTCCGCCGGGGAACACCTGTAATTACCTGACCAGGTAAAAACTGCGGTGCTCCTCCTGGTTCCTCACTAATCGCTTCCGCTGAGCCAATTATGTGTGTACCATGAGACCCGCCAAGTTCCTGCCCCGCCGCCCCTTCCCCTTCCTTTCCACTTTCTCTTTCCTCCTATCCCCTCTCTCAATCATCACCCTCGTCCTATCCCGCTTCACCTCTCTCTGTCCGTCCCATTCCTCTCTGCCCCGTTCCATCCTATATCATCTGTGCCCGCCCCATCCCGTCCCTCACCATCCTCTCCATCACCGCTCCACCCCGCTTCGCCCCGTCCCCATCTACCCCATCCAATCCCAACCCGCTCCGTCCCACTGCCCCATCCCATCCGCCTTGACCTTCTTCACCCCGTTCTTTAGCATCCTGTCCCGCCCCGTCTCGCCCCGCCCCGCCCTTCTTTGCCTCCAGGTTATTTAAAGTGTCGTGGGAACCTTCCTGGGTAGTGTCTACGGTGATGTTTCCTCAGGTATATTTACTGTACATTATTTTAATTAATTTACTGAAAACAAATCGTAGCGCATATTCTCTGGTAGATAAACACACGCAGACACCACTAACAGATATATGTACACACACACACACAACCCCTCCCCCACACACAACCCCTCCCCCACACACACGTCCCACCCACACAACCCCTCCCCCACACACACGTCCCACCCACACAACCCCTCCCCCCACACACACGTCCCACCCACACAACCCCTCCCCTCACAAACACGTCCCACCCACACAACCCCTCCCCCCACAAACACGTCCCACCCACACAACCCCTCCCCACACACACACGTCCCACCCACACAACCCCCCCCCCCACACACACACGTCCCACCCACACAACCCCCCCCCAAAAAAAAATTCTTTGACATTTTCAGATTTTTTCTTCAAATATTGTTTATAATGTTATCTTTTAGTGCTGTTTTGTCATTAATGTTTTTGTTATAAATATTGTAAGTGTCGTCACAAATGTTCTCGTGAAATGGTATTAATTTACAACTTTGAACTCTTATGGAAACTGTGAAAAAAAAGAAAGATAAAATAAGTGCAAAATTTCAGCTACTATCTATAGCATTTTGTTCTTCAGTCTAATGTGTTCTGAAGAAAGTATTATAGACTGTAGCACATGTATGAAGGACACAAATAACTGTAGTTTTTGCACTGTATTGAAAAGTTGTTCTGCTGCATTGAGAGGAAACGATCATTTACTTTTAGTGGAGTTAATGATTCATTGAGACGGGTGTACCATTCAACACAGGTAAGGTAGTTGTTGCAATTACCTCTAGTTTTAACAAGTGCAACCTTCATTTGACCTTTTAAAGGCCAGAGGAAGTCCAGTGACCTATTAACTCGCACTCCACCCGTCCTGTACTGCTGGCTTCCGGTCACGTGGGTGAGGGAGGAGGAGGCGAGGGTGGGAGAACAAGGCAAAAGACATGACCCAGCCAGCCAAGACCAGGATGGAACATGGAAGAGTTAGACCAAGTGCAGCAGGGAGGAGGTGAGAAGAGTGAAGGGCTAGGGAGACATGCCAAATATACGGGTAAGAGAAGAACGAAGGAGCAAGAGAAACATGAGTAAGAGAACAGGAACTGAAAACATCCGGGAACACCTGAAGACTCACCACCCCTGCTTATATCACCTCAAGATTAACTACCCTAACGCTTGCTTAACCTAACCTCACCTAACCTCACCTCATCCCTCAGTTATAGTAAGACCATCCAGCTACTGTACGTGAACCTCATCAGGGATCTAAACACGAGAGATTACGTCAAGACAACATAGTGAAGACAACAACACAGGAGAGTAAGAAAGGTGACACCAGGAAACTGCAATAAACACATAGATATCGTGAAGTAAGAGAACATATAGTAAAACTGACAAAAAACAACGAAAACACGGAAAACAGTGAAAACTTGGATAACAACGAAAATCTGGAAAACAATGAAAACTGGAATAAAGAAAAATTGGTCAAAGAAAACGAGGATAAACAACTAAAAACGTGGAAAAACAACGAAAACTTGGAACAATGAAAACATGGATAAACAACAAAACAACGAAAACTTTGAAAAACAACGAAATATGACAAAAAACGAAACCATAGGCAAACAACGAAAACATGAAAAAACAAAAATACAAAAAAAAAAGAAACTATCCGGAAAAAAGTGAATAACAAAAACCAGAACGTCAATGTAAATATTCAAGTTAATGATAAATAAACAACTAAAACAACAACAAAAAAGTTAATGTCGAGGATGGTAATTATGTAACACTATGAGGGGAGAAAGAGAGAAGAGGGGTGAGAGGGGGAGAGAGACAGAGAGGGGAGAGAGGGGGGGGGGGAAAGGACGACCAGTCTGCGCTTCAGTAAACAACATGAACAAAGGGATGATTTAGACAACAGGTCGAGGTTAACTTTCCGCTGTGTAGTGAGGTTAATTAAGACAGGTGGTGTGGGAGTCAGGTAGGTAGGTTCCCAGACTAGGCACTGTACTGTGTAGGGAGGAAATCAGGTTGACAAGTTGACAGGGATAGGTAGGCTGGCTTGTGCGGGAGGAGTAGGGTGTGAGTGGGGGGTGGGAGTAGGGTGTGCGTGGGGGGGAGTAGGGTGTGCTTGGGGGGGAGTAGGGTGTGCTTGGGGGGGAGTAGGGTGTGTGTGGGGGGGGAGTAGGGTGTGTGTGGGGGGGGGGGAGTAGGGTGTGTGTGGGGGGGGGGGGGAGTAGGGTGTGTGTGGGGGGGGAGTAGGGTGTGTGTGGGGGGGGGAGTAGGGTGTGTGTGGGGGGGGGAGTAGGGTGTGTGTGGGGGGGGGAGTAGGGTGTGTGTGGGGGGGGGGAGTAGGGTGTGTGTGGGGGGGGGAGTAGGGTGTGTGTGGGGGGGGGAGTAGGGTGTGTGTGGGGGGGGGGGAGTAGGGTGTGTGTGGGGGGGAGGGGGAGGGTAGGTGTGTAGGGGTGTAGTGGGGGAGGTTTAGGTGTGGGAGGTTTAGGTGTGTGTGGGGTTAGGTGTGTGTGGGGTTAGGTGTGTGGGGGTTTAGGTGTGTGTGGGGTAAGGTGTGTGGGGGGTAAGGTGTGTGGGGGGTAAGGTGTGTGGGGGTATAGGTGTGTGGGGGTTTAGGTGTGTGGGGGTAAGGTGTGTGGGGGGTAAGGTGTGTGGGGGGTAACGTGTGTGGGGGGTAAGGTGTGTGTGGTGGGTAAGGTGTGTGGGGGGTTTAGGTGTGTGGGGGGTTAAGGTGTGTGGGGGGGTAAGGTGTGTGGGGGGGTAAGGTGTGTGTGGGGGGTAAGGTGTGTGGGGGGGTAAGGTGTGTGGGGGGGTAAGGTGTGTGGGGGGGTAAGGTGTGTGGGGGGGTAAGGTGTGTGGGGGGTAAGGTGTGTGGGGGGTAAGGTGTGTGGGGGGGTAAGGTGTGTGGGGGGTAAGGTGTGTGGGGGGTAAGGTGTGTGGGGGGTAAGGTGTGTGGGGGGTAAGGTGTGTGGGGGGTAAGGTGTGTGGGGGGTAAGGTGTGTGGGGGGTAAGGTGTGTGGGGGTAAGGTGTGTGTGGGGGTAAGGTGTGTGTGGGGGTAAGGTGTGTGTGGGGGTAAGGTGTGTGTGGGGGTAAGGTGTGTGTGGGGGTAAGGTGTGTGGGGGGTAAGGTGTGTGTGGGGGTAAGGTGTGTGTGGGGGTAAGGTGTGTGGGGGTAAGGTGTGTGGGGGGTTTAGGTGTGTGGGGGGTTTAGGTGTGTGGGGGGTTTAGGTGTGTGGGGGGTTTAGGTGTGTGGGGGGTTTAGGTGTGTGGGGGTTTAGGTGTGTGGGAGGTTATGTGTGTGTGGGGGGTTGAGTGTGGGGGTTTAGGTGTGTGGGGGGTTGTGCTTGTGTTAGGGGTTAGTTGTGTGGGAGGTTATGTGCGTGTGGGGGGTTAGGTGTGTGTGTGTGTTTGGAATAATAAAAAAAAAGGAAAATCATCATCCTTAACAAACAAACAAACAAGACTAATTACCTCACTCAATACCGAATGTAACTACAAGCAAACTTATGTATATAAACAAAAAAGTGGGAAACAAACAATGGAAACTTATAAACAGCCTTTGCATTAGTTTTCTTCGGGTCAGGGAACACTCAGACCATCACACGTTATCATGAGCTACGACGCGTGCATGAGGACAGACATACACCCTAACGTACGTGTGTAGTTAGTCAGCTACAAAGACGACAGACATACACCCAAACGTGTGTGTGTGTGTGTGTAGTTAGTCAGCTACAAAGACGACAGATATACACCCTAACGTGTGTGTGTGTAGTTAGTCAGCTACAAAGACGACAGACATACACCCAAACGTGTGTGTGTGTGTAGTTAGTCAGCTACAAAGACGACAGATATACACCCTAACGTGTGTGTGTGTGTGTAGTTAGTCAGCTACAAAGACGACAGACATACACCCAAACGTGTGTGTGTGTGTGTGTAGTTAGTCAGCTACAAAGACGACAGATATACACCCTAACGTGTGTGTGTGTGTAGTTAGTCAGCTACAAAGACGACAGACATACACCCTAACGTGTGTGTGTGTGTGTAGTTAGTCAGCTACAAAGACGACAGATATACACCCGAACGTGTGTGTGTGTGTGTGTGTAGTTAGTCAGCTACAAAGACGACAGACATACACCCTAACGTACGTGTGTAGTTATATTGTTAGTTGATATATAAATAATTAATCAATCGTTATGTTAGATCTAAACAAATTACACAATCATTTTTCACTTGTACAACTTTTAATTTATTTTATATAGCAGCTAATATACAAATATAATTGTTCCATTTTGTTCTCGATTAACAGTTGTTCTATCAATAGAACTCCACAGTGTGTTGTAGACTGAACAAAATTATAATGTCCAGGTTTGCACTACACTGCTGGTATATCCATATAAATGTTGATGAATCAAAGATAGTACTTGCACTGGTGGACAGATGTGGCCTCCCAGGTGATATGTAAGATACAGGTGTGGGACATCTGCACTACCGAGAGAGAGATCACACCAGACCTCTGAACATCTGTCACGCAACGTCGCACACAATACAGTACCTTATGTCTGGTAGTGTGGTGCAGGGTAGTGGTGTGGTTCTAGGGTAGTGGTGTGGTTCAGGGGAGTGGTGTGGTTCTAGGGTAGTGGTGTGGTTCTAGGGTAGTGGTGTGGTTCAGGGGAGTGGTGTGGTTCAGGGGGGTGGTGTGATTCAGGGGAGTGGTGTGGTTCAGGGTAGTGGTGTGGTTCAGGGGAGTGGTGTGGTTCTAGGGGAGTGGTGTGGTTCAGGGTGGTGGTGTGGTTCAGGGTGGTGGTGTGGTTCAGGGGAGTGGTGTGGTTCAGGGTGGTGGTGTGGTTCAGGGTGGTGGTGTGGTTCTAGGGTGGTGGTGTGGTTCAGGGTGGTGGTGTGGTTCTAGGGTGGTGGTGTGGTTCAGGGTGGTGGTGGTGTGGTTCAGGGTAGTGGTATGGTTCTAGGGTAGTGGTGTGGTTCAGGGTGGTGGTGTGGTTCAGGGTAGTGGTGTGGTTCAGGGTAGTGGTGTGGTTCTAGGGTAGTGGTGTGGTTCAGGGGAGTGGTGTGGTTCAGGGTAGTGGTGTGGTTCAGGGGAGTGGTGTGGTTCAGGGTGGTGGTGTGGTTCAGGGTGGTGGTGTGGTTCAGGGTAGTGGTGTGGTTCAGGGTGGTGATGTGGTTCAGGGTGGTGGTGTGGTTCTAGGGTAGTGGTGTGGCCTAGTGTAAAGTGTGGCCAGGGGTGGTGATATTGTCTATTATAAAAGTGTGGCCTATAATATTGGTGTGGCCCAAGTTTCCCTATGATTTGGAATCGTGTTATGGCTTACATTTTTAGTGTGGCCCAAGTACAGTAGTTATAGTAATGAGAGACGGAAATGTGGCCAAAGAATGCACCACTGGCTAGTATGCTGTTTACATTTATGCTCCCCCCCTCCTCCTCACCCACCCTCTGACAGCACATCACAAGTCAGTAAAGTGTTTGTGTGTAAGGTCGTCGTTTACAAACAATAATTAGAGAATTCCACCCCACCACCTGCTCTGAAGGCCTCACTCATTTGTTTTCAGGATGGCCATGTGTATAGTGTACCAGGATAGAATCAGGATATCTTAATTACTATTCAACACTGGGAAATATCGATATAGTGATGTGATGTTGACCGAGATTAATTTGATTTATTAGCTGAAGGATGTTGTCATGTCAATGGGAAGAACGAGAACACGAATAAAACAATAACTGAGGATATGAAACAATAAACAGTAGGGTGTGTGTAAACGTGGTATTAATGACCCTGGGAATGGTTTTATACCAACTATATCACGTGTGTGTGTGTGTGTGTGTCCAGTTAAGCCTGTAGATGCAACCAATGTGCTTCAAACTGGGATAACTTTTTATGTTTATTAATATAATTTAATGCAAATTAATTCGTATACTGTTTGGTAACATTTGCTGCCTTTCATTAAGATGCCTAAATTGGGTCAGGTATGGTTAAGTTAGGTCGTTAGTTACGATACTAATAATTTATAGGTATCACGGTGATGTACATTACATGGTCGTCTCTATATACAGAGCTGTTTGAATTAGTTAAAAAAAATTGTAAAGAAATTATTGTTATTTTGCAATTATCCCTATTTAACGTGACACACACACACACACACAAGCACGCACGCTTTACTGTCAATTCTTATGTATTTCTTGGAAAGTAGTGAGAAATAATGAATAGTTGGCCCAACATGAAGAAGAGCTTGTTGTAACGTCACAACACCAGCTCCTAGTCATAAACACCTCTGATCACTACCACCATTAGCAGCAATTTTCAATTTTCCAAGTGAAGGTAAATGTGTTTTCACATAATTGCTGCCCGGTATCTGGCGGTCCATCTCCCCGCCCGTTGCCAGATGTCGTTTCCATGAACGTAAACAAATAGATTCTGGCGTTGTTTTAGTCGATGGGCAGAGGCAAGTTATGTTAAACTCACACTTCAAGGTAAACTATTAATGTTTTATTTTAAACATAGTAAGTTTATCTTCATTATGTGCATAGAAAATTAAATGTATATAGTGAGGAAATCGGAGATATGTGTTTGGCGAGAACACATGGCGCGCGGCCGCCACGCCATCTGTCAGTCATCCCTCCAAACACAGGTGAGAGGACAATGACGCATCGCCTTGTGTCATAGTCTGCCTGGCGTTTTGTTTCTCATTTGCGTAATGCTATAATCACTAGAGTTACTGGATAGCGCATCCTTGTGTGTATGAGTGTGTGGCCAGCTTCAGATTCGCTGCAGCTGGCCCCTGAGGCAGTTCAAGGCTAGCAGGGGGCCTAGGACGCTAGGATATTTCATTTGAAAGAGCCGAATCATGACCATTGGCTGGCGTACAAAAAGTGATCAGCACCATCTATTGTTTTTTTCTCTCTTTCATTAACACGCGCGCCACCTGCGAGCCGTCAGGAGTATTATGACTTGTAAATGAAACGCTGTATCAATGGGCGAATCATGAACAATCACGTATTGTCGACATAATGGGAGGCTTCGTGTCTTTTTCTTTATTGTTCGTCTCGGATGAAGTTAAGGAGGAACTATTTTTGTCCCGCATCGATATAATGGTCTTACGTATTCATTAACACTCAATATACCGAGTTACGGTGTTTGTAAGAGACTTCAACAGAAAATAATTATATAGTATTATAGCTCCACAAACTTCAAGGATGAACGAAGGTTTAGGCGTATAAATCAGGTAATACACTGGTACAATTTATAACTAAATGGAGAGTGACTTGCTACCCTCACCTGCCCTCCCTCGCCCTCACCTCGCCCTCACCTGCCCTTCCTCGCCCTCACCTGCCCTTCCTCGCCCCCACCTGCCTTCCCTCGCCCTCACCTGCCCTTCCTTGCCCTCACCTGCCTTCGCTCGGTCTCATCTGCCATTCCTCGCCCTCACCCGCCCTTCCTCGCCTTCACATGCCCTCCTTCGCCCTCACCTGCCTTGCCCCACCTGCCCTCTCCACTCTCACCTGCCCTCCCCCACCCTCACTTGCTCACCCACCTAACATGCCCTCCCCCACCCCCATCTACCCTATCCCCTCACATGCCCTCCCCACCCTCACCTGCCCTCCACCAACTCTTACCTGCCCTCCCCTACCCCCACCTGCCCTACCCCCTCACATGCCCTTCCCACCCTCACCTGCCCTACTCCCTCACATACCCTCCCCACCATCACCTGCCCTCCACCACCCTCACCTGCCCTCCACCACCCTTACCTGCCCTCCCCCACCCGCCCTCCCCCCACCTGCCCTACCCACCCTCACATGCCCACCCATACCCCTCCACATGCCCTCCCCACCATCACCTGCCCTCTCCCACTCTCACCTGCCCTCCCTTTCCCCCTAAGCCTTCACTTACCCTGCCTCCAATCTCTCTCTCTCTCTCTCTCTCTCTCTCATACATCACTTACACCTCGCGCGGTCAGCTCAAGCACCAGTGTTCCGCCTGGCTCCCTGGGGTAATGACACTCCAGTTTACTTGTGTTGTGATTCATGATTGATGCAACAGTCAGTATTCTCCTCACTCTGTTTAATGTATGGAAAGAGATATCAGTCGGTGTGTATTTGTCTCAGAACGTCCATAGGTATGTTAGCAAGTCTTGGAATTATGATACAATTGACCTTACGAGGAGAAATTGGTTGTTAAAGATGACTCGACCAAGATATTGTTGTCTTTGAGGTACCTTAGTTAATTGTGCATAAGATTATTGTAGTTGACGTGGTCTGTGGGCTGTTGTTGTCGTGTGATATAGTTTGAGATCTGCTGCAATGTTTGGTGAGATATTTTATGTTTTGGTTTGTGACTCAAATTGACTGAGAATGTCTTGACCAAGAAGGTGTTTACGAGGTTGTTTGTTTACCTTCTACAGGGGATGGCCAAGGTTCATTTTGTGTTTAAGTTAGTTTGGGATGATTTTAATCGGGGATTGTTCAAAGTATGTTAAAAAAAAAGTTCATGCATTTTAGAAGTTTTATATAAGGAACTACCACAATGCACTGCAGTGGGAACTAAGAGCTGGATTCTTGTATATTTGGCCTCAAGATGTAGCTGAATGTGGAGGTGTTACTGTGAGGGCATGTTAGGCGTACGTAACAGGGAGCAGGTCAACGTATTGGCCACACTACCACCAGCCCTGACGTCACTAAATCATTCCTCGTCATACTACCACCATCCATGACGTCACTAAACCATTCCTCGCCATACTACCACCAGCCCTGACGTCACTATATAATTCCTCGCCACACTACCACCAGCCCTGACGTCACTAAATAATTCCTCGCCATACTACCACCATCCCTGACGTCACTAAACCATCCCTTGCAATACAACCACCACCATCTCTGACGTCACTAACATCCTTTCTAGCCATACTACAGCCATCCCTGACGTCACTAAACCATTCCTAACCATACTACCGCCATTCCTGATATCACTAAACCATTCCTAACCATACTCCCACCATCCCTGACGTCACTAAACCATTCCTAGCCATGCTACCACCATCTTTGACGTCACTAAACTATTCCCAGACACACTACCACCATCCCTGACGTCACTAAAGCATTCCTAGACATACTACCACCATCCCTGACGTCACTAAACCATTCCTCGCAACACTATCAACATCCCTGATCACACTACCACCACCTCTGGCTTCACAACGCCACAAAAAGCTTCTCACAGCTACAACTTTAAGTTCCCAATATAAATCTTAATCCAATTCTCAATATTCACAGAGAGTAGGATTTACTTATCATTTTAAACCTAATGACTGTAGTATTGTGGTTATGAGGCGCTCGTCTCTGACGCACCCTATAAAGAAGATCCTCAGTCGTGTATTGATCTCGTTGTATGGAATAATCAGTAAGTATTATCTATAAACTGAATATATTGTGATCATTAAGGAGTGTTACTGACAAATATCACTTGTGATTCTGTTATCAAACATCAATGTAAGTTTAAGACTATTTTAAACAAAACATCACTTGGTAGTTAGCTTAATCAAGCAGGGAGGTACTACCGCCCGGGAAGATATTGGAAGCATAATGTGTTGTCTAATGGTAGACCCTGCTGCCATATGGCATCACGAAAATTGTGACCAAGTCCCAGGTTGCTGATCTGACTTTCTGCCTCATTTACACACAATTGCAGGGTCTCACTTGTTTCTCTTAATATTGACAACACAACAGTATTGTATATATATATATATATATATATATATATATATATATATATATATATATATATATATATATATATATATATATATATATATATATATATATATCGTTTCTCGCTATTGATATTTTTATGCCATTTTATTATTATTATTATTATTATTATTATTATTATTATTATTATTATGTTTTCGCCCCGAGGCCCTGCTGGTTCAAGAAATATATTGGTCCACTACCTGCTGGTTCATGAAATACTGTGGTCCACTTCCCACTGAACCATAAAGTAGGCAGAACTTTGCATCACCCGTGGTCCATACCCCACTGGTCCAGGTAAGAAATGTATCAACTAACAACATGCTTGGCTATCATGCACTTCACTGGTCCACTACTATCTGGGTCATACATCAGAGTGGTCCATTACCCACCGGGCCATGTACCAGACGGTCGGTCCACACACTTAGTGCCGCTACGAACACGAACAAAGAGAGTGAGTGAGTGAGTTAGGCTTAGCAAGTATCACACACTGTAGCCCCCGCGGTGGTCACGTTGTTTACCAGCCTCACTTACTCCACATAGTGCGTTACTCCGGCACTCCCTCTACCTGGCAACACATAGATGGCACTGTACCTGGAGATATTATACCGGTATTGAAAGAACAATAACATACTGGTTAAATATGTCACTTTTTACAAATCAGTATTTTTTTTAACTACATATAAGATAAATTACACAATGATGTAATATTTCTTCACCACTCCAGGTATGCAAACAGTATAGCAGGTGTGTGTAGTCTACAATTTAAGCATATGATACAAAACCCACTTTCCATTACAAACAAAACATACACCTAAGTCTCAAACACCCACAAACACTCATCCAATCTCAAACACACCCACAACACATCCAAGGACAAATACGGACCCACCCACCCACCCAAAGAACGTGGTGGGTGGGGAAAGTGTACTCGTAGGTAGGTAACTCAGTAAGTGGAGGGTGTCACCTGTCAGCCACGCTGCACTGACCACTCACGGCACAAATTAGCCACTCTCACCTGGACGGTCACTCTGCTGGGGATGTGGGGGGGGGGGGGGTAAAGAGGGAACTGTGGAGGCCTAATGTTTATGTTTACGAGATGACAGTTTAGTGTGACAGCCTACATGGTGATGATTTCTTTAGTGTTATCATCATGGTGTGTCTACAGTCCAAGGTAATGAACACACACACACACACACACACACACACACACACTAGTTCGTTTACTTTCTTCTATTTTTAGTTAGTGTTTTAGAGATCAAATATTCGTTACACAAACTAATATATAATCAGTAAAAATGACTAACTATAAAAGCAGATATTATTACTGATGATATAATCTCTAAATCTTAAGTATAATCCAAGTTCTTATACAATAATATTTTTTTCCTGTCAGTCAACAACACAACGGATTGACATACACACTCCACTAGAACACCTCAGTAACACAACGGAGAGACATACACACTCCACTAGAACACCTCAGTAACACAACGGAGAGACATACACACTCCACTAGAACACCTCAGTAACACAACGGAGAGACATACACACTCCACTAGAACACCTCAGTAACACAACGGATAGACATACACACTCCACTAGAACACCTCAGTAACACAACGGATAGACATACACACTCCACTAGAACACCTCAGTAACACAACGGAGAGACATACACACTCCACTAGAACACCTCAGTAACACAACGGATAGACATACACACTCCACTAGAACCTCAGTAACACAACGGAGAGACATACACACTCCACTAGAACACCTAAGTATTACAACGGATAGACATACACACTCCACTAGAACACCTCAGTAACACAACGGATAGACATACACACTCCACTAGAACACCTCAGTAACACAACGGAGAGACATACACACTCCACTAGAACACCTCAGTAACACAACGGATAGACATACACACTCCACTAGAACACCTCAGTAACAACACAACGGATAGACATACACACTCCACTAGAACACCTCAGTAACAACACAACCAAGAAAGAAAAACAAAAATCACCACAATATTAACCATCAAAATGTCGGTGAGGCTAGGGATGGCCGTCACCCTGAGCGTCAACATCTCCCTCCCACCACCTCAAGCATACGTCCCTTCTATCCCTTCACTGTTCCGCTAGCAGTTTACGGCAGATTTCTCCGTATTAGTAGGCCTGACCAAGCATGTCATTACTATATAGGATTTGTCTGCCTGTCTGTCACTGGTCTGCCTATCTGCTATTTTTTCCCCCTCGTTGCCTATCACGGTCAGAAAATTTAACGCACTTGACTTTCGCACGATGATATTTTGGCAGGAATTTTTTTAAACGGTCGATGATCACTGACGTTTTGTAGTAGGTCAGTGGGTCAACGTTTTACTGCCAAGATGTGTGTGTGTTAGTATCAAGTCATAATATTAAGATAATATATAGTAAAGTATCTAGGATTTATAAGACAGAGGAAAATAAAAAAGATGGGCCTCTCTTAGTTGGTAATACTTGTTAACCTTTTCCAAGCCTGTACTCGCGCACTGTATGACCAACATTAACAAAATGAGGAACACATCACTGACATGTACTCGTCATAAAATAAATACAAGTGGAATAATTACACATACTGTCATGACTTAGCAAGATTTATGAACAACATGAAGTGATACATAAAAGCTGTTAATTTACACTTGGTGAGGGCAGTGGAGGAGTGTTCAGGTTATCACGGTAATATAATTAGTGACTATGACTCCAGCGTGAAATTGAAATATGATCACGTACGAATATATTTCTCTTTTTAGTGAATAGTGTAAGTTATTGGTACTCGTAACTATAATTAGTGACTAAAAGGGTGCAATAAAGGATGACTGAAAATATTTTACCAAGTAACATTTTTCAATATAATTGATAAATGATGACGTACAAATATAAACAGATATTACTATAGGTTTATCAATTAACCTTGTTGTTAACGAAAAAATTCGCTAACGTTCCTTGATGTGTTCAGATGAGGGTGTTTGTTTTTATTCAATATACAGGATATTGAGAAGCAAACGCAGCCTACTAGGTGACCCTCTCGGCGGAATCCCATGGTCCCAGTCCACGTCGCCAGTAGCTCCTCTAAACAGAGAGGTTTATATTTCATAATTGTTTAACGTTGTTAGGCCAGTGTGTTACTAACCTTGGTACGCGCGTAAAGACCTTCAGTGTTGACGTGCAGTGATAACATTATAACAACAAGCTCCTCTGAGGTCCTCTCACCACAATGGTGAAGGTCTCGCTCAGACAAAGCCTGTACAATGTATACGAGTATGTGTATACTAACTTGGGTGGGGGGTGTCCCAAATTTTTTCATCTTGACATTTCAAGATGGTTGGGAATTCTGTAAAATGAAGTGAACAATCATTCAGTTCGGGCGTTATTGATGGTCTACTCGAAGGTGAGCGACAATGTGGTGCGCGAATAAACACTACGAATAAAAGAGTAATAAAGAGAAACATACACAGGAAGACAGACGAACAAGAAAAGAGGAGATTAACAACTTATGGTATTTACTTTCGTTAATGTTTCTTTCTTGACAGAAGACAGTGAAATAACTCAGCCTAGTACAAGTGTTAGTTGAGCCTGTTCATGTCTCACCAGCTGGTCCTTGTCAAGCTTCATTTTCGAGAGACCCCGCACTGTATATTGTCCTCGTCCAGCCCTTTAGTTTAGAGACCGAGGAACGAAAATCATGTTTCACACGGCCAGGTTGACGGTATAGCATGAACGACAACCAGTGAAATTGTCCGAGGATAAGTTCCCAACTTTTCACACCAGAAATCTGCATCTTTACCTTTTGAAGTGATCTCAAGGTGCAGAACGTTTTTAAGGTTAATTAAGTAGTACTGGGCTTCAAAATAGTCCTGGATAAAACTATAAAAAAAACAATAGGGAAATTTAAGAAGATCCTGTACAGGTCATTGGCTTTCTTCCCGTCAAGGAAGCTATATCAAGTCAACTCTCTTGTACCACTGTTACAGGTAAAACATACATTGCATTAATACAAAATGATCTGTAAACCAATGTCAGACCAAACTCCTTGAGATCTAGGAAATATGATGGCGAGCTGTATGAACTCTCTCGAGGGATTCTCTTAATGCTTGTGAAGAATGTTGGTCACAGTTAAATATGACCACCACTCCTACTTCTATACACTGACCTTCTACAGACGAATTTTCCTGCATTCACACGCCCCCGTATCCCGGTATCAGCTGGTCCTCGTGTTTACGTTTAGGTATCCTGGTATTTATTAACCGTACTCGCCACCAAGGTACTTGGCGTTCGGTTCAAAGCGATGATTGAGTGGATGGATCGGCAGATGTAGGTTATCTTTTGATGTGTCCCAACGCTTGAGAAAATGGTGATTTTCTCAGTTTACCGATACCATTGACAAAACCAAAATGTATCACCAGTGGTACATACACAGTACCAAAGGTTTGGAACAACACCCCCCCCCCCCCCCCCACCACCTTCAGCACCAAAACTTTTACCGTGAATAAAAACTCATTTCATTTTAAACGTAACAAAAGTCTTACCACACCACCCGTTGAAAAAATAATTACAGTATCTATCTCCTTTCAATAAATTTTACTATTTCATTTAAGATATATAATTTGTCGGAATACGTAATCACTGTGAACGACTAGAATGTTTAAATCCCGGACAGAAGAATACGTTCCCAGAATGCACAACCGACTGGAGTCCACTCAACGATGCTTTCTGAACTGAACTACACGATGTTTTTCATCTTCTGCAGCGCGTCGTACAGAAGCAGGTGTTAACGGTGTTGGCCGAACGCTTACCCTGTTACAAACGATGTCTCGAGTCCCGAAACACCACGATATAATACCAGACTTCTATAAACAATACTACTACGACCCTATAAACAACACTACCAGTACCACGACCCTATAAACAACACTACTACGACCCTATAAACAACACTACTACGACCCTATAAACAACACTACTACGACCCTATAAACAACACTACCATTACCACGACCCTATAAACAACACTACTACGACCCTATAAGCAACACTACTACGACCCTATAAACAACACTACTACGACCCTATAAGCAACACTACTACTACCCTATAAACAACACTACTACGACCCTATAAACAACACTACTACGACCCTATAAACAGCACTACCAGTACCACGACCCTATAAATAACACTACTACGACCCTATAAGCAACACTACTACGAGCCTACGAATCAAACAAACACTACTACGAGCCTACGAATCAAACAAACACTACTAAGAGCCTACGAATCAAACAAGAGGCTTTCATATAGCACCAACACGAGTCACCGAACACCACCACTTGATCACCACATAATGCACATAATACCACCACCACACAACGCACATAATACCAATACCACCACCACACAACGCACATAATACCAATACCACCACCACATTACGGACTTAATACCACCACATAACGCACATAATACCAATACCACCACCACATTACGGACTTAATACTACCACATAACGCACATAATACCAATACCATCACCACATTACGGACTTAATACTACCACATAACGCACATAATACCAATACCACCACCACATTACGGACTTAATACCTCGTCATTACGGACCTATACGTGTAACACCAATGCGGACGTAAATAAAGCACAACTACGAACCTCTAAATTGAGCCCAACAAAACAATTATAGATTCGCAAACAACATTATTGACTTACACTTTGCACCACTACACACACACACACAACTATCGGTTTAATCCTAATGGGTTCCCCGAGGCGTGAATTTGCTTAAGGTGTTGAAGCTGTCGCCCTCAACAACCACACTTTTGTTGAACTAAATGAACCACTATGAAGGATTAACCCAAGACAACCGGACAGCTCGCCAACTGCACTGGCCAACCATTGCCCCCACAATACTTTCAGTTAATTGATTAATATCCAGGTTCTCAATTATTGCTGAATAGACAGAGGAAAAATATCAAAGAAATTTAATCGTAATATTCATTCTACTAAGTGATCGAACCTGGGACCACTTATTTGCGAGGCGAGTGTGCTAAACAATACACCACTTGTCGCCATTACCTATCAACATCCCCACTACGGACCTACCTACAAACATAGACCCACAAACATTAGTACCGACCTATTAATATTCCCACTACGCCCCTACAAACATTATTACAGGCCTACCAACATTATTACAGGCCTACCAACATTATTACAGGCCTACCAACATCACCACTACATATCCCTCAACATAATGGGCAGCTGAACGCGTCTACCTTCTCACTTCATTGCTCCCAAACCTGCTAAATGCGAACACGTGCCCCCTCACATTGCCCCTAACCACCTGCCCCTCTTCCATCATAACAACCCCCCCTTTACCTGTGTGTCATAAGGGTGATATACCTGTCCTACCCAACACCGGGGATACGTCTACCTGCCTGATTGGATGGAACACCTGATAAGGTATACATGTTTATAGGTTAGTGGCGATGATAGGGAGGGGGAAGGGTAAGGTGGAGGTGGGTAAGGGGGAGGTGGGGAGGGGTGGGCAAGGGGGATGTGGGGAGGGGGGAGGTGGGGAACGGGTAGGGGGAATAGAATGGTGGGGGAAGGGGGTATCTATGACGTTAATGAGGCCTGTAGGAGAGGGTAGTGAGAGGGAGGGGAGGGTAGTGAGAGGGAGGGGAGGGGAGGGCGTACTTGGGTTTATGGCACGTGTGGGGTGAAGGTGAGGGGTGCTGGGGAGGTTAGGTGATGAGTGTTGATGAAAAGAAAGACATAGGTTGATGATTCAGGTGGTGGATGTGGTAGAGAAGTGTATGATTCAGGTAGTGGATGAGGTGTCCATGGTGGTGTTGATGTAGATGGTGGTGTTGATGTAGTTGGTGGTGGTGTTGATGTAGTTGGTGGTGGTGTTGATGTAGTTGGTGGTGGTGTTGATGTAGTTGGTGGTGGTGTTGATGTAGATGGTGGTGGTGTTGATGTAGATGGTGGTTGTGTTGATGTAGATGGTGGTGGTATTGATGTAGATGGTGGTGGTATTGATGTAGATGGTGGTGGTGTTGATGTAGATGATGGTGGTGTTGAAATAAGAGGAAAATTATTACAAATGAAGGCCAAGTATCATCACTACCTACTATTGACCCACGTGAAGCAACTGCAAAAAAAAAAAAAAAAAAAAAAAAAAATAAATCTGCAGGATATTTTTTTTTCACGCTGGCGACTTTATGAGTTATCATCGAATTAAAAACCAACTCGACCAAGGAGAGAAACAACATGTAACCAAGTCAGTTGTCTGTATTAGTCACATATAGAAAAGCCAGGTGTCTGTATTAGTCACATATAAAACTCACCAAAACGAAGAAATATAATTATCCTCTGTGCTTGGGAGAGGTCAGAAGAAAAGAATAGTCAAGCTACGTTATGCTACTCTATTATTTTATATATACAACGACATACCTACACACGTCTACTCAGTACAAGACTTTAGGCATATCTATAATATTCTTCTGCATAATTTGTCTGTCTTAGTTTTAAACATGTTGAACGAAATGCTGTTAACTACACACCACGGTAATATATTCCATTAATCTACAACTATACACTTGTGCAAAAGAATTCACCTACGGTATATCTGTCTAAAAATGCGCACCTCCTAATTGTAATCCTTTTACTCTTGTGTTTTGTGATGCATTCAACTTTTTTTTTTTTTCCACAGTGAGGATTATCAACACTTCATAATTATCTCCTCTCGGTCTTCACTTTTCTAAGGAGGATGTTTTATTCTATTGTCTTTCTTTACATTATTAATTTCTCAAACTTGGGACGCGTTTGGGTGTTTCTTGCTGTCCACTTTGTCGACATTTGATATCCTTCTGAAGGTAGCGTAACCATAACTCTAAGTGAAGTGTAACGAGGGAATTAGACTGGCTTGGCTTGGCTTCTTTGGAGATTACTGACCACTTCGCCTTTAGGCTATTTCGGCCGAAGTTGTTTTTTTTTCTCAGAGTCGTTTTCTTTGGACCTCTTTCTTTTGTTCTTTTTGCTTTTCAATTGCCATTCTCCTTCTTGGTCTTGTTCTGGTATATACTTGTAAGTCTAAAAACGCTGATAATTTTAATGTTACTGAATCTGACTTTTTTTTGGCTTGTTTGTCTATTCTAAGGTCTTGTTTAAATCTGACTTCTTTTGTGTGGTCTTGTTTGGGTCTTGATTCTTCTTTTCCTCGGTCTTCACTTCAAGAAGAGCCTCCTTGTAGCTCAGTTTTTTCTTGCTTCGCAGCTTAGCCACCCTACACTCCTTCCTCCACTTAGGACACTCCCGGTCGGAGGAGGAGTGAGGGCCACCACAAGCTGCGCATTTCTTGGCAGCCGTCGAGCAGGTGGTGTGCTGGTGCCCGGGTGTCCCGCAACTGCAACAGACCTCCCGAGCTCGACACTTCCCTGCCAGATGGCCATAACTCTGGCATTTGTAGCACCTTGTGGGTCTTCTTTCATACGGTCTTACTGGGATGATCTCCCATCCCAGGAATACGGTGCTTGGTAGATTCTTTGGGTAACCAACCAGTGCAGTTACGCTGGTCAGCTTTCGTACTATTGAGAGCTGGTCTCCGATCAGCTCGGCCAGTTCTTCTTTTTCAAGGTGTTCTATCTCGGTGGGGGAGATGAATCCCAACACCAAGTTATCCTCTGTGTGAGCTTCCACTTGGATCTTGATCCCGGTAATTTCTGTTATGTTGGCTATTTGCTGGGTCTGTCCCCATTCCGCGAAGGTGACCATAAGGTGGTCTGCGGACGACCCTTGCCACCCCCCCTGATTCCTAAGGGGTCAAAAAACTTCCTTAGGACAAGGAGGTTTAGTTGCTTGGGCGAAGGGCATGTGACTGGATACAGTCTTACGACCTTCGCCTGGTTCACGTAGGACCTCAGGAGCAGAGAAGACTTTGACTCGCCGAGGTGCATTTATTTGGCTGTGTGAACTAAAGTGCCAAAGAAGCGAACTTCCGACCTTTAAGAGAGGAAGCGAACGCTGTAATGACTCGACAGCCACACCCACATGCAGCAATGGAGACGAAAACAATATAATAATACAAGATTGTGTGATACCAAAGGATAAGTCGACACCATAGCCATAACACAAGTTACCGTTACCATAACACCGTAGTAAAGATACAAAACAAAATGGTACTATAGTGTGTGTGTGTGTGTGTGTGTGTGTGTGTGTGTGTGTGTGTGTGTGTGTCATACAACTAAATAAAGTGTGAGAATAATTAATAAAACATCTTCACCAAGTCATCGTCCCTTCATCAAAAATGTTACGCTACTTTAAACCTTCATAACTTAGTATCATTGTTCAGGTAATTTCATTCATTTCCCTAACCAACCTACCAGAACTAAAGCTACCAGTCTACCACCACGAATTATAGCTTTCCCGACCATCTTAAATAAGAGGGAAGGTCCAGGTGCAACTTACACGTGCTCATTAGGGCAGCAATGGTGGCCAAAACACGAGTGCCGGGACAACATGTGGTTAAAATATTAAAGTTCCGCCTGCTCTTGGGTGAAAATATATGACAAAGTATTGTTGTTTTTAATTTCCGACCCACGCATCTGTCCAGCACGTGGGGTCGGTTATGGTTAAGACCATAAACGCTGGGGGTAATGAAAACCCTCTTAATTACTCGAGTTACCCATGCGTGTAAGCTGCTCTGTTCCTGTTTTCTCTCGAGGCACGCGCCATGCTTATTTATTAACATTGTGAGTGTGCTTGCAGGAATTCCCTTATCTCCACTGTAACTAACTGAATGTTGGGGGTATTATGAGAAGTAAATCATAAATATTTTCCCGATACACAATGAAGGAAATCGTAAAGCTTCGCGCAGCTGTTGTCTGTTCACAAAACTCCAAAGTGTTGTTCTCTTAATTAGTGCAAAATGGTTGGCGGGGAGCCACTGCCATTATACAGCGTAACCTGGCCTGGTCGCGCCCTCTCGCTCTCTGCCTTTAGTATCCTAATATTTGCGAAATTAAGAGGAAGAAGGGTTGCGACGCTGTGTATTTTAGTGCAATTAGAGATCCTTTCAATTACATGTTACACAACAGGAAACTCGCATTATCAACGTCGTTTACTCCTTAATGACGCCAAGATACAGTCGTGCAAGAGGTAATTAATAACCTTTGGTCTAATGATCGTCTGTACCTTCAAGAATCCTTCAACAGACTCATTAAACCGATCAGTCTCCAGCCCTCCACCACAGAGCCTCCTACTATACATACAAAGCTACACACGGTCACTCATACTCACTTTAACAAAATGTCTTAAAATTCCGTTATAGTTTTCCCTCATATTAACTTCTATATCCATTGCCTCTCCTTTAAAGCGCTTTATATCCCCTTAAAAAGGGTTCGACCCCCTAATCTCCTCATACCCAACACAAACACAAAAATTCACCGAAACGCCATGAAAACGCCCCATACATCAGGGTGGCCATCTGGTGGTGGGCAGGGCGCTGTGGGTCCCGCCGCGCGCAACATCGATAATGGCCGGGCACCTCCACCTCCACGCTAGGCGCCGCCACACAACACCAATTACTGGAAATTTAAGAGGTGTGGTCACGAGGTTATTGTTGTGCTGGAATATAACTACCACAGGGCTGGAATATAACTACCACTGAGCTGGAATATAACTACCACTGAACTGGAATATAACTACCACTGAGCTAAAATATAAGTAATGTAAGACAATGCTGGGATACAAATAACGCATAACACCTCATGCTCGACGTGATACATAACATTAATTTTTATCATTCCGCAATAGACTCAAGAACTAGAACTAAAGCGACAGGGAGTCACTGTTACCATCTAAACAATTGGCTTCCAGTACCAGCGTCCAGGGCTGTGTAGGTGTGACGTGGGACCTCCGGCGTAATGTGTGAGTAAGATCAGCTGTGAGTGGAGGAAATATTGAGGGAGTATTGTTGGTCTTCCTCCTGGTACTGTTAATGATGTTACCTGGATTAATGACCATGCCATGTCGCTTCTCAGTCAGGTGACCTCCATTTATTATAAAGGAATTGCTCATAGAGAAAAAATCTCAAGGTGACAGTTACAATTCCACGCTTGTTGATAATGACAAGTTTTTGACTATACATCAATGTGTTATTAAAGAAATATATATATATATATATATATATATATATATATATATATATATATAATATATATATATATATATATATATATATATATATAGTTGCGTGAAGTAACAACAATATTATGGTTGTCGAGAAGAAAATAAGTAGTAGTGTAAAAGTTAGGATAATCCGAGTTAAGAAACTAATCTTATCCAGTAATTATTGTCCTAAAGAGATGGTCTGACACACAAAACTCCAGCTGTTGAAGACAATAACGTATTGTGTGTTTCATTTATCTAAGACGATGATGACGACCCAGGTTCATTGCACTGCAGTATAACTTATAACTAACAGACACAGTACATAAGATAAGTCTGTGGTCCAGGCATTGTGTTATAGGTCTATTAAAGTGTAGGTGTCATCATACCTGTTGTTGTGCTGGCAACTGTGATCTTATACGGTGTTTGAAATTAGTGAAAGAAGTAAATTAGAATGACACTGATCACGACGCCCTTAATTACAGGTACAAATGTGATATTGATGTTAACTACAGTGGTCGCAAGGATTGAAAGGTGATAATGATAACGATGTGTGATGATGATATCAAAGATAGCTTAAACACATGACCAGGTGTACGCGCGCGCACACACACACACACAAATATCAGCGGAAGTCTTAAAGGTAAGAAGGACGAAATAAATCTTACAAGAACGACCCATCAGCTAAACCTCTTATGTGTGACGCTACGTCTCACTAAATAAATATAGGACGTTTGGATCATCGGACATTTGGTTTGGGCAGGGTGATTAGGACCTAACCTAACCTAATCGTGGCAAACGTCCGCTCACCCACCAAACACCCTGACTAATGATTGTTGTGGACCCGACCAAGGCACACCCAGGTAAACCCAGGTAAGATTATTTCTAACACACACACACACAAAGGTAAGGTTATTTCAAATACACGCCAACACACATACACGCAAGAGTGCATGATACGAGGTACACGTGTAAGTTAAAATATATACCCATAACACATACATGCATGCATGCACATACACACACGATCAAAAAAAAAAAAAACACGTATCACATACTGTACTATCGTGGACAAAAGTTCGCTCCCTCCAAAACTGAAGCAGTATCGACCCCAAATGAGATAAAACAGCACACCCGCGCACAGTCAGGGTAAGCCAGTTCGGAGACTCATTCCTGTGTCTCAGCTCCACCACAGGGAGCGAACTTTTCTCCACGATAGTACATGCATATAAAAAGCAAGCGCGCTCGCGCTCACACACACACACACACGTAGGTTGGTTTGACCTTTGACAGCTTTTACAAGTTTCTGTGTCCGAGCGGTCTTGACTGGTAATTGTTCTAACTTCCTGGTCACAGATATTACCAAGTCTATCATTATACACACTCTCTTCCTATTCCTTCTTTAAGTTGAGAAGGGATGAAATAGGGTCTTGTAAATTGTTTTCTCTGTAATAACAAAACTATGTACTGAGTCTGCCGAGACGAGGTGTCCTGCCTGCTGTGAGGGTCGCGGTCAATGACAGACTAACTCTACTCTTACAGATCGCGACTAGGGTTTGCGACGCCTTGAGACGCCTCAGTCATGAAACGCCTTGGGTCATAGCCTCGTGATTGATACATGTGGACTCCATTATAACAGGCCTGAGAAACTACTTCGTACACGTCGTACAGCGCGTCTCACAGTCACAGCTGCATGATCAAGAGAGGGGCTGGGTTAAGCGTCACATGGCCCCATGTCTCATGATCTATCCATATGGAATCATTTTCTAGATAGTCTAGGATACTGGTGTGATCCGTGACGTCATGTCAGCCGACCTCCTACGCAGTATCGAACCTGATATTAGTTATGCTAATGTTCTAAATAACACTAATAGTTCAATTAAATACAATCTTGTGATGGCGTCTCACACACACAAAACTCTTTCACTGGCTTGAGATAAAAATAATAACACTTCTGCTGATGTCAGTTTATAATCCTCGTTCCAATGAAGGACTCGTATCCCTTTTAAAATTAATTCTTGCAGATCTGAATATATAGTGTACCCTCCGTTAATGACACAGGAAGACTTACCTAGAGTTACCTCCCATAGTTTATCATAGTTGCTGTGTTGTGTATAGAGCTCATTACAGTACGTGGTTAATGACTTATTGATCTTCATTAATATATAGTGACAGCACCGTTAAGACACAGTAGTTATTATCAGATTATCGGATTACCGACGAAATATAGTAATTCTTTTGTTCGTGTTAAATTTTTAATGATAGGAAACGACACCATTCTCTTAAATAAAATTAATGTTACAGTATTGGTAAAACGTAGTCGGCCGTTGTAGTTTCTGCTATGGCAGCATTAGTTGAAATTCATGTTCAAACCACATTCAATTTGTCCTGTAAAAATGACAATAACACAGGGATAAGAGCTTTCTGTGTAGTGGAATTCTTCAGACGTCCTACTTGGTGGCATAATGCCCTCAGGATATTTTTTGATCCCCGGTGTGAGTGGGTCGAGGGTATGAATACTTCAACCTGACCACCCACTGCTGAGGACCCCCAACTCATTCACATGTCTGCCAACATCACCGACATAACTCAATAAAACCCCAAAGAATTTCCCTTCGAGGAATGTTCAAAGAAAAATATTATTTAGTATGTATTCAATATAGGGTGACACCTTAATATTTATAAATTAATAATATGAAAAATAATTAAATAATTATAACCTAAACGCATATAAATTCATTATCATGTTGGTCGCCCTGACTAAGCCGGCTCAAGTAAATCCCACATACCATCGCCAAGTCGTTCCTTTGTTTACCGTTGTTTTCTGGTTGTAATATGACAGGTCTCGTCTGGTAGCAGTATTTTGTGAGATAATGATGATTGGATCTGTGGTGGAGGCAGCGTAAGCTCCTGGCCAGCCACTTGGGGGATCTCTGTCAGCTGGAATGTCCAACAGAGGACAGATACTGACGTGTTTACAAAATAAGGCATACCTGTTCGCTTGTACACGTGTCTTATCATGTCTGTAGTTAATAAATAAATATAAACGATAATTATCAAACACAGAGTAAGCTTGAGAGAATATTATTTCATGACAACAGAATCATAGCGTAATTAAATATCACTAACGGCTGTGATTGTGTGTTTACACTAGGGGACGCCCTGGAGGGTGGCGAGTGTTCCCGTCTTATACCAATTGCCCACATTTCATTCACTCACCCAGTGAAGGACACACAAGCCGTGAGAGATGAAGGAAAACTCTCAACGTCTTTATACTCCAAGGTTTCTTGTCTTCTCATCTCATTCTTATGCTGACTATCTAACATTGTACCCACGGGGGATGGCCCTCTCTGTACCCACGGGGGATGGCCCTCTCTGTACCCACGGGGGATGGCCCTCACTGTACCCACGGGGGATGGCCCTCAGTGAACCCGAGGGGATGTCCTTCAGTGAGCCCAAGGGGGATGGTCCCTTCTGTATCCACGGGTGTGGTCCTCACTGTACCCACGGGGGATGGCCTTCAGTGAACCCACGGGGGATGGTCCCTTTATCCATGGAGATGGCCCTCACTGTACCCACGGGGTATGGCACTCACTGGACCCACGGGGTATGGCACTCACTGGACCCACGGGGTATGGCACTCACTGGACCCACGGGGTATGGCACTCACTGGACCCACGGGGTATGGCACTCACTGGACCCACGGGGTATGGCACTCACTGGACCCACGGGGTATGGCACTCACTGGACCCACGGGGTATGGCACTCACTGGACCCACGGGGTATGGCACTCACTGGACCCACTGGGTATGGCACTCACTGGACCCACGGGGTATGGCACTCACTGGACCCACGGGGTATGGCACTCACTGGACCCACGGAGTATGGCACTCACTGGACCCACGGAGTATGGCACTCACTGGACCCACGGAGTATGGCACTCACTGGACCCACGGGGTATGGCACTCACTGGACCCACGGGGTATGGTCTTCATTGGACATGTGAGAGGTCACTAACCGTAAGAGACAGAGCTACCCAGTATTTATATAAAATTATTAATATTTTTTCCTCTCCCTGCCCCCTTTATTCCTTTAACTTCTTCCACCACTTTCAGGCAGATACAGAAAAAAAAGCCATTGTGTGATAAACACTGACGCCCAGGAAGATACTGTCACCTCAAGAAGTTCGTGTCCTCGGCAATCAGAATGAACCGCTGGAGCGAACCCTGTGAGTCATCTGGTTCAGTTTTGATTTTCACCCCAGCACGAGTTAAACAACACCGGGCCTACAGTAGTATAGTTGCCGGGAGTGTCCCAACAGGTGGAGCTATTCACGCTTGGAGACTTTAACACAAATCACTAAATAGAGAGATCGAGCTTAAATTATATTAAAAAGAAACATTGTTATGAGACTAATGCTGTAGAAAACGACACTTCCTTATCGTGGATGTAAAGAGAAACGTTACCACGCAAGTTTCCACATTATGTTGGGTCATTGTTTGGAATTACATATTGATTATAGCGTTTTTTTTTTTAACTTCTCAGACCTTTCATTATTGTTATGTTGTAATGTATCAACACTTTATCACATCATTAATATTAAGTGAGCAAAACTTGATGGCTGTCGTATCTGTAAGTTCATAATTTGGGAACTAGTAATTATGAAAGGTTAACCTAACAATGATCAGGTTAAAATTGTATACCTTGAGTCTTCATCATCTTGAGGTGTTAAGATGTCTAATTATCTGGTGACATTAAGCTACAACAGGCAGTGTATAGGGCCCTACACTGTTAGCCTCCAGGGTATGGTGATCTTCATCAAGGATTTACAGTATATTGTCAGCCCCTTCCTTTTCTGCTTTCCTTCAGTTGTGTACAAACTATCATGCCATATGACTGACACACAGACCTCAATATACAAATAATATCACACTTAGTCAGGACCTCCAAGTGAGAATAGGGGACGCTACCATGCACCATGGGCCTCACAAGGACTTCAATAGTTATACTAGACTTTGTTGATTTTACACACACAGTGTGCTCCTTCGTCTTACTAAGTAACGTGTGTGAAATCATACCTAGTTCATGAACGGCTCTTGAAGAGGAATTCAGAGAGGTAAACAACAAAAATGGCGCCGGGAGGAGAATTGTGAACTGGGATAGAGTAAATCAAAAATAAATAAATAAATACTAAAAATCATAATATAAAGTTGTCGTTTCTTTTGATATACTTAAAATCATCAAAACAACAAGTGCAGCAAAAATATATAAAATCAACACACAACTTCTGGTGGTAGCCGTTATCTACACCTTTACCGATTCGGAAAAGATCTATTACTAAAATACTAACAAAATAGGTTTTCTCTTGTATTTTATGGCGTAACCAGCGAATTTGACCTTCACTTCCGTTGCAAATGAGACGTTAAGGAGACATGATCCCCCAATTACCAACGAAACGAAACGAAACCTAACGAAACTTGCTAACCAAAGAAACCAGAAGGACCTGACCTGACCTAACCTCCTGGCCCACCTGTGTGTAAGAAAATACAATAATACTTACCAGTTGCTGGAGGATAAAGTGATGCTTCTTGTAGGAGGAAGTGGTGGAGTCTTGTGATCGTTGTATTAGGCTTGAAACATGTGCAGAGTGAAATATTGTCAATAATGTTCCATCATATTGCCGGCACGAAGCACCAAACACTTGATACCCTTCCACAATCTTTTTATATTTTGCACATGAACGTCTGTAGCACTTCACAGAGGTTGGCAGAATACCACGAGCTTTAAAAATGTCAATGGCAGCGGCTTTGTTTTCAAATATACACGATCAATTGTTTACCAAGCTGAGATAGAACACCAGTGCACACAGAGGCCATCTTGCTACTCGACAACTAAAATTCGAAACTCTGAGCATGCGCAGGAGTATCACATGTCACCGAGAATAGGTGATTGGCCTGTGAGTCATGTGGAAAGTGTATTCGGCCAAAATGTAAATTCTTGAGTGAAATTGAAGTCTAAAAATACTCGAAAAAATATAAATTTGCGACGGAAACATATTATATATATTTTTTTGCTCTATCTCCCTTTATAAACAAAAATGTAGTCGAAAATTTCCGAATCTTAACCAAAGCATCAGTATGTTGCACACACACGGAGAATTCTTTAGCAACGTTTTCACGTGACTGTGGCCACGAAGGCAGCCTTTCAGACAAGAGCACCATTTTGTTAGGCAGTTACGCCTACAGTGACCCTTTCCTAAATCTTTCACCTCGACAGATACTCCGTGTGGGAACAATTATTCTACTTTTTGTTCCTATCTAGTAAGCACTTTCTTCCCTAGAAAGCACGTCTGGTAAGGTTACTGCTTTACCATCATCATATTTATTTTATGTAATACAGATTCACATATAAACATGTTATTGATAGGCGTGTAAATATATTTAAATTTATGACAAAATTATGCCCATGATCATTATGTAATGATCATGGGCATAATTTTCTTATGTATTAAGAATGACATTCTTCCCTGAGAACTTCACCGAGAGAGAGAGTGAGAGAGGTACATCAAGGGTGACAACACCAATGAAAGAGGAAGTGAAGAATTATTTGTGTTTATATTATTTTACTATTGCATTCAGAACGGAATGTTAGAGGAAATGTGTATAACATCCACAGGTAAGGGACATTACAACCAAGAATACTCACAGACGTGTGTAATTCAAGATCTCAATACTGCTTGTGCTGCATTATTTTATTTAGTTTCGATACTGACTGAACGAAACACTGAACTTTTTTCGGTAAGTGTACACGTAATCCCTGACTCGGGACTTATCATCATAATCTAATAAAAATACATTATCAAGAGCTCACTATTGCAGGCAGGACTCTAACAACACCTGAGTGTGGGGTAGAAGCTGGCCAACGTAGAGAACGGAACCCGGGCCCCCACATCACTAACACCATAGAAAATGAATTTTGTGTGAGGAGAAACTTGACGAAAATGTACTGTGATGTGGTGCTCATCACATAGTTCGATCTTACTAAGGAGTACTTTTCTGAGTATTTCAATATGTAAACGTCAACACAGGCGATGACAGTCAGATAATACCTGTTATAACTGAATCTCCTGGATGATATAATAACGTAATAGAAATCAATGTCTTAGAATTGTCTAAACTATTGATTGCAAAGATTAAATTAATTCCTTAGATTCTAATTATGTCCTTTACTATAAATTGACAATATTTATTTATTTTGATGTAAGTGATGATGAAAATTGGTTCCTCTAAAACTTTTGTAATAAAAAACTGTGATGGAACTCATGGTAGAAGAGAACGGTGCAGTAACTGTGTTTGGTTGAACGTCACCACATTTTTGTTGGCAAGAATTAAGTGAACTATAAACTCACTATCGTTTGAAAGCCAGTTTTTTAATAGCCATCCTGCAAACGGTGTCAATAAGACAGCTAGATGATAATAATTTTATTATTAATATTATTATTATTTATATTGTTCGATAAGCCTTATTTTATTAAACAAGGTCTTACGTATCCTTATTGTTATTTCTGGTTACAAAAGCTGCCAATATATCATCATAACACTAAATCCTAGGAACTTTTAGTGAGGACAAAGAAAAGATATTCTTACCAACTCATAACGACACCAGAGTTGAGGCACTACAGACCACCTCGTACTGTAACTATTGGCCCATCGACCCAGACACTGTTTAATATATATATATATATATATATATATATATATATATATATATATATATATATATATATGTATATTTATATACATTATACTAGCAGAAACGCCGCCCTCCGGGCAGCTCATTCGCTAGGCCACGGTAGGACGCCACCCTCCGGGAGGCTCCACATTGTCTCACTGTTCAGTCCCCAAAACTTCTTCCATCAATAGTTCATTAACGGTGTATGTAAGTTCCATCATGTTTTTCACAACAACGGTACAGCAAAGTATATTTTTTTAGCATTAAACTGTTTTTATTTTATTGTCTAATCATCACTCCATATAACATCATCCATCATCACTACATATAACACCATCCATCATCACTACATATAACACTACCATCATCACTACAACACCATCCACCATCACTACATATAACACCATACATCATAACTACATATAACACCATCCATCATCACTACATATAACACCACCATCATAACTACAACACCATCCATCATCACTACATATAACACCATCCATCATCACTCCATATAACACCATCCATCATCACTACATATAACACCACCATCATCACTACAACACCATCCATCATCACTACATATAACACCATCCATCATCACTACAGATCGGTAAAGTAGTTTCCGAGATTCTCGTGCGGACACACACACACACACACAAACAGACATACTTCTTTGTTTTATACAGATAGATTGCTAGTGTATACACGTGCACACAACCATCCTGTCTTTCGTACATACGTCCACACACACACACACACACACACACACACAGCAGGGGTGGGAGGAGGAGGAGGCTATAATGGTTATGTCATTCAGCTGAGCCAACTTGTTAGGGAAAAAGTGCAAGTAAGGCACCGGGCAGGTTTTCTTAATGGTCAGTAGCAGTCGATAATGGACACGTGTGGGGGGGGTGGGGGTGGAGGGGGTGGGAGGGAGCTTAAATGAAGACCCGTGAGGAATGGTGTAGGGGGATTAGGGAGGAGTATAGAGAGGGAGGAAGATGGTGAAGGAGGGATTGAAGGAGGGTGAGGGGGATGTATATAAGACATTAAGGAGGGGGGGGGGGAGGGATAGAGATGAAGGGATTTTAAGATGATGAAAGAAGAGAGACTAAGATGGAAGGAGGAGGAAAATGTGGAGATGTGGGGTTGATGATGGTGGTGGTGGTGTGGGTTGATGATGGTGGTGGTGTGGGTTGATGATGATGGTGGTGTGGGTTGATGTTGGTGGTGGTGGTGTGGGTTGATGGTGGTGGTGGTGTGGGTCGATGGTGGTGTAGTTGTGGGTTGATGTTGGTGGTGGTGGTGTGGGTTGATGATGGTGGTGGTGTGGGTTGATGATGGTGGTGGTGTGGGGTTGATGATGGTGGTGGTGTGGGTTGATGATGGTGGTGGTGTGGGTTGATGGTGGTGGAGGTGTGGGTTGATGATGGTGGTGGTGTGGGTTGATGGTGGTGGTGGTGTGGGTTGATGATGGTGGTGGTGTGGCTTGATGGTGGTGTAGCTGTGGGTTGATGGTGGTGATGGTGTAGGTTGGTGTTGGTTGTAGCAGCAGTAGTAGTAGTAGTAGTAGTAGTAGTAGTAGTAGTAGTAGTAGTAGTAGAGAATGGTGGTAATGCTAGCTGTCGTGGTCATAACTACAGATGATAATGAAGAAGGTGAAAGCTAAAAATGAAGTGATGGGAGGAAGGACTTGCAGAATTAATGATAGTGATGGTAATAATGATGAATGAAGGGTTTTAGTTACGGCAATCTCTGATAATGAACATGATGACAGTTAATGACTATGATGACACTGACACTGATAATGATAATGATGGTGATGAAAATGAAGTCCATAATAGTCTTGGCACTAATAATAATAATAATAATAATAATAATAATAATAATAATGAATGACGAAAATTACTCAAAGATAAACATAATGACTTACAATGATAATAATGATAATGATCGTTCACAAACTATAGCTTGCATATCCTATTTTAAAACCACGAAACCAACCCCCCCCCAAAAAAAAAATTATCCCTTTAGAAAATACGATGACCAGCCGATGCCGCGACCATGTAATTAACATAGATAAACAAACTGTTGTACTCACTGATAAGTAGTCTAGTAACTCTTAATAGGCTCTGACAATAACAACAGCGGAGTAGAATGAATCATGAGTGTTGTTTCAAGTGACGTTAAAAATTAGGAGTGAGAGAGAGTGAGAGAGAAAGAGAGAGAGAGAGAGAAAGAGAAAGAGAGACGCTGACTCATCTCACATAATTACAATAGTAGCCTTAGTGAAGAAGACAAGAACGAACTAGACATAAACTACCTATATTATAACAAATCCTACAGCAATACAATGAGTTATTCTTAATGACATAAACTTTTCCTCTGACATAATATAACAAAAATATTTATGTTTATATTTGTTGATGTACAGGGCGAACTTTTAAGCACCTCTATAGAACTACGACCATGAAGCCCCTATAACATTACCTTGTCTAAAATTATTCCTCTTCTCCTAGTAACATCTGTCCTCCTATACCGAATATTCCCTTCCTTCCTTCCTTCATTCTTTCCTTCCTTACCAACATCTCTCTTCCTGCACAAACACCTTTCTTCCCCTGTCACCATTCTTCTTCCTTTATCTGTCTCTTCATCAACATCGTTTCTACCTAACCAACATCCCCTCCACTCCACCAACACCCTCCCCCTCCACCAACACCCTCACCCTCCACTAACACCCCCTCCACCAACACCCCCCTCTCCACCAACACCCTCCTCCTCCACCAACACCCTCCCCTCCACCAACACCCCTCCCCTCCACCAACACCCCCCTCCACCAACACCCTCCCCCTCCACCAACACCCTCCCTCTCCACCAACACCCCCCCTCCACCAACACCCCTCCCCTCCACCAACACCCTCCCCCTCCACCAACACCCCCCTCTCCACCAACACTCCCCCCTCCACCAACACCCTCCCCCTCCACCAACACCCTCCCTCTCCACCAACACCCCCCCTCCACCAACACCCCCCTCCACCAACACCCTCCTCCTCCACCAACACCCTCCCCCTCCGCCAACACCCCTCCCCTCCACCAACACCCTCCTTCTCCGCTAACACCCCCCTCCACCAACACCCCCCTCTCCACCAACACCCTCCTCCTCCACCAACACCCTCCCCCTCCACCAACACCCCTCCCCTCCACCAACACCCTCCCCCTTCACCAACACCCCTCCCCTCCACCAACACCCCCCTCCACCAACACCCTCCCCCTCCACCAACACCCCCCTCTCCACCAACACCCTCCCCCTCCACCAACACCCCCTCTCCACCAGCACCCTCCCCTCCACCAACACCCCTCCCCTCCACCAACACCCCCCTCTCCACCAACACCCTCCCCCTCCACCAGCACCCTCCCCTCCACCAACACCCTCCCCCCACCAACACCCCCCTCTCCACCAACACCCTCCCCCTCCACCAGCACCCTCCCCTCCACCAACACCCCTCCCCTCCACCAACACCCCCCTCTCCACCAACACCCTCCCCCTCCACCAACACCTCCCCCTTCACCAGCACCCTCCCCTCCACCAACACCCCCCTCTCCACCAACACCCTCCCCCTCCACCAACACCTCCCCCTCCACCAGCACCCTCCCCTCCACCAACACCCCCTCCATCAACACCCTCCCCCTCCACCAACACCCTCCCTTCCACCAGCACCCTCCCCTCCACCAACACCCTCCCTCTCCACCAACACCCCCCCCTCCACCTAAACCCTACCCCCTTTCCTCTACTAAAGATTCTAGTAAAAAGCAAAACAAGATAATAAAGATAGGATGAACTTAATCACTTATTAAACGGGGAATAGAGAAACAAGAGAGAAAAGCTGTGTGGCTAATGAAGTCTGCCAGAGGGGAGGGGGGAGGGAGGGGGGAGGAGGGAGGGGGTGCAAGAAGGAAAGGGACGAAGGGTGAAGAGAGAGAGAGAGAGAGAGACAGAGAGACAGAGAGAGAGAGAGAGAGGAAGGAAGTTAACTTGTACAACACAATAACAGAAACAAACACATACGAACAAACACATCAATCATTACATCATAAAACATCATCATCATTTAATACCCTGACATCGATACATAATAGTCAGAAAGATAGCAAGATAGGCGGTAAGATAGTTAGACAGACGGTAAGACAGTTAGATAGAGGGTAAAACGGTTAGACAGAGACGGTAAGACAGACGGTAAGACAGTTAGACAGACGGTAAGACAGACAGTCAGATACGATATAGATGACGCTCCTAGTGACAATGATAGCTAAAAAATCACTTACTTACCTCCTTCCCTCCCTCCTTCTCTCTCTCCTTCTCTCCCTCCTGCCCTCCTTCCCTCCCTCCTGCCCTCCCTCCCTCCCTCCTTCCCTCCTTCCCTCCCTCCTGCCCTCCTTCTCTCTCTCCTGCCCTTCACCCGGACAGACAGCAGTAAGAGGAAGGCATGCATTAAACTCTATAGAACAATCTGTCTATGAGTGTCAACCATTCAAACGGAGAGAGAAACACACACACACACACACACGCACACACACACACACACACGCAGCGAGTCATACCTATAGACAGTACAGACAGACAGACAGACAGGCAGACAGAGACAGGAAGGGCAGCACGCGCCGGCCTACACCACCACCACCTGCCCATGACTGCACGGTTTTGGAGGGTCACACACACACTCGACTAGGGAAATATTTGAGAATTCGATTAGGTCTTTGATTTGAAGAGGTGGAGGGAAGATAGTGCTACACCAATGTCAACAAGAGAGAATTTCTGATGTAACGGTGAGAGAGAGAGAGAGAGGGGAGGGGGGGGGGGGGAGACATGACATGGGTAAACACAGGCAGGAGGACGTGTAACATAAGAACATAAGAAAATAAGGAGTCTGCAATAGGCCGGTTGGCCTGTGCATGGCAGCTCCTGTCGAGGGTTACTACCACTCTCTATCATCCATGAATCTATCCAGCCTCCCTTTGAAACTTTCCAGCGTTCCAGCACTTACTACAAAGTTGCTAAGCTTGTTCCACTCGTCCACCACCCTATTTGTAAGCCAGTTCCTTCCTATCTCCCTCCTAAACCTAAGCTTATCCAACTTGAATCCGTTGTTCCGAGTCCTATCCTGCTCGGATATTATAAGAACTTTATCTATATCAGCTGTTACAAGCGGCTGAGGCTGAACTTTCACAGTGTTACACAATAACCATTAGATTCAATATATAAAATCAATAACTGTCTGTGATTTAATGTTCATGTAATTTTCAACAATTAAGGTGTTAAAGAACGTGAACTCAGACACTTCATAAATTGGACAATAACTAATGATTATATAAAATTTAAATTAGCGTTTAGAAGATGAGAGGGGGAGTGAGAGGTGTAGCCGCCTTCCTCTCGCTCTCACTTCTCATAGAACATTTTCATAGGCAGACTTTGTCAATTCTGTAATATGATTGTATGAGAAGAAACTTGAAGAACAACAAAGAGGAATTTATTTGCATTATTTAGCGGGGGTTGTTGGTCGAGGCATGAGAGAGTGAGACAGACAAATACTCACTATACTGCAATCATCTGCCTTATACAGAGCAAGAAACGCTGTCATTTAACGCAAGGAAAGACGAGTAAATACTTCGAATCAAAGAGAAAATCAGTTCCAGGTGACATTCTCAGCACCACCACAGAACACCTAAGGGATATATGTAGCGAACGATACTAAGGTATGCCACTGTTCGACCTAACCTGACCTAACCTAACCTGACCTAAGGAATGTAAACAGAGAACGAGGCTGTGCGGCACCATTGTACTACCTGGGGAAGCTTTATTTACGATATTGGGGAAGTTTTGAGGCGAAAGGGACAAAATCAAGGAGTTAGTGCTCAGAACTAGGGGAAAATAAACTTTGGTTAGTCAAGAAAGACAGGCATTGAGCTTAATAGCGCAACCAAATATATACAAAAACTGGAAAAAAATGACACCCTCATCCCAACCACAACCTCTTACTCCTAGACACTCTTCCACCTCCTCCTGCTCCTCCTCCTCCCCCTCTTCCTCCTAGAAACATGCTATTATCCCCCTTACAGCCAGCTACACTCGAATACATGGTGTGTGTGTGTGTGTGTGTAGACCTATGAACCCGTAAGGCCTATGAGGAGAGGGACTTGCCTGTAGACCGTCCCACTTAAAAGTAAATTGCTTGTAGTTATTTTGAGTCCCGTTGTAATCAACAAGATGTCGGAGACTGTCGATAATTGATGTCTACGTTGGTGTCACGTCTCCCATAAAAGTGGGAAATTTATACACGACACTTGTGTGTATTTACAAAGTGTGTTATTTACAAATCCTCTTACATGCTGTACAGAGAAATAGGCTGACCCAATGATCGAGTACTGAGGAGGTTCAGTCGTAGATGTCTACTGTCTTGGGTCCAGCTCAAGACTAACTAAGGGCCCGACTGTTGCCACGCCCAGAGAGAGTAATTCCTAGTTAGTTAGTTCGTAGTGTATTGACTAAAATATAAATACATAATAAATGTATATATAAAGAATTCAAAATACATTTGTCCAACAAAATATTTTAAATCAAAACATAACATGTAGGGGCAATTTCAAACTTAATTATAGATTCCTAGTACCTCATATACTAGAGTGATCCATGAGTGAAGCTTCTAGAAGGTTCTCCAAGGCGGAAGTAGTCACCTCCGTGGAATGTACTGCCGCCCACCAGTCAGCGGTGTTTACGTTACGTTTTATAAATAACCGGCTGGAACTGATCTCGTTGACCCATGACTCATTCTTAACAGGCGGTGCCATTCTCTCTATGTATATTAATTATCTAACTATCTATAACACCTGACGCATTGCAAACGTGAAGCAAAGTATCCAATTACCAAATATGAGCAATAAAGTCAGTGTTCAAAGAATTACCTACTACTCGGAGAGGGTTGCCTCGTACTGCGACACTCAGCCAAGCAGGGTGCTATGTCTTATGCCAAGCGATATAACCCAAGAACAACCTCTACCCACTACAGGTCATTGAATAATGAATGTTCATAATTATACATCCATGGTTATAGGTTATTAATTACTTACTCTAAATTATACAGTATGTAAATTATACTGGTTACATGTGTGTGTGTGTGTGTGTGTGTGTGTGTACAGGTATGTGGTGTGTGTGTGTGTGTAAGACGCGATACCCATCTCTACCCGACCTCGTTCACATAGTATAATTGTGATATGTAACCTCTTAACACTAAGCATGGGCAAGGGGTGTAGTTCGCTCCACACTGTGCTGGGTGTAGAGGGAGGGTGTATCCCGGCAATACACCCTCCCTCTACACCTAGCGCTGTGTGGAGGGAACTACACCCCTTGCCCATACTTAGTGTTGAGAGGTTACTTATCATATACAAACCGCAACACTCACGAACTTTGTGTTGCAGGGAAGGACTATACACACAGTCTAAACTAACCTACACTTATATATTCTGTGAGAGACTCTGCACTACAGTACACAGAAACAACGCAATCTTAGAAGGAAGTTGACGCACACTATTGTTCCTCCAGGATGTACAGGTAAGGTGTCAAAGTATTCTTAATCCAGTAGTTTCAACACAATTAAGTGATAGATATTAATCACATTTTTTTTCATCATAGGAATAAAAGAACACGTCCTGCTCCCCCCCCCCAACGCCCCACTCACCACCACCACGACCTTGAGGCAGGGCAGCAGCTGATACTTCAATTACCAAGCCATTGTTACTACCCTCGCCCACGATGACGCGCTGATGATCTCCCTTAATTAACGCCACAAGATAAAGATGTAGAAGTGATCGGGAGTTGGTAATGATGTTAAGGCGAGTTTTAGTGAAGGTTTTGTCTTGGAGAAATTAGGACGCTCTTAACTGGTAGAGGAACAGAAGAGAAAGTTTTTGAAAGTTTTGAAAGTTTTTGTGTCAGGGTCAAACTAGAGATGAAAAAAAAAGTATCATAACTGATGAGACGTAGTTTATAGTTAGTCCTTCTTGATTTAATATTTGAATTGTCTTTATTTATACGGCAAGAGAGAGAGAGAGAGAGAGAGAGAGAGAGAGAGAGAGAGAGAGAGAGAGAGAGAGTCAAAAATTAAAAATAATATAACTTTTTTTCCGTCGTTGCTTCTCACTGTCCTCCTCACACACACACACACACACACACTAAAACCTAAGGTAAGTCTTACCACAACTCTCAGTAACATAACAGTGTGTTTCCTTTTTACATTAATCCTTACATTCAATTATTTCTCTAACTCTCTCGTATCGTCAAGTCTTTGCTATAAATGTCTTGACACATACGGTACATTTACCCCCTTAACTGAGGTGGTTCAGTAGTCTCGTGTCTTGTTCATGGACCACCTGACGCCCCACGACGACTGTGCTACAATAAAAATCTTACCCGAGGACAAGGAGAATAATCTTTCGGAATTTCTGAGACACAAGTTCAAGATGGTAATCCTAGAAAAGAAAGTTTAGAGGAATTTTTTTAAGCCGGAATAACCTGGAGGAATGTTGTGTTTACTGAGGTGTTGCGTCAATATTTGTGCTACTGCTTCCAGGAGGTGCCCGAGAGGTGGGGAGGGGGGGGGGGGGGACACTGTCTCATCCAGGTGGTGGTCGGGAGAGTGAAGGGAGGGTCACTACTTACTTCTCCCATCATCTGCCCTACCTTTTCCTCCCCCCTCACCCCCCCCCCCACAAAAAAAAAGTCTACAAGAGGGAAAGGAAGGCATTAACTTGTCTGGAAGGGGAAGGAAGGGTCACTCCCTTGTCTGAGAGGGGAAGGATGAGGCACTAAAAAATACTTGTCGAAGAGAGGAAGGAACACGACCACCATGTCTGAGAGGCGGTGAGGACGACCCCTGCTCTGGGAGAAGGAGGGCAAGAGGGGCAATGCCGTGTGTATAGGGCGAGGAAGGGTCACTTTCTTGTCTATGAAGGAGAGAAAGGGGCACTACCTATCCCAGGGTCGGTACACGGGGTCAGGTTAGCTCCATCGCCGGTCAACAATCAGAAGGTTTCATATATGTATAGGAAGTCCTTTCATGTATAAGAGTAACGTGAATGACGAAATCCTTACACTAATTTCGAATAACATTTACATATACAAATACATTTAAACAGATGGAAAATAATAAAAATTAAAGTAATTAAATGAAGATAATTAATCATCCCTGCTCTTAACACTAAGGTTGTAGACACTTGCAAGGTGTGTATTCCTTTGTTGATAATAAAATGGAATGTTTTAGACATGTTAGTTTCTCATAGCCACTTATGGTCCTGTCTCGTAGCCCTGACATGGTCCCTCGACACGTGCCTGGACACTGACAGGGTTTTATTGTGTACATGAAGATGCGATCAGATGGTTATTGTGATAGGTGTTGGTTACCATTTCTAAACATCTTAAATGACCTGACGTACAGTTGTTATTATTTAAAAGGGTCTGGCAGATACTTTAGGTTAATTGTAAACAATGTGAGTTTCGCTTGAGAGACAGTGACGTAATTTGATTAACACTTCAGGAGGCCCATAAACAGACAGCGTGGCCGGCACCGCGCTCGACCTCCTTCACTTGTCCAGCTGTAATTCGGGTAATCATTCATATCTACAGGAACCGGGGGATGCCTCGGGAGCGAATCAGAGGTCTTCATGACGGCAGCGACACACCGCTAATACTATAACTATCGCTATAACAATAATTAATATTTATTCAGAAAAATTGTCACATAGGTAAGCATGTTTATAAACAACGCAGTTATACAGTTCAGCATGAGTGTAGACAATGAAAGTATACAGTGCACGTAGACCATAGTACTATACAGTTTCCTGTGTGTCGAGACAGTGTAGGTAAACAGTAAGGCAACTTGACCAAGGAGAGCCGATAAAGGTGTCAGGCGCTTATTTCCAGGAGGGTCCTTTGGTTAGGCTTACTCTTAGTCTCTAACCAGTGACAGTACAAGAGTATTAGTGAAAGTTTTCTAATAGAATCAGTACTGGGTGACTACTACCACTCTCACTAACCACTATTACTACCATCACTACTGCCTCTATCTCTACTATTACTACCACCATCACTGCGGCCACTATAATTACCACGACTACTACTAATACTACCACTATCATGTTCATCTGTCAATCCTGCCACCACCATGTCCTCCCTACCATCACCATACCCTTACTGACATCACCATAACCTACTTACCAACACTATGCCCCTCCCTACCACCACCTGCCCTCCCGGACACCACCATACCCTCCTTGCCACGACTATACCTAATCCGCCACCACCATACCTTCCCCGCCACCACCATACCCTCCCCGCCACTACCAAATCCTCCCCTCCACCACCCCACCATACCCTTCCTACCACCACCATACCCTCCCCGCCACCACCATATCCTCCCCACCGCCACCATACCCTCCCCGCCACCACTATACTCTCCCCGCCACCACCATACCCTCCCTCCACCACCATACCCTCCACGCCACCACCATACCCTCCCCGCCATCACCATACCCTCCCCGCCACCACCATATCCTCCCCACCGCCACCATACCCTCCCCGCCACCACTATACTCTCCCCGCCACCACCATATCCTCCCCACCGCCACCATACCTTCGCCGCCACTACTATACCCTCCCCGCCACCACCATACCCTCCACGCCACCACCATACCCTCCACGGCACCATCATATCCTCCACGGCACCATCATACCCTCCACGCCACCACCATACCCTCCACGGCACCATCATACCCTCCCCCCACCACCATACCCTCCCCGCCACCACCATATCCTCCCCACCGCCACCATACCTTCGCCGCCACTACTATATCCTCCCCGCCACCACCATACCCTCCCCGCCACCACCATACCCTCCCCCCCACCACCATACCCTCCCCCACCACCATACCCTCCCCGCCGCCACCATACCCTCCCCGCCACCACTATACTCTCCCCGCCACCACCATATCCTCCCCACCGCCACCATACCTTCGCCGCCACTACTATATCCTCCCCGCCACCACCATACCCTCCCCGCCACCACCATACCCTCCCCGCCAGTGCAGTTTCCACTACTGGTGTCGTAAAAAAAATTACAAATAAAAGAATATTTAGCCGAACAAGAACAAGAACTCCCACAAAAAATTACTTTATCACCATCCACTTGACCGTAAGATCTATTGAACATATTTTCCAACTTTTTTTTTTCCTATTCCTCTTTTTATTTCAGCCTTTTCCTCAACATTTTTTTTCCCCTCTGCCATGTCCACTTGTCCTGCATATCTTCCGTTCTCTCCTTGCGCTTTTTTGTCCTCCTGGTGAGAGCAAAAAGACCCACGGCTACTTTGCTCTTTTTATCAAATGTTATTATGTGTTTTTGATGAGTTTTTTTCGTCTCATTTTACCGGCTGGGGGAGACGGGTCTTAGCCTATAGTGGGCAGGGGTGAGGGGTGGCAGGGGGAGTGGTGCGGCCAGGAACCTTCCTCCCCTCCCCCCCACCTACCTTCTCTATCACCTCTCTCTCCCTCCTCCTCCTCCTCCTTCTCTGTACCTGGTTCATGAAGAGACGGAAAAGCGGATTCTTATTCTGTAAAAGTGGAATTCCCGGAGAGGATTACGGGGATCAAAAAGGATAAAATTGACCCCAAAATTCCCACGTGGGTCAGTGGGTCGATTGTCCCTTGAAGGAATGGGAGGGTGAGGGAGGAACGGACGGACGAACGGAAGGAGATGTATAAGGAAAGGAGGAAGGGAGGGAGTGAGGGAAAAGGAGGATCGGAGGAGGCCGAACGGAACTCTCGCCCCTCCCCCCCCCCACCTCCTCTACCCATACTCACCCCCATTCACGGATATTGACCCAAGCTTTGTGGTGGTGTTGGCCGGGTTGGTGTGTCCTCCAGCCCCGGCCACAGGGTTGACAGTCCTCGGGGATGTAGGAGAGGCCACAATGCAGGGCAGGTCGACTCCTGACCCCTCTCACCCTCCCCTACCTCGGGTTTATCCTGCTACTGCTCCGGCTGTTACTGGTGTATACTGATGCTGTTAGGGACATCACCACTATGGGTATCAGACGTATTGTTGTTAATAGAAGAATATATTACGAGTAATGGCGCACTTTCCATTAATATTTCTCTATAGTTGTTTGTTACAGTACTACTACAGCGATTGTCAACACTACTATGGTTAATTTTATGATGTTAATAATAATAATTGTTTCTCGTGTACAAGGATGGCCAGCCCAAAGGTCACCTAGGCGTGAATTTCTTTAAAAGTACAGAGGCTGCCACTAACACAAAAAAACACACCTTGAATCAACAAACTACACGATCAAATATCAAGGAATAACCCAAGAATACCGGACAACTCGCCAACTGCACTGGCTAACCATTACCCAACACCATGATCCGTCAAGTGATTAAAACCCAGGTTCTCAATTACTGCTGAGTAGACAGAGGCAAATGGTGTGAAGAACCTAGCCCATAGTGTCCGCCTGTCCAGTACTAATGGTACTTCGCCTGGTGCTGCTGTTGTTGTAGTCGCTGTACAACTCCTCTCTCACTGTTGTTGTTGTTGTTGGTGGTGTTGTTGTTATTGTTGGTGTTCTTGTTGTTGTCTCGCGGTGTTGAGAGGAACGTTGTACATCTTCCCTCATAAGACATTCAGCAGCCGTCATGTAATGGATTTCTGTTGTATATGGAATTATATATAAATTTTACTCAAAGGAACAGTTTTAACTTAAATAGCACAATACAATATCTTTTACGCGTTGATGTTGTTGATCATAATATATACAATGTACTCGACAATACACTCTCTCTCTCTCTCTCTCTCTCTCTGTCTGCATATTGATGGTTATTTTTAGCAGTACTAAGTGTATCCATTAACAGGTCGTTCATACTTATAGCGCGCCATTTCATTCCTTTGTTCTACCTGCGCCCGTCCGCCACCCGGTGTCCGTCCGCCCGTCATTAGTCGTACGTCCTCCTACAGTCTGCCCGATGCCCTTCTGTCGTCCGTGGTGCATCATCAATCGTCCGTAATCAGTCGCCCGTTCGTTCGTCGTCCGTATTTCGTGAACCATTCGTCCATCTTTTCATCCTATCATGAGTCGTGTGTCCGTCTATTTTACTGCACGTTCTTCCGACAGCCCTGGTCCATTTCCCGTCCGATTATTTTTCGTCCGTTGATCGGCGTTCTGTCCTTGGTCGTCAGGTGTTCTCTTATAGTTTCTGTCTGTCTGTCTGTCTGTCTTATATAGTTTTATAAGTATTATGTAATTTTCTCTTTTTTATAATAGAAAAATCACAAGTAATTTTTTGGTCTATTTCTATTTGGTTCATGCCATATTAGTTATTATCAAACTGTTATTTTATTTTTCACAGCACAAAACCGACATCAATTTATCCGTCAATGTTGTGTTGTTGTTTCAGTGAGCTGGTAAATAATGTGTGTGCATGTACTACTAGTCGAGGAGGGAGTGTCGGGGTGGAGAAGTTAACGTGCAAGGTTTTTGGCAACTCGGGTCCTACGGGCAATTCATTCATCCACACGCCTCCCATCGTTACCACATATCATCCATCATCATCATCACACGTGACCCACCATCAGCACACATCACCCATCACCACACATCACCCACCATCACCACACATCACCCACCATCAACAAACATCACCCACCATCACCACACATCACCCACCATCAATAAACATCACCCACCATCAATAAACATCACCCACCATCATCACACATCACCCACATCTGATTAGATTTTATTCACTGTTGGAGGCAGAACACCGCCTTGTTTTTTAAGATATATAGTCAAATATAAATACTTGTGATATTTTCAGGAAAGTTTGTCAAAATTTCGAAATGCAGGACTCGGCCTTGTTAAGTTAAGGTGAAGGAGGCGGTAGACTTCCTTGTTGCACAAACACCATTAAACATTATGATATTAAGCTTTGTTGCTGAGAACTGGATAGTAAAGACCAGGATGTGTATAGGATTTTAAAATTGTGTTTTCTCAACAATTGGTAATAAATCGTGTTATTCTTTTGGTAACTCATTGTTACAACTTAGGGTACGATTCATAACCAAAATACGAAACATTTTTAAGGTCCAGGACAGCCCAGTCAGGAGGCACACAGGAGAACGAAAACAAGACTCTGGTTTGTCTCCATCATCGATAAAGAGGAATTTGAGACTAGACTCACAACATGCTCGTATATCCGAGAAAATACACATCTACCTAAGCTAACAAATGTTGAGACTAAAATATATTTGAGTGGTCTTATAAAGATGAAAAGTCAAAGTGGGAACCAGAGATCTGACGGCCTATTAGGTATACTGTAGTGTGAATTACTGCATTCTGAAGACCAAGCCTCCGGTACATAAATAGGCGGGTGGCTAACACTACCGCCGTTTTACAGTACAACTCCAACTGCAAAGTTGGTAACCATTTTGACGTTGGGTCGACTGAGGGCGCCCCAGTGAGGTGGACTCGGGCACTCGGGTAACTCAGTCAAAAAGGTGGTGGCTCATGAAAGATGGATGCAAAATGTTTGTATTTTCAGTGGACGCTTTGTTGACGCTATTATGAGAGAAGCAAGTATCTTGTGTGTTGTATCATACAGTACATTTGGGGAAATAACTAAGGTTAATGAACCAGTAAAGTCGTGTAAGAACACTAATCTGTTCGGGGAACTCTCTGGTAGTTTTCTTGGAGACATCATAGGGTGCAAATGTTTTGTTGATTAAAATTTTTCCGAGTTTATGGCAATACTGTGATCTGTCACTCTGGGATGAAGTGGGGAGGGTGACGGACAAGGTGAGGAAGATGGTAACTGTTCTAATATTACGGGTACTTACTCAGGACACATTGTGGAGAAAGGGGCTGTTTTAGCCTTAGCTTCTTCATGATCACATCCACAGTTTAGGATTAACACAAGGTTGGTCTCTCTTTACCAAAGTTATTATTAGGAATACGTGTACTGTACAATAATTATGCGTAACCCTGAAGTTCCCTTCTCTGGTGTGGTGTGCTGAGATATACCCCTCGATCATCACATTTTTGAAAGCTTGAGGCGTGCCGAGAATACCCCTCGGAATAAAAGGTTAGGTCAGGTTAGGCCAGATAAGGTTAGGTTGGGTTTAGTTTGGTTAGCTAGTTTTTGATGTAACTGCGCATGCCCAGAACATTTTCAGCACGGTTAGATCTCAGCCGGAAATACTGTCTGTTGTGATGTGTTTGCCTATTGATCTCAGCGTGAAGGTGTCCGCCACCTGCCTCTGTTGACTCTCCTGTGAATTGTGTTTATTTATATGAAGAACATTGTTTATCGCTGTCTTGATTATGTATTTCACAAAGGGAAATTGGGTTTCATAAGCATAACTGCCCTCTAGAGACGACACGCGTGGCTACAGCCTACGTATGTACAGTACCTGATACATAAGGAGGCCGTGTTTCCTGCACTACACCTGACTACTTTCATTTCCTCAACTGTATTCATTTACAGCTGGGTGGACTGATGGATGCCCGGGATTGAACCAGCGACCCTTAGGTAAGAAGGCGAGTGTTATATACAGAGATGCTTCATCTTCACTACCAGAACAACAAAAGTTTTACCTAATTGAGACGTGGTGGATTTGTTTGTTTGGTCGGACGAATCCTGAGAGTCTATTTGGTGATACTAGAAATAAGGTAAGTTTAAACATGTAAGTTACTGAACTAGGTAAGACGGACTGAAATAAGGAAATTATTACAACTATGTTCGTTACGTGAACTAGAACCTTGTACTACATAGTGTTACATTTCTTCAAGTGTCAGCTGGAGTGCGGCGGTCAGCCATCTAGGTAAAAGTGTAGGATGTCTCTAATACGATTTTATCTGTTGCGAGATCAAAAGCCTTTTCATGACCACTTCCTCGTGCACCCTCTACCTGTGTCCCTTTCCACATGCTTATCACATCCCTGGCCGGTATGGAAGCACTTCTTGTACCTTCAATCTCCATTCTCAACCTCTCGTTCCCTCTTCCCACATCTTCATCGCATTCTTCGCAGATCTGAGTACCCAAGCAGTTCTTGCCCTTTCGGGAGCTGTGCAAAGCGAGGGTCATCGGGCAGGTAGCCATCCGCCTCTGCCGGTTCTTCTGCGGTAACATAATGCACCGGACCCCGGCCAACTTGTCTACACAAAATCCTCAAATTACTTTCACGAAGGAACCAATCTGTGGTTAGACACCTCACCGCTTGGTACACGTCTGACCCAACGAAATTTTTTGTATAAATTTGTTTTTAAGATTTAGTTAGTTTTGGAGAGAACTTCACTGAAACGAAGGTCACTGTATCGGGCACTACAGGTAGCCCCTAGCTATTGACGGCACGAAGGGGGTGGTGGGAGCTTCTCAGGCTATTGAAGTCCAGATTCATGAGGTGGGGAGGGTGAGGGGAGCCGGTGGGAGGTACAGGTGCCCGCACAAATTCACACGCTAAGGTTGTCACGCCTGGGAAGTGGAGGTTGAGACACGTTAGGCATTTGTGCGTTTGATTTTTAACAGTACATATAATCTAATATTCACGGAAATTAATTTACTTATATTTTCGTTATAACATTTAGTTTCTAAAATGCATATACGAGTGATAACGGTGTTAAATGTTGTGCTGAATTAATTCATCAAATAAGGCCATGTGGCAGCGCGCAAGACAATGAGCGTGGGTACGTCGTCGTGTGGAGAGGGAGACTCAGCAACCTGCACACATTCTTCGCTCTGGCCTGAGAAAACTCGAAGAATGAGGCGACTTTTCCCCTCCCCCCTCCCTGGCTGAGGCACAGCAAGAACCCTTCCCGACGTTCCCACCATAAAATGCAAAATTAGAAAACGAGAAATATGAGAAAATCCTCAAACTGTAGCCAACGGTCTGGCCACCAAAAGGGTGTGATGGGGGGGGGGGGGGGGAGCTCAGAATTCAGAACCTCAACATTTTTCGAGACTTGTGTCTGTGTAACCCTCGGGCTGATGGTGTGAACCTCGGGAGGGATACAGGATGGTGACAGGACACTGCTGAAGAACTACATCATTTCAAGTTGTTGTTTTGGTAAAGAAGTTGCAGACAGAAACCTGAATCCTGCCACTAACTCGTTCACTTCAATCCCTCACTGTCAGTAACAAGTTCTTACGGTTCACCTTTTGGGGGAGATTGTGGGAACCTGCTCGCGTGGTCCAAGTGGAGAGGAGGAGGAAGAGGCCGCTACTCACCTGTGTTGTGGACGCCCTGGGCCTCAACCTGCCACCTCTCTCCAAGCCCACAAATAAACAATCCGTCGGTGCCTCCCAGAGACTGACAGAATAAGGATGGTTGATGGTAAGTGAAGGGTGAGGGAAGGAGGCATGTCACCGGCCCATACCTCCACCAGTCTACCTACCTGGCTGGCTGCCGGAGTGACCGAGGTGTGGGAACCTGTTCGCGTGGGTCCCTTCCGTCCGTCCCCTCCTCTTCCCCTTCCTCCTTCTTCTCTTCCCTTCTCCCTGCCACCCCTGCCCCCCCACCCCTCCCCCCCCCGGCCACTGAGACTCGCTACAAGTGTCAACATCCTCGCTCTCCCTCACGTCTGCTTCCCGCTGCCTCTCACACTTCCCACTTGTTGCTCTTGTTCCTTTAACTCTTCCGGGATATTATTTTACTTCACGAAAAGTTAACATTATAAACAATAATGGTAACATCAACAACAACAACAACAACGAATATAAAAAAAAATAAAAAAAATAAAATAATAATAATAATAATAATAATACAGGTAATAATAATAATAATAATAATAATAATAATAATAATAATAATAAAATAATAATAATAACAATACTAACAATATTAACAATAATAACAATAATAATAATGATGATGATGAACATAAGAACATAAGAATGGAGGAAACTGTAGCGGGCCTATTGGCCCATACTGGGCAGTCCTATTTACACCCAACACCAATTGCGCATATATCCATCCAACCTATGTTTGAAGCAACGCAGCGTATTCGAGTGAATGATGATGTTTGGTAACTTGTTCCACTCATCCACTACTCTATTTCCAAACCAATGTTTACCTATCACAGGTAAGTTATTATACATGTAGTTATCGGTAAGAAGAAACAAGATTCGGTTCTCTTTTCATCATATTTAGCCCAACAAACCTCCACTATGTACCCATCAGCCTCTTCTCCATTCACTGCCTTCACTGTAAAAAAATAACCCCAGTACAGATCCATCTCTAAGAATAATGAATAAATATAACAATAAAGATCACAGGATTCAAAACTTAAGCGAAAATAAAATGCTCTTAGACTCAGTACTCGTCCGTATTTCACCGAGACCGGACACTTGAGGCCCTTAGTGTTTGATCAGAACAATAATTTTACCTCTACATATGGAGATCAGGTTAATTAATGTAGATTATTAATATGACTGTGACTTTACCTGTGGCTTTGACTTTACCTGTGGTTTTGACTTTACCTGTGGCTTTGACTTTACCTGTGACTTTGACTTTACCTGTGGCTTTGACTTTACCTGTGGCTTTGACTTTACCTGTGACTTTGACTTTACCTGTGACTGTGACTTTACCTGTGGCTTTGACTTTACCTGTAGCTTTGACTTTACCTGTGGCTTTGACTTTACCTGTGGCTTTGACTTTACCTGTGGCTTTGACTTTACCTGTGGCTTTGACTTTACCTGCAGCTTTGACTTTACCCGTGGCTTTGACTTTACCTGTGGCTTTGACTTTACCTGTAGCTTTGACTTTACCTGTGACTTTGACTTTACCTGTGGCTTTGACTTTACCTGTGGCTTTGACTTTACCTGTGGCTTTGACTTTACCTGTGGCTTTGACTTTACCTGCAGCTTTGACTTTACCTGCAGCTTTGACTTTACCTGTAGCTTTGACTTTACCTGTAGCTTTGACTTTACCTGTAGCTGTGACTATAACTGTAGCTTTGACTTTACCTGTGGCTTTGACTTTACCTGTAGCCTTGACTTTACCTGTGGCTTTGAATTTACCTGTAGCTTTGACTTTACCTGTAGCTTTGACTTTACCTGTAGCTTTGACTTTACCTGTAGCCTTGACTTTACCTGTGGCTTTGAATTTACCTGTAGCTTTGACTTTACCTGTAGCTTTGACTTTACCTGTAGCTTTGACTTTACATGTGGCTTTGAATTTACCTGTAGCTTTGACTTTACCTGTAGCTTTGACTTTACCTGTGGCTTTGACTTTACCTGTGGCTTTGACTTTACCTGCAGCTTTGACTTTACCTGTAGCTTTGACTTTACCTGTAGCTTTGAATTTACCTGTGGCTTTGACTTTACCTGTGGCTTTGACTTTACCTGTGGCTTTGACTTTACCTGTGACTTTGACTTTACCTACAGCTTTGACTTTATCTGTAGCCTTGACTTTACCTGTGGCTTTGACTTTACCTGTGGCTTTGACTTTACCTGTGACTTTGACTTTACCTACAGCTTTGACTTTATCTGTAGCCTTGACTTTACCTGTGACTTTGACTTTACCTGTGGCTTTGACTTTACCTGTGGCTTTGACTTTACCTGCAGCTTTGACTTTACCTGTGGCTTTGACTTTACCTGTGGCTTTGACTTTACCTGTAGCTTTGACTTTACCTGTGGCTTTGACTTTACCTGTGGCTTTGACTTTACCTGTGACTTTGACTTTACCTACAGCTTTGAGTTTATCTGTAGCCTTGACTTTACCTGTGGCTTTGACTTTACCTGTGGCTTTGAATTTACCTGTGGCTTTGACTTTACCTGTAGCTTTGACTTTACCTGTAGCCTTGACTTTACCTGTGGCTTTGACTTTACCTGTGACTTTGACTTTACCTACAGCTTTGACTTTACCTGTGGCTTTGACTTTACCTGTAGCTTTGACTTTACCTGTAGCCTTGACTTTACCTGTGGCTTTGACTTTACCTGTGACTTTGACTTTACCTACAGCTTTGACTTTATCTGTAGCTTTGACTTTACCTGTGGCTTTGACTTTACCTGTGGCTTTGAATTTACCTGTGGCTTTGAATTTACCTGTAGCTTTGACTTTACCTGTAGCTTTGACTTTATCTGTAGCCTTGACTTTACCTGTGGCTTTGACTTTACCTGTAGCTTTGAATTTACTTGTAGCTTTGACTTTACCTGTAGCTTTGACTTTATCTGTAGCCTTGACTTTACCTGTGGCTTTGACTTTACCTGTGGCTTTGACTTTACCTGTGGCTTTGACTTTACCTGTAGCCTTGACTTTACCTGTAGCCTTGACTTTACCTGTAGCCTTGACTTTACCTGTAGCTTTGACTTTACCTGTAGCTTTGACTTTACCTGTGACTGTGACTTTGACCTTACCAGTCACTGTGACTGTACCTGAGACTTTACCTGCGACTTTACCTTACCAGTTACTGTGACTTTACCTGTGACTGTGACTTTACCTGTGACAGTGACTTTACCTGTGACTTTAACCTTACCTGCGACTGTAACATTACCTGAGACCTTACCTGTGATTGTGACTTTCCCGTGACTGTGACTTTATCTGTGACAGCGACTTTACCTGTGACTTTGACCTTACTAGTCACTGTGACTTTACCTGAGACTTTATCTGTAACTGTGACTTTAACCTTACTTTTGACTGTGACATTACCTGAGACTTTACCTGTGATTATGATTTTACCTATGACTGTGACTTTAACCTTACCTGTGATTGTGACTTTACCTATGACTGTGACTTTACCTGAGACTTTACCCGTGACTGAGACTTCACTTGTGACTGTGACTTTACCTAAGACTTTACCTGTGATTGTGACTTTACCAGTCACTGTGACTTTACCTGAGACTTTACCTGTGATTGTGACTTTAACCTTACCTGTGACTGAGACTTTACCTGTGATTGTGACTTTACCTGTGACTTTAACCTTACCTGTGATTGTGACTTTACCTGTGATTGTGACTTTAACTTTACCTGTGATTGTGACTTTACCTGTGATTGTGACTTTAACTTTACCTGAGACTTTACCCGTGACTGAGACTTTACCTGTGATTGTGACTTTACCTGAAAATTTACCTGTATACGATTATCCTTTATGAAGATCTGAATACCTGTATAGACGTAACTAACTATGTACTGTATACTTAACTAATGAGGTGTACCTAGAGATATAGTCATTGTATACCATAAACAAACAATGAATACTATATATTCGTATATATTTGTGACGTGATGAGCTTAAACTTCCATATTGTGGCATTATCGTTCTCAAGTTTACCTTCTTCTGGACATTAACTGCATCATAAAGTACCTTAGTTTCCTACCCCATACTCCTCATTATCTCACTTATATTCCTTAAAAAGATAAAATGGTCGGTGATAAAAACAACACTTAACACTCAACATTAACACTCTAGTTTGAGATACTATTCTAACATATATATCCCACCTGTAATATAGCCACTATTACCTACCTAGAAATAGTCTAATAATATATTAATCTCTTTTATATAAACTTTACGGAATAGATGTAATATAAACAAACACCAAACTATGATAATCTAGGTATTTCGTTTAACCAAGTCCGTGAAAAGGTGTGTGTAATAATAATAATAATAATAATAATAATAATAATAACAATAATAATAATAATAATAATAATAATAAACGGTTTATTAATAGAGTTGCAGCCGGTGGCTGAAAATATACAAACTTACATGTGATTTAGACATAATAATATACGTTCAATACATTTACAGGGCTGTACAGTACATAAATCAGGAGTTGTTTATTATTTTAACAATAGATGGGATGGTGCTGTTCTTATATCTATCAGTGCGGGCTCTTATGGGCTGAATTTAGTTGTAGTGGCGGACTGCGTGAGGTGGGCGAGGGACTGCAGGTGGAAGTAAGTGGCGATGACGAAGATAGTGCAGTAGTCCACTACCAAACCCTGCTAGTGCGTGGTGGTAGAGCTCACTGAGGGATGGCATTTCCAGGGTGGAGAGAGCGTTGTTGTAGCCGGAGTAGTCTGCGCCGAGTATGATTCTGCAGGCCCTCTTCTGTACCTTCTTTAGCTGACGTTGTTTGGTAGAGTTGAGAGAATATGACCAGGCTGGTGACTCATACGTTAATTTTGGGAGTATAAATGCGTTGTAGATAGTCCTCAGCTCTGGCGTGGGTGTCCCAAGTGACCTGAGTCGTCGTAGCATGTAGAGTCGGAGGGAGGCTGCCTTGCTAGTGTTGTTTACATGGGCCTTCCAGTCCAGTTTGTGGTCTATAGTTACACCCAAGAATTTGGCAGACTGCACTAACTGGAGAGGATGGGCACCCATTGTAACTGTTGGAGCTTGCACTGGAGTGGTGGCGGTGTTGATGTGCATGATTACGGTTTTGGTGTGATTGATGATGACCTTGTTCTCCGTAGTCCATGCGTGTAGCCTGTCCAGGATGCCTTGTAGCGATGAGTAGTCCGGTGAGGTGCTATCCACTGTAACCCCGACAGTGCAGTCATCCACGTATTTCCACCTGTGAGGAGTGTCCGAACGAGCGTCATTGATCAGGATTAGGAAGCACAGTGGTCCCATCTTGGTCCCATGGGGAACACCACAAGTGAGGTGTTGGAATGCAGAGACAGAACCCTGGTACCTCACTGCCTAGCGATGCTCACTCAGGAAATCAGTGACCCATGAGACCAGGTTGGTGGGCAGCCCTAGTGCAATGGCCGTGTGTGTGTGTGTGTGTGTGTGTACTTTATCAAACTATTGTGATGCATTAAGGAGGAGGGTAAACAAAGATGAGGTGTTATAGATAATGATGAAATGTTCCGTAACAAATAGTGTACAGTGTTGTAGAGTAGCCACTAGCCAGCCTTATGAGTAAACAGTGTACAGTGTTGTAGAGTAGCCAGCCTTATGAGTAAACAGTGTACAGTGTTTTAGAGTAGCCAGCCTTATTAGTAAACAGTGTACAGTGTTGTAGAGTAGCCAGCCTTATGAGTAAACAGTGTACAGTGTTTTAGAGTAGCCAGCCTTATGTGTAAACAGTGTACAGTGTTGTAGAGTAGCCAGCCTTATGAGTAAACAGTGTACAGTGTTGTAGAGTAGCCAGCCTTATGAGTATATTGAAAGTCAAAGACGTTTGTCCATCTATGAGAAAGTTTGTTAGTGTGTAATTAAATTGTCTATTAATATGTATGTTCAGTTCCAAGGCTCAATAGTTAACTGAGGATGGTAAAGACACTGCAGTTCTTGAAGATAAGCATGAGTCGAGGTGTTCATTACATTTAGGGACAGATAATGGGAGAGAAAAGCAGAACGAAGGAACAAACACGTTATGTGCACTACTGTTTCGGTGTGTCGCGTCTCAAGTCACCCGAAAGGTATTCAAGAAATTATCGTAGGTCCCAATAATATAAGTGGAGTAGTGGTGTAAAGCAAACTGTTAAAAGGTAAGCAACAGACATTCTTATTTCAAGGTCAAGATTTTATAGTCTTAGCCGAGTAAAGTGTACCTGTACTTGTTAACACCATTAAAACAAAAATATTCATTTATTAACAGGTGTGACGTTGCACAATTCACCTTAGATTTCGTTAACACCCTCAACTTGTCATCACACAACACTGAGGTTAGGCATCTCTCATGCCTCCAATCTTGCTATGGAAGATTTTGTCAGGTCTTTGGCTAACATGAGAACATAAGAACATAAGAAAATAAGGAGTCTGCAATAGGCCGGTTGGCCTGTGCATGGCAGCTCCTGTCGAGAGTTACTACCACTCTCTATCATCCATGAATCTATCTAGCCTCCTTTTGAAACTTTCCAGAGTTTCCGCACTTACTACAAAGTTGCTAAGCTTGTTCCACTCGTCCACCACCCTATTTGTGAACCAGCTTCTTCCTATCTCCCTCCTAAACCTAAACTTATCCAACTTAAATCCGTTGCTCCGAGTCCTATCCTGCTCGGATATTATAAGAACTTTATCTATATCCCCTTTATTGATTCCTTTCACCCACTTAAATACTTCTATCATATCTCCCCGCACTCTTCGTCTTTCTAGGGAATGCAAGTTAAGTTTCTTTAACCTATCCTGATATGGAAGGTTTCTAAGTCCCGGAATCATTTTTGTCATTCTTCGCTGCACCGACTCTAGTGAATTTATATCCATTCTATAATAGGGGCACCAGAACTGAACCGCATAATCGAGGTGCGGCTCCCACTCGGGAGCTTGGGATCATATCATGTTCGGAGTCATGAGGCCCTACTGATCGACGAACAGTTGACAACTATTTATATAACCCATTAACGTTCACAAGGTTCCACCGATGCTTCCTCAGGTCACTGGTCAGAGGAGGTACAGTCGTCACCTAGCACTCACTACCGGCCAACGACATCTGAGACTCTCTGTCAGTTCCTAATAATCAACAGTATAGATCAAATATCTACTTTAACATGTCATCAATCTTTGGCAAAAGGAAGTCTCGATAATAGCTTTAATAAAGACATTTATCTGATTCCTTCCTCCTCCATTTATTTTAGAAGAGAAAGGGGTTTGTTGACGGTTGTTGGAAGGTTCGCCTCTACGTCACAAGCACAAGACACTACTGTAGCTTTCTATAACTCTCATAGGTTGGCCGTTTGGAGACAAGGGTTACCACAAGGGGTGTAGGAACACATTTCTGCAACTGTACCAGGTACAAGTTGTCCCTGAATACATTATAAGTGTACTGAGATAGCCAGGTGATATTAACGACATTCATCAACTTAAAAACGGATCTTATTTTCCCCATAAAACTAAAGAATTTCTTCATAAACACACACTGGAAAAAGTTCTACTAAGATATTTAGATTTTACATGACTATTTAAATTTTGCAAAAATGTCTAGTTCTTGCGTGCATATTTAAATTCTTCAAGAATATTGCGTATATTTGCGAAAAAAATCCTTGGCATGAATTTGCGTTTTTGGTAATGTGCAGACCAGGAATATTAATCGGGATAGGTTCTAACCCTTTAGAGGGCTGAGGCTCCCCTCAGCAGAAAATAATCGTCTGGCGTTAGCAAAAATAAAATACCTAATGGATACTTTTCTCTCTAAAGGGCTAAGATATGGACATTTACTATATATATATATATATATAATGTTTTACTGTATTTGCAATTATTTATTTAATTAGTCCAGTAAATTATTCTAATCTTAATTAAATCACCGTTACAAGTGTGTCTGTTTGTCCCTGATAATTTTGTGCAGTTTCCAGGCTTGTGTCTAACACTTGCTTCTGTTGGTGCTTACCTTAAGCCTTGATCAGTGATGTAACTTGTTTTATTTGTGGTTTGTTGGTGTCACTTAACCAACACCTCCCCCCTTAACCAACACCTCCCCCCTTAGCCAACACCTTCCCCCTTAACCAACACCTTCCCCCTCAGCCAACACCCTCCCCCTTAACCAACACCCTCCCCCTAATCAATGACGCCCCCTGACCCCTAGTACCCACTATAAACACTGATGGTGACACGGTGTTTAGGGCTACACTCACCTGCCCACTATCACTTCCTGCTTCATTACGGGGCGTGTGTTACCTGCCTCTTAATAGTGGTAATAATTAACCTAATTGTGTGCGCTGCGGGTAGGACACGCGCCGCTGATGACCCGCGGAGGGATACTGGCTGCTGGGGGAGGGCGAGGGTGGGAGGGTACTCGTTCCTGAGGGGGGAAGGGAGGGAGGTTACTGGTTCCTGAGGAAGGAGTGAAGGAGAGAAAGCATTGGCTCCTGAGGGAGGGAAGGAGGGAGGGAGGGTACTGGCTCCTGAAGGAGGGAGGGAGGGAGGGAGAGAGGGTACTGGCTCCTGAAGGAGGTAGGAAGAGAGAGAGGGTACTGGCTCTCAGGGGAGAAAAGGAGAGAGGTTTAAAGGGTATTGGCTCCTGAGGAAGGGGGAATGGTGGTAGAGTGCTAAGGAGACAGGTTCCTGAGGAAGGCAGGGTATTAGTTCCTGAGGAAGAATAGGGGGGGAGGGACGATGCGGGTACTGGTTCCTGGGTTAATGGTTTCTGACGGAGAGAGTGAGGGAGGAATTATGGGGCAGTGAAAACGCAATATTTGAAGATGAGTTTAATAACTGTAAATAAACGAGCAAATGAATCTGAAGAAACTTGAAATGTTTCTACCCTGCTGTTTTTATTTATTTATTTTTTTAAGTGATAATCACTGAGAAGGTTGATGTAGTTAAATAGTCTAGCCTAGAATTTGCTTAATCATCCTCTCATAATCCAGTCCTAGAGAATTCAGAAGAAAATATAATTATTTAAATTTGCCTGTCAATAATGAATGTAAAGTATATTTTTGGACGCATCTTGAAACGATATTGTCATTTTTAGCAGGAGCAGAGAGGAGGAGGAGGATAGAAAACATTAATAAGTTATACAATAAATCACTAACAGACTTGAGGAATATATTAAAAATTTATCTTTATCCTTCTATACGGCGACATCATCACTGACCCATCAATTTGTTGCTTCTTGGTCAACAGTGAGACGTTCAACAGTGTGGTCACCTGACGACTGAGTGAGTGAGCGTCTCGGTCACGTTTATGTTCTATCGATAAATTTAACACAGTCAGTGGAGACTCAGTGTTCTCTTATTCGTTCTATTCAATCGTGTTCTTAATTGTTTTGAGGAACCTGACGTTCTTCCTTAGTGGTTCAGAGTCCTCCTGAACACCAGCGCATGTCTTCCCTCTAGTGTTTAATGTCTTTCCTCTGAATAATTGTGTCCAGTTCTGTTACGTGTTTAAGGCATGAGAGTGTTTATTAATTTCATGTTTACGTCAGAGTCTCACAGATGGCGCCAGTGTGAGGACCCCCCCCCCCCCCGGTGTAAGGTAGTTAGATGAAGTCACGCTTTCTCGCTTAACTTATTCCCTCTATGGAGTTGAAAATCCTCTGAAACAACTTCAAACAATAGCAATGTTCCCACGGTTGCACCTCCCTTTGTGACCTGACCTGTGTTAAACTTGTGAGAGAGAGAGAGAGAGAGAGAGAGATCGCTGGGGAAGGGGTGAGACGGTGGTCACTGTCACACTGCCCGCCCGCCCCTCCCACCCCCTCGTTGGGAGCATCATCACAGCACCTCTCCCATAACGACCCAATCAGCTTAAGCGACCGTGAAAACATAATTGGACCGTAGTAACCCCGAACAAGCTAATTAACCATTGGCTCTAATCTCACTAATAGTCCACCTTCCGGCTCACTTCCGGGGTAGTCCAAGCGGGGGTCGTTGTTGACTTAACTACCCCACTAACGACCACTTAGTAGCGAGTTATAACTGGTCCACGGTAGTTATCGCTAACAAGACCACAATGGGGTGGAACCACCTATGGTAATATTTCACAGTTTCGGTTTCCCGTTAGCGATAGTCACTAAAAACCTTCAAAATAACAAACTCAGAACAAAGAAAAGTTTCAGAAAATTAGTCTTTCATCCAAAGAAAACAGAAGTATATAAACACATTTATGAAAGTTATAAATAAACGATATAAACATAATTAATGTATCCCGTAAAGATTATTGAAATCAAAACAAGTTCTTGAGAACCTCTGACACAACTGACATTATCATATTATTATTCCCGACAAATTAATAGATTTTATAGACAGTTATCCCACGATGAATGACTCAGAACTGCCAATAATATTGTTTCTAATAAATGTATTCTGGCACTGAGGTCTGATAGGGGAAACGGTATAGTTTGACTTGACAAAATAATTATGATAAGATATCAATAAATCTGAATTATTACACTAGATATAAAATAATTCACGATGATCCAACTCTTTATTATTCTTAAACACGAGGAAGGAATCAACAGGTATCTTAGGAAATTTAAAGTTCTAAGTATTCCAGAAGATACCGTTTAAATCACAGGTGACTGGCAGCAAACCTGCAGTCATAGTGAAAGAATTGGGGAGACATTTAAAAGTATCTATGGAGAATATACAACTAAAAATAAACGTGACTGCATAACCAGTGGCAATGCTTCGAACATGACACAAGCCTTTACTGTTTGTCTCCCATCTCAGACACAAGTGAAGATCATCCTCAAAACACCTCCATGATGCTGACCAACCAGATGAACTGAGCAACAAGGAAGCTTTTGATGTGGTAGATAATAACACTAGTAAGGTTTTGTTAATGGTTACCACCTGTAGTCAGCATCACTGTACCTTGGGAATGAGGATGACTGTGTAACGTAAACCTCGGAGATAAGATCCCTGTAAAACTGTATATCTGGGACCCAGGGTTACTGTAATACTGAAACACCGAAACCAACCATACTGTAATACTGTAATCTGAAGACTATGATTATAATGAAACCAAAACTTGGGAGCCATGATAATTGTAACACTCACTCCGTAACTAACAGAAGTGTAGAAATTATTTGTGTTTATCAAGTTAACAGAGAGACACAGAGCACCTTGCTACTTCCCTTATCACTGTTCCGGATTACTTTATACTGATTAATCATTCGCTTCTTACTGCCTCTCACTCCCACTGAACCAGATTTTTGTAACTACACCAGTAACACACACACACACACACACATATCAATGCTCGTTTATGTGTGTGTTCTGAGTGTCTTCCTCCCTTGCTAAAAGTAATTTTCCCTTCAACCTCCTTACTGTTGTTGTTGTTGATGTTAATATGTCTTCCTGTGCTTGAACTACTCAGGTCTTTAAACACGTACTCGAGGTAGATACTTACGCTAGACAGCAAGTACTAAACATTACGAAAAGAAATTCATCCTTTTTGACTCTTGTGTTGACATTGTTCCACTGCAACTCCCCTCCACCCACAAACACCCACCCCTCGAGAAGACGCTCCTTTAACTCTCCTTCCTCCTCCCATGTAGAGTATGCAGGTAAAGTTCTTATTTGAGGTGAGATAGTTTGGTTGTCACTGATGATGGCTGGGTATCTTATGCAGTGAGTTATACCTCTAATAATTTTTAATTGTTGATGGATTAGTGTAATTACGAGAGGAAGGGAAGAGAAGGATGAGGATACACTGTGTCTACTGTTCACACCTTGTATAACACAGAACTTCCGTCCTCTCCTTGAATGAAAGAAGGGAGGAGAGGTGAGAAGCGGATGGAAGAGGGGAAGGGGGGAGGAGGAGGGAGAGACAAAGGGGAAGAGGGTAGAAAGAAAATAATAATGAAAAGAAAGAATATGGGAAAATAAGAGTGAAGGGAAAGCAAGAGGAAAAATAAGAGTGGTGGGAAAGAAAGAAAGAAAGAAAGAAAGAGGAAAAATAAGAATGAAGTCAAAGAATGAAGGAAAAGAAAAAAGGAAAAGAAAATTAAAGAAAAAGAAGGAGACGTTGAAATCTTATCTGGTGGAAGGAAAGCTGCCTTGGCGCCTTTAGGATTAGTATACAGTAATTTGACAGCGGAGATAATGCAACCCAGGAGCCGCCACACTGAGAGTTTTGCAAAGTGAGAGACGGAGGATTACCGAGTTGACAGGTTGGCTTTATTACCCAAAAGTCATCCAGGCGGGGATTTACATACACTCTACCGCGGGATTAATGAACAGTGAGTTTGTTATTTACCTAATGTACCGGGATATTTAATTTATTAGCCCAGGGAAGTTTGATATATTCTTAAGGGGAATTTCAAGAACTTCTCCTGGGTATTTTATATACTGCTAAAGGAGATTTTACATGATGGTAAGAGACGTACTGATCGAAGAGAGATAGTTCTGTACTGCGCTTTCAAATCTTATATAATGCGCTGTACGGATATTAACCCTTTCGGTAAGATTTCCATATTTTATCATTTTATTCTGGTTACCGACAGTACTCCCCTACAGCTCTGAGAGATTTACTTGTATACTATTTTGAGATGCACACACACACACACACACACACACACACACACACCCACACACACTGTTTTCAGATATAAACAGCTTTAAAAATAATGCTCCATAATATTTCGACAGTGTGCCAATATACAGACAACCTGCATGATATAGGTTAAGCATTTGGCCATAAAACTTGTAATACGTACTGAGATATTTTTATGTGCTGTACCGGGAGATATACGTGCTACACTTAGAGATATACGTGCTACACTTAGAGATATACGTGCTAAACTTAGAGATATACGTGCTACACTTAGAGATATACGTGCTAAACTTAGAGATATACGTGCTACACTTGGAGATATACGTGCTACACTTAGAGATGTACGTGCTACATACTGTGCTGTGCTGTGCTGTGCTTTGAGATTTGCTAGTCTATCAGGTGTGGGCGTCACTAATACTGTATAATGAGTGTGTTCCTCAGGTGCCGCAGGGAGGGATACACGTGCAATAACAGGAGACTCCCATACACATCGTACCATGACACATAAAAATTGTACCATGAGATATATAAATTATACGTATTGTACCCTCAGATATATAAATTGTACCATGATATATAAATTTAACATATTGTACCCTCAGACATATAAATTGCACCCTTAGACATAAATTTTACCATGAAACATAAACATTGTACCATGAAACATACACTGTACCATGAGACATGCTCACTACCATGAGACATAAACATTGTATTATGAGACATACACACTACCATGAGACATAAACATTGCACCATGAGTATAAACATTGTACCATGAGACATAAACATTGTATCATGAGTATAAACATTGTACCATGAGACATAAACATTGTACCATGAGACATGATATTAATACAGGAAGACAGATGGGGAGAACTAAGAGAGTCGTTATCATGAGAGTCACTATCATGCACTCTACGTACACACAGCCACGGGACACACACACACAACTACGACACACACAACCACGGTACACACAAACACGGCACACAGAGCCACGGTACACACAGCCACGGGACACACACACACAACTACGACACACACAACTACGGTACACACAGTCACGGTACACACAGCCACGGTACACACACACACAACTACGACACACACAACTACGGTACACACAAACACGGCACACAGAGCCACGGTACACACAGTCACGGTACACACACACACAACTACGACACACACAACTACGGTACACACAGTCACGGTACACACAGCCACGGTACACACACACACAACTACGACACACACAACCACGGTACACACAAACACGGCACACAGAGCCACGGTACACACAGTCACGGTACACACAGCCACGGTCCACACACCCATGGTTCACACAACCACGGTCCACACAGCCACGATACACACACAGCCACGGTACACACAAACACACGGTAAACACAGACACAGTACATACACCCACGGTATACAATGACACGGTACACAGAACCACAGTACACATACAACCACAACGCACACAACCACGGGACACACACCCACGGTACACACCCACGACACATATAACCACTGTACACATAACCAAGGCACTAGCAACTACGGCACACACAACCACGGCACACACAACCACGGCACACACAACCAAGACACACAAACACGGCACACACATCCACGTCACACAACCACGGCACACATAACCACGACACATACATCCATTGCACACACAACCACGATACACACAGCAACGACACACACAACCACGACACACACAACCACGACACATACAACCATTGCACACACAACCAAGACACACAAACACGGCACACATAACCACGACACATACATCCATTGCACACACAACCACGATACACACAGCAACGACACACACAACCACGACACACACAACCACGACACATACAACCATTGCACACACAACCACGACACACACAACAACGACACACACAACCACGACACACACAACCACGACATACACAACCACATCACACGTAACCACGACACACACAACCACGACATACACAACCACGACATACACAACCACATCACACACAACCACGACACACACAACCACGACACACAACTACGGCACACACAGCTACGACACACACAACCACGGCACACACAAAACCACTGTACATACAAATACTGTACACACAACCGCGGTACACAATCACCGCACACACAACCACGGTACACACAACCGCAGCACACACAACCACGGTACACACACAACCACGGTACACACAACCGCGGCACACACAACCACGGTACACACACAACCACTCCACACACGCAACCATGGCACACACAACAGCAGCATACACAACCTTGGCACGCACGACCGTGGTACACACAACCACGGTACACACACAACACAAAACCAGACATCAGTACCATTTGTGTAATCTAATTAAGTTCTTAAGTTATATTTTTATTATTCTATCTGTTCAATTTAATTGGAAAAGAAATTAAGCTGAAAATTTTCCTTCATGTGCTTATTAAAAAAGTATACAGTCATAATTTCTCGTAGATAACGTAAGCAGGTGGCTGGCTCTCTGAGTGTCTCACCATAGGACGCTGACACAAGAATTCTTTATTTCATTTATAAGTTGAATTATATTGAAATCTGATTTACATTGACCTGGTTTTATACTAACTTGGGTCTTATGAACGATGAATCTATTACAGTAATGAACGATAATGTACTGTAATGTTTTGTTTATCATAATGATGAATTTTTACTGACCATTTTGCAACTGGTCCTGTCAATTCATTCGTTTGTCTGTCCGCCCGTCTCTCCTTGTTTTTATTATTCTATCTTCAGGCTTGGTGATATTTCTAAACAATTCTAGGTCAAGCTTACTGATGAACGTTCAACTACAGACCTCTCGTGATCCAGGTCAGGGTCAAACACACCAAAGACCACTAATCAAGGTCACCATTTAAAGCGTGATGGATAACAAGACTTATATGATTAGTCAACTTTCTGGAGAGAATCAGTTTCCTCGTGGGTATAAAAGACTAATATCTCGCTTCATTATAACCTAATTCACAAATTTAAGAACTGGGATTATTTTTTAACAGGGCGCGTTTGATGGTAATCTGAGAGCCGTCGTGACTTTAAGCGACAAATGTGATAAGAGAAGCAAGAGTGTTGTGCGTGTGAAGTGTCTTTGTTGTGTTATCAGCGGGTATCACCTGCCGGCGTCTCACCTGTCTGTGGCTGCACCTATCGCGCTGCTTCTGCCTGATATCTCCATATAAGGTGTGACGGAATACTTCATATTTGTTACATTTACCTCCATCAACTCTTTTGCTACTGAAAAATTAAAGTATAAAGGTAAACGTCTGTAAAGATTTCACTCAAGAAATACTCCTACTGTCTACTGTCTGCACCTGATACTTATTATTATTATAGAAATAAACATCATCTCTCTTAATGTTAAACTCTGCAGCAGCCATGTTTGTTGTGGTTTTGTTTGACCCATCCACTCACGGCTGCTCCCCGCCTACCTTATTTAGTTATAGCTGGGACAAACCTAAAGGCAGATAGATAAATACATAAAGAGAGATATACAGATAGAAGGCAGCTACCAAACAGAAGAAATTGGAACCATAATGTGTTGTCTAATGGTAGACCCTGCTGCCATATGGCCTCACAAAAATTGTGACCAAGTCCCAGGTTGCTCATCTGACTTTCTGCCCCATTTACACACAATTGCAGGGTCTCAAATGTTTCTCTTACTATTGACAACACAACATACATACAGTATATAAATTCTCACTATTGATCTTTTTTTTAATTTTTGTATTTCTTTATGGTTCTTTATTATTATTATTATTATTATTATTATTATTACAGTGTTGTTATTATTATTATCATTATCATTTTATTATTTATTTTTTAATTTTGTATTATTTATTATGAATTGTTATTATTATTACATTTTCGCCCCCTAGGCCCGATGTGGGTCAGTGACCTGTGCCCGGGTGGGCTAATCCTTGTAAAAAAAAAAAAAAAAAAAAAATACGCTTGTGAAAATCCTCTGAGTGCAATTTTGTTTCCAAAGCGTCTCAATTGCAATTCCTGGATCAGAGAGGCTACAAGGCCCGTAACAGTGACACAGACAAGCAACATTCCCCTCCACACAGACAGATCAAGCATGAACGGGACAGATACATGTTAGGTTCTGAATAATAAGTTCTATATACAGGAGAGAACACAAACACCTGTAGAGTTTTGTAGGTTCGGTTTACTGGATAAGAGTACTGTATGTACACAAAGGGGAGCAGCACTCTCCCCGGCTAGACTCCTTAGTCAACTGCTATGGACGACGTATGGCAAGTGATACATTAGCAGCTTCCATACGTCTCCAGGCACATTAATTAAGCATGTGGGATATGGTAATAACATTGCCACACGCTGCTAGCTAGGCTGAATAAATAATACATAAATGGAGCACATACATAATATACATACATGATATATAATCCAGCATACATAATATACATACACCTCCCTCCCCCCTATACGCTCATAGCAAAGTCTTGAGCGGACCTTTTCTTTTGGATCCGTTCTGAGCGTCGAGGGACTTCATCACTGGGAAGGGTATGGGACTCAACACTGGTGGCGGGGCCAGCAGAAGGCATTGTTACGGGGCGGAGAAAACGGCGGTTCCTCCACCACACACGACCACTGGGTAACCGCACCTGGTAGTCCCGTGACCTGCCGAGACCCATAACTACGCCTACTTTGTCCCAACGTAGGGAGGTCGGGTCCTGAACACGGACTTGGGTGCCGACACTCAACCTGGGGAGAGAACGGGCGTGGTCATTGTAGCGGGCGACGACGTCCTGAACACGTTCGGCGGCTCGGCGATCACAATCCTCTGTCTTGGCCTGCCACTCCTTGGAGAAGGATTGAGGGTGAGCAGGGACACAAGAACGAAGGGGGTGTCCATACAAAACCTGGGCAGGGGAGCGTCCGGTGTAGTTAGGTGTGTTGCGGAGTTCAAGAAGACCCCTGTCGAAGGCCTCGCAGTCAATGTTCCCAGAAGGGGCCACCTTAAGGATGAGGTGCATCAGGGATTTGACAGCAGCCTCAGCGTGGCCGTTGGACTGCGGGTAATGGGGCGATGACAACACATGCCGGACTCCCCATCGGTCAAGGAGCACAGCAAAGTCCCGGCTTGTGAACTGAGGCCCTCCGTCGGTTCGCAGGCGTACAGGAACGCCCACGTCACGGAAGTAGTGGAGGAACTTGCTGATGGTGGCGGCAGACGTCGTGTCATTACCGCACTTGATGACAACCGGCCAACCAGAGAGACGGTCGACGATAACGAGGAAGGACTTTCCTGACACACAGAAAAAGTCGGCCGACACAGACTCAAAGGGGCGGGTGGGGTTGTCGTCACTCATAAAGGGTTCCTGCTGCTGGCTGGGTTGTAATGCATGGCGGGGCTTACACACCTGGACAGCATTGGAGATGTCAGGGTCGATGCCAGGCCGGAACACAGTCTGTCTTGCACGCCGTTTGGTGGCCTCGGCTCCACAGTGACTGTCGTGGAGGCGAGCCAAGGCGTGGAGACTTGAAGCAGCAGGGACAACTACCGAAGGAGAGGTGTCACTGGCCAGAGGTAGGGGTAGGGCGGCAGCAGGGTAGTTGCTGCTCCCTTCGTGCACCCTGTTGGCGTGTTTTACCTCGAGAATCGGTGTTGGGAAGTCCTGGGAGATGATGGCCAACTCTTGGCAATGTCTGTAGGACAGCAAAGGAGTCGGGACGCCATTATGCACATCAATCCAGGCTTGACACGACCTGCTGCCAAAGGTGACGTGTGCATAGAGTGAACCTAGGGCCGGGGTCATCTGTGAACCATCTGCCATAAAGCGGAGATCCTTGGGGGGCGGTCCTAGATCACTTGGAGAGAGCCCCAAGCATTGCAAATGCTGGGGACCGATGACTGTAGATCAGCGCCGGTGTCGGGCAACATCTGAAGACGGGATGACACACCGCCGTAGGTCACAATGACACTGATGTACTGGGGGACTTTGGTCCTGGGACGCTGGGGGGAGCACACATTCCTAATGTGGCTCGAGCGTTGTCAAGAGTCGTCGTGCCTCTGATTGGAAGACTGTGGGCGGCCCTCTCTGGTGGAAGGGGGCTGAAGCTTCCGCCGACGCGGTCCCTTGGGTTTGTTGGAAGGGCAACACTTGTCATAGTGGCCCAGACGACCACACACATTGCACTGGACGCGTTTGGCTGGGCACCGTACTGTGAGTGACCAGTGGCCCTTACGGTCACAACTGTTGCAGGTAGACTGAGCAGCTGGACACACCTGTGTTCCGTGCTGCTTACCACAGTTGTTGCAAAATAAACCGGGCGTGGACGTGGTGGGCGAAGGCGTAGGAACAGACTTCTTGTCCTTCTTGTACCGGGACACAGCGCGTACAGCTGTAGGGGGAGCACGGATGGCAGAGGTGGCACACCTGGCAGCCTCATAGGAGCGACATATCGTCAACACATCCTTAAGAGAAGAGGAAGAGTCGAGGAAGGTGAGGCGTTGGACAAGTTCCTCGTCCTTAACACCCGTCAGGATCACCTGCTTCAACTGGGTCTCCTCGCACTGCTGGTGGTGGCCTGGACATATATCTACCTCTTCCGAGGCTCTCTTAAGACGTACGTAAAAGTCATCAAAAGACTCACCCTCCATCTGTCTGCAGCTAAACAATTCCCTCCTGCGCAGAGCTTCATTCTGCTGTCCTTTGATGTGCCGTTGTAGAACGTGCAGTACCTCCTCTACAGACAGCGAAGAGGTTGGGGGTACCTGCAACGTATGTTCCAAGACACGCTGAATTTCCAAGGACAGGCACATACGCAGCTGGATGAGTTGTTTAGGCTGTGACAAACTCTGGAGATCCACCATTGTAGAATAATCAGTCCACCGTCGCCGCCATTCACGAAAAGTCTGGAAATTCACATCAGGCTTCAAGATGGGCGGTGTTTGAGCTGCTGCTTTAGGTGGGGCTGGGGGGTGTGAAGGAAGCATGGATGAGGTATCTGAACCAGTCAGTACCGAGGCAGTGTTAGAGCCAGGGGCTTGGTTAACAGTGAGGCGAGATATCAAGGCTTCAAACCGTTCACTGTCTTCCAATCTCCGTTGGTGGTCTCGTTCTGCCTCTGCTTGCCTTCTGTGCGCATCCGCCAAACGTCTGTGAGCTTCATCCTCGCGTTTCTCATCTCTCATAAACTTCAGTAAAGCAATTATCTCTGGAGACAACGCTGAATATTGAGGTGAGGGACTGCGCGATGTGGGGGCTGGAGCGTCGTGGCCGGCCTGGTCATCCATCTCTGCGGGGCTATCATCCGCCTGACTCATCCAGACGCTGGGTCCACGGCTACGTAAGGCATGAGACATAACTACTTCATCTGTGTACTATGTCTTAAATCAGTGTTGACCGGTCAGCCCGTCGTATCAACAAGGTTTCAGACAAAAAATTAATTAAATACACAGATAAGTAGGTTATATATATAAAATATATATATAAAGAAGCCGCGCGGTCAGCGAGTGTTAGTACGTGTATGTGTGCGTGTCCCGGGCGGGTAGAGCGTCTCGCCCCAGCTGTGAGGGGGGGGTGGAGGCGGCGCTGTGAGGGGGTGGAGGGAGAGGCGCGGCGACTCCCAGTCAGTCCAGTTACCCTCAGGACGCGGTCAGAGACGGGTGCACTGAACTCTACTCCTTACAAATGCCCAGAACGTGCCGTATACCTTGGGAATCCTTTAGAACAAGGTCACACATGAATGGCACGAAACACACAATGCGCTAAACACTTCACAGAAAATCACTGTCACTGACACTGCTCAAAGTTGCGAAATTCTTCGAGGAGGGATGACGGGCGGGAGTTGACCCAAGGCGAGGGGTCCATAGCCGGCTTTCCACAAACTTTGCACTATCACTCGTAATTATCCAGTAAGATCGGTTCACTGCGCCATGTTAGGTTCTGAATAATAAGTTCTATATACAGGAGAGAACACAAACACCTGTATAGTTTTGTAGGTTCGGTTTACTGGATAAGAGTATGTACACAAAGGGGAGCAGCACTCTCCCCGGCTAGGCTCCTTAGTCAACTGCTATAGACGACGTATGGCAAGTGATACATTAGCAGCTTCCATACGTCGCCAGGCACATTAATTAAGCATGTGGGATATGGTAATAACATTGCCACACGCTGCTAGCTAGGCTGAATAAATAATACATAAATGGAGCACATACATAATATACATACATGATATATAATCCAGCATACATAATATACATACAATACACAGCATTAAAAACAATATAGGTTCACTTTTAAGTCGGCATCACTATCCATACTTCAGACACAGCCCACGAGAGTAGAGAAAGACATGCTTTGGTCAGGGGGGCGGTGATTACTTCCTAGCATAAACTCATTCGTGTATTTCAGTGATATATTTTGAAATCAACTTACGCATTAAATAAGATGTATAAGCATAATGAAGTAAAAAAAAAATAGTTTACACACTATAGTAGTATAAAATGGTTGAGACTCTGGAACGTGTAGCCGCCTCCTCCCCGCCTAACACTCCCGGAAATATGAGGTCAAGGATGACAGCTCAATGTCACAGCTGTTGTCATTCTGTACTGAGGGACCTTACGAAAATTGGTTAGTAGTTTGTTGCTGATAATTTGGCTGGTTATGGGGAAACCATTTAATTCTGGTGAAGGCAGGCCACAGGTTACAGTTCACAAGTCAGAGATCATAGATCATAGGCCACATGTCACAAGTTGTAAAAGCTGATCATTTCGCCAACATTTATTCCACACGTAAAGTTTTGTCATGCCGGTACATAATATCTGCAGCAGCTTATAATATGATCATTGTTAATTATGTTCTACTAATAAAATTACATTCTAAATAATAATCAAAGAAAATGAATATATTATTGGGTTTATTTCTTCGGTGACTTGCTGCATAAAATTAGTATAAAACGTTTGAATATCATGGCGAGTGCTAATTAAATTGTCAAACAGTACTACAGTCACAAAGACACACACTATTGAGGGAACTACTACACCACGTGAGTTCCTCCTAACACCATCTGGGAGGGAGTTACTACACTACGAGTTTGCTCTTCAACACCACCAATGTATGTAATAAGTCATTTATGTCCAATCTATATTTTCAGCCTTCGGGTTGCAGAATTTTTTCAATAAACCGTTAATTATTATTATTATTATTATTATTATTATTATTATTACTGCAGTAGGAAGCCCAATGTCGCCACAGTCAAGAAACCAGACAGTCACAAAGTCAGTCGGGTGCCAGTAAGGCTGCCAGTCAAAGTGTTAATCAGGGAGTAATTCACAGACCCTTTCAGAGTGCCCTTGAAGTCATGAGGGCCACAGTGCCACCTTCTCACACCTCCACCCCTCCCTTATCTCCATTATCTCCGTCATACTTCACGAGGTGCCAACCCACACACCTGCCCACCTCAGTGCCACCTGCCACTCAAGAGGGCCACTTCCCCTCTACTGTGGCACCCGATAGTAAAACAAAATATAAACAGTAACACTCTCACGTCCCAGAGAGAAAAAAGATTATGTATTTCCTAACTACACTTGAGATGATCATGGTGGACGAGGGACAGTCTTTTGTAATTACTGAAGAAAGTCTGGTAGCGAATATAAAATTAATATGACCTTAAAAAAAAAGTTATATAGCCACTGTGTTACCTGAACTGGGGCGTGAAATTGCAGGTGAGACAGGTGACCTAGCGGCGCCAGGCAGGTGCTGAAGAGGAAAGAGTGAGTCGGAGTGCGATGGGAGGAGGAGGAGGAGGAGGAGGAGGAGGAGGAGGAAGAGGGGTGGAGGAAGTGTGAGGAATGAGGGAAGCAGGAGAAAAAGGGGAAGCAGAAGGATTAAGGGGGTAGAAGGTTTAGTTTAACAAATTTATTGGCAAAGCTTGTAGTACAGTTTGCCTATTCTGAGTAATTCAGTCAGGTCTTGACACTGAGGGTGGTATCACTTCTCACTGCCACGCAGGACAGAGGTTCATACACAAAGAAATACATCATATTCGTCAACAGCTATATATATATATAGAGGTCAGATTCATGTGGGCAATGTCTCTGTTTCTCTCACCGTCTATCTCTGTCTGTCTGTCTGTCTGTCTGTCTGTCTGTCTATCTACCTTCCTCATTTTCCTCCTTTCCTTACTCTCTCTCTCTCCCTCTTCCTTTCTTCCTTCCCTTCCTTGTTTACGAATCCTCTCTCTCTCTCTCTCTCTCTCTCTCTCTCTCTCTCTCTCTTTACTACTCACCAACAATCCTCTCTCCCTCACTCTCTCTCCAACGTTCTCTCCCTCCTTCCCTACCCAGTACCCAGCTCACTAAATTAATCTTTCCTTCCTTTCTCTCTTCCTCCCTCTCTCTCCAACCCTCCTTCACTGACTTTTATTTCCTCCCTCTTTCACTAATCCTCCCTTTCCCCCTCTCTCCCTATTCTTCTCCATATCTTCCTATCTCTCTCCACCTCCCCCCCCCCCTCCCTCTCTCTCACCTCTCCCACCTCTTCAACAACCTCCTATTTCCCTACGTAGGAGTCATTATTGTATCCATTATACTGTTGAAACGGGAAGGATGTTGAGAGTTAAGGGAAGAATGTTGAGGGTTAGGGGGGGAATGTGTAGGGTAGGGGAAGAATGTGTAGGGTAGGGGAAGAATGTTGAGGGTTAGGGGAAGAAAGTTGAAGGTAGGGGAAGAATGTGTAGGGTAAGTGAAGAAAATTGAGGATAAGAGAAGAATGTTGATAGGGGAAGAATGTTGATAGGGGAAGAATGTTGAAGGCAGGGGGGAAATGTTGAGGGTTGATGTAACATATTTCAATGTTTATTTTATATTCTTATTTATTTCCAAGTTATATTATGTACATTTCGTGTAATATATGTAAAGGATCGTATTGACTGTTTGTGTTAATGTTTGTGTCAGATTAACAAACTAGTGTTATTGACTCGAGCTGATCTGACTTAACGTATGCAAATGATTCAATGTTCAGAAGAATGAGTCGGAACATCTAATATCCTTGTTGTGAACTTCAATCGGCCAATCATCTTCCTTGAGCTTATAGTCCACTTAGAATCTAGGAAGCTTATAACCAATGAGAATTCTGTGTTGTCCTATGTAAAAATTCGTTTCTCACTCACACCAGGAGACTCACCTCACCTCCTCAAGCATTCATATATTACTTGGTCTCCTTTCCGCACTAGAGGACCTTATTTACTGCTGACTGTCTTAACGTCTTTGTCTCTCTCATATATCAGGTGAGGTAACTTCAGCCATTGCTCTAGAACTGTGAACTGGTTGACTACTATATGTTATTATGCCTCTTGTTTACGATATATTTAACTATTCTTTCTGGATTGACTCGATGTTGCTATAGTTAGTGTTGTTGTTATACTTAGGCGCTTACTTCAGAACCTTTACCCTTATGGAAAGTAATACTATTTGAGCCATTGTTCGTTACACAGGGTAGGTCATAATATTGAGTTACTTGGTCTTTGATAACTTTAATATATAACAGTCGGGGAGAAAATATCAAAGGCAGGGAAAAAAACGTAAGGGAGTTAGGGAAAAAATTAGGGAGTTGGAGAAGGGAGGTGTTAGGATCATAGGGGAAGGGGAGGAGAGGTGGGTGCCGGCAGGGGAAATAATGGAAAGGGATGAAAATGCTGTAAACAAAAATATAATAACCATTGATTTATTCTCTTATTTTTCGAGGCTGAGAGAGAGAGAGAGAGAGAGAGAGAGAGAGAGAGAGAGAGAGAGAGAGAGAGAGAGAGAGAGAGATACCTGATACCTTAATAAGACACCATTTAACAGCCTGACGTATATAGCATACCTGGGCGTTTAAATTCCGTAGTTCAGGCCCTTTAAAGATGTGTTTAAGCACCTGAGCCAAACAGTGTTCATTTGACTATGACAGGAGCGACACACACACACACCCAGATCAGCTCTTGTTTTGAATACTAAAGTAGACATGGATTCAGGGGCTCAAACACACAGTCAAAATTACCGTGGCATCACAGTTCACCAGTCCTCATAGTTCCCACTCCCATCCCTCACACCCACGCCCTTCATCCTCTCACACTTCACTACACACGCCCTTCCCAATCGGTGGGTCCTGATACCTTCTGTCGGCGCCTGACGGATTGTACCATTTTCCACTTCCTGGGAAGGTTGTGGATTCCCCTCCCATCCCACACACCCATCACTGGGTCAGCTTCCCACCCATCACTGGGTCAGCAATCCCACCCATCACTGGGTCAGCTTCCCACCCATCACTGGGTCAGCAATCCCACCCATCACACTGTCAGCAATCCCACCCATCACTGGGTCAGCAATCCCACCCATCACTGGGTCAGCAATCCCACCCATCACTGGGTCAGCAATCCCACCCATCACACTGTCAGCAATCCCACCCATCACTAGGTCAGCATCCCACCCATCACTGGGTCAGCAATCCCACCCATCACTGAGTCAGCAATCCCACCCATCACTGAGTTAACAATTCTGTACTCCTCTCAATAACAGTCCCGCCTGGGTGAGCCTTGACCTGAGCCCCACAGAGCCAGACGGTGGTACCAGTCGGTCAGGCCACCGTGAGGAGAACATAAGAACATAAGAATGGAGGAAACTGCAGCGGGCCAATTGGCCCATACTGGGCAGTCCCGTTTACACCCAACCCCTATTGCTCATATAAGCATCCAACCTATGTTTGAAGCTATTCAGCGTATTCGAGTTAATGATGATATTTGGTAACTTGTTCCATTCATCCACTACTCTGTTTCCAAACCAGTGTTTACCTATTTCACGCCTAAATCTAAATTTGTCTAATTTAAAACCATTGTTACGAGTTCGCTCCTGGTTGGATTGTTTGAGTACCTTTGTAATGTCCCCTTTGTTTAGCCCTGCCTTCCACTTATACACCTCTATCAGGTCGCCCCTCGCTCTACGTCTCACGAGGGAGTGCAAATTAAGATGCTTTAACCTGTCTCTATACTCAAGGTTCCTAATGCCCGGGATTAGTCTTGTCATTCTCCTCTGAATTCTTTCCAAGGATTCTATATCCATTCTGTAATACGGTGACCAGAACTGAACTGCATAATCCAGGTGTGGTCTCACAAGAGCAAGATACAGTTTTAGGATGACCTTGCTAGTCTTGTAACTAACTCTCCTTTGTATGAACCCAAGTACTTTATTAGCCTTGTTACGAGCAAAAACACATTGTTTACGTGGCTTAAGGTTCCTACTTATCATTACTCCTAAATCTCTCTCGCAGTCGGATTTCTCTATGACATCGTTGTTCATCTGGTATTTGGTTTCCCTGTTTACATCTCCTATACTGAGTACTTTACATTTGTCGACGTTGAATTTCATCTGCCATTTTTCAGACCATTCGAAAAATTTGTTTAGATCTTCCTGTAGTTTTGCCGAGTCCTCGTCAGATTTAATAACACGTCCTATTTTAGTGTCATCAGCAAATTTACTTATGTTGCTGTCTATGCCGATATCTATGTCGTTTATGTATATAATAAATAATAATGGTCCAAGTACTGAGCCTTGGGGAACTCCACTTGTGACGTTCCTGTCCTGTAACCACGCCCTAATCCATTTAAGGATGTCACCTTTGATGCCATGAGCTTCTACCTTTCTAATTAGTCTTTCGTGGGGGACTCTGTCGAAGGCTTTGCTAAAGTCGAGATATACCACATCATAATTGTGCCCCTCGTCCACCAATTCGAAGACTGATGAAAAGAATGTTAATAGATTAGTTAGGCAAGAACGTCCGCTTGTGAAGCCATGCTGGGAATCATTGATCAATGGGTGCTTCTCCAGGTGATTTCGAATAGAGTTTGAAATGATTGCTTCCAGTAATTTGCCTACTATTGATGTTAGACTGATTGGGCGGTAGTTAGAGGATAGTGATCTATCCCCTTCTTGAAAATCGGTATTACATTCGCTATCCTCCAGGATTCTGGTACTACACCTGTTTTTAAGGACATGTTAAACAACTTTGCTAAGGGCATACTAAGCTCTTCCTTACATTCCTTTAATACTCTGGCAAATATCTCATCGGGACCAGGTGACTTATTAGGCTTTAGTTTGTCTATTTGCTTACTAACATCGTTACTAGTCACTACTATCTCACTTAATTTGTTTTCCTCACTATCTCTGAATAAAGTCGGTGCCTCGGGTATCATGTTTAAATTTTCGGTGGTGAAAACTGTTGAAAAATATTTATTCAAATTATTGCTCATTTCTCTGTCGTTATCAGTGAGCTCGCCGGTGTCTGACGGTATTGGTCCAATCTTTTCTCGTGTTTTAGTTTGATACATTTGGTAGAATCCTTTGGGGTTTGTCTTCGCCTCCCTTGCTATCCTTACCTCATTATTCCTCTTTGCTTTCCTTATCTCGGTTTTAACCCTACTCGCCAATACCCTATAATAGTCCCGGAGGTGAATTTCGCCACGATTTATCCTTCTACCTATAGCCTTCCTTTGGCCAATTATGTTCTTTAAATAATTATTTATCTAAGGTCTAAGGAAAAATATTTTGAAGTTGTATTTATGCTTCCTGAACCTTTGTTTACCTGTTATTGTTTATATATAGCACGAATTAAGATTAAAGGCGATATATAGTGAGGATAAGACACGGTATAATGACAGCATAACTTAATAAGTTATAGACTAATGTCAACTGTGACACACACACACACACACACACACACACAGTAATATTTCGTAAAATGCTGGAGAACTTGGCGCGGTAAATTAGAAATGTAGAGCTAATTACTCCTCACCCCCCCCCCCCCCCCACCAGCTGATCGCGAGGAGTAGAGAAGAACGAGGAATAAAACAGAGAGAGAGAGAGAGAGAGAGAGAGAGAGAGAGAGAGAGAGAACACACACACATACACAAAATTAAATAATTGTTCTAAATTATCTCATATACCTGTACGCTAATTAGGTAACACACTCGAAATATCATTAAACGCTACTATTTACCTTACCTACCTGTAATTATCGAAGTAATGTAAACAAAGATTATCACCATTGTGTAATTAAATCCAATACATTGACGTCGAACTACCGTGATAATGATCGTTATATAGAGTAAATCTTTCATCGTTACCTAATTTTTTTTTTACCAATTGTGATTATTTCACCTAATATCCTTCTCACAGGATGATAATTTGACCATTATAATCGACTTTCTGTATTGCTTTTTTGCTATGGTGACTTTGACTTTCCCTTAACCTCACCTTGACCTTACCTTGACATCTCCCTGACCCCACACTGAAGGAACTGGTCTACAAATAGGGTGGTGGACGAGTGGAACAAGCTTAGCAACTTTGTAGTAAGTGCTGGATCGCTGGAAAGTTTCAAAAGGAGGCGGGATAGATTCACGGATGATAGAGAGTGGTAGTAACTCTCGACAGGAGCTGCCATGCACAGGCCAACCGGCCTATTGCAGACTCCTTTTTTTCTTATGTTCTTATGTTCTTAACGTCACCCAGACCTCACCTTAACCTCCCATTGACCTTATCTCACCTTGACCCGCAGACTTGACCTTTCCTCCAACATTTACCAGCGAGGGCCGGACCTCTGACGCACCCCACACAGTTCTCGTGTTCCTCCACCGCCCAGAATACTCCAAAGTTTTCGACACCTGAAAGTCATTAAAAAAATCAATATTAAAAAACCTGACATTATTACCACTGTTATGTTCATTATTCGTATAATTTACAGTGTTTGTGTGTTAAGTCATCATCGGGAGTGTACTGTAAATAGATTATGAAACTAATTATATAAAGGTAAATTAGGTATTTTCTCTTTCGTGTTATGTAATTATCTGTAGTGTGTGTAATTTTGTGCTGCAGGTGTCTAGGTGTAGAGGTGGTAGTGTGTGTGTGTGTGTGTGTGTATATATATCCACTTCCAACACAAATCTCTCTCTCTCTCTCTCTCTCTCTCTCTCTCTCTCTCTCACTAAGCCTCACAGTAATATCCTCCCAAAGGGCTAAAAGTTATTCATCTTAATTTTTTTTTATTAAAGTTATAATGAAGCCATCAGACACTCCTGGAGACACTACTTAGACACACGTGAGGGAAGTGAAAGGGAAGGGGGCTCCGATAGTTTCTTTCCCACCTATAAGTAATGTTTCCCATCGCTTGACTGCCTGAACTGTTTCTCGTTATAGTGTCCTTGTGACTCCCATTAACTTGTTGAGCTCTTCATACACCATCAAGATCAATAGGTCAGAGGCACATCACACAATCAGACTCCGTAAGTAATGGATAACCTAAGGAATTTTCTGATAAACTGAAGAAAAAAAAAGAGGAATATTGAAAAAAATGGCGAAATAGAGATAGAAAAACATGGTAATCTAAGACAGTGAAGAAATTTTTAAGATAATGTTGTCACCATCACTGCCACCATTACTGCCATCATCAACTGCCACCATCACCTGCCATCATTACCCTTTACCATCACCTGCCACCACTGTCTTCTACCATCACCTGCCACCATTATCTTCTACCACTACCACCCATCAATACGTGTTATCATCACCTACCACCATTACCAACAATTAATTATTACAACCAGCCTACCAAATCCGATTACTCCCATCACTCACCATAAAGGATTACTACCATCACCTATAATAAACGCTTACTACCATCACCTACCACCAACAATAACCTCCACACCATTTTAGAGACGTTACCTTGAAAACAGAGAATACTTTTACACCTGTCCAAGCAGAGATGTGAGGGGGTGAGAGGGGTGGAGCTCACCTGGATTACATTGTGATTCTTTATCGTCAAAGATATGCTCAAGAGTGCCAGTAAGTGACGGGCGGCGAATTAGGGGGTCTGTTGAGTGCCACCGCCAGTCTAACATCAGGAAGTTTGAGAATGATCAAGAAGTCTTATGGATTTTCGACCTTCCTGTGTGTTGGTAAATGGTTCGTTGTTGGTGGTGTCGTAGATATGAGCGTCGCCTCCCTGGCGAGGGTTACCGCTGAGGCAGGTGACAAACTAGGTGGGTTTAGATAATGTTCTGACACCTTCACAACGGCGATGAAAAAAGTCCTTCTATTTTATTAAGTGGAAGATTGATAGTCGACTCTTACGATCAGTTATCTCTGATGAAACAATGGGTGTTTGTGTGTGTGTCTACTGGTGCAAGTAATCTACATCTCAGCACAATTGAACAACGTAAGTGAAGCAGAAAAAAGAAAATGACAGGTGTTACCTATTTCATCACACCTCTGATGAACACTGGCCAGAGTTAACCGCCAGGAGCTGTTCTCACCCAATAGCAACAGAGAACTCAGTCACCAGTTGGAGTAAGACAGCTTCCACTATCATGTCCAATTTTAACGTCATTTAATTGAATTCCTTCAGAAAATATTATGATCTGGTAAACTGAGCAGCAACTTCACACACAGGTGAGCGGTGGTAGAAGTAACACACTAGTAACACCACACACAGGCAAACAACACAGCAGCAACACGCACGGATAAGTTATCTTTAGTAACACTCACCTGGCGTCATAATCAATTTTCACTCTCGGGGTTAGTAAGGATAATCACTCATGTGTGAGGCAGACAGTGCCCCGACAAGAATATTGCATGTAACACAATACTGAATATTTAGTGCACTTAACACCTTACCAGATACAATGCAACACTACAATAAGTGTGGCGAAATATAACATGAAGTGTGGTACATACAACTGTGGGGATCTTGTCTTGTGGAATATCCTCAATGACTTACCTAAAATGTATTGGTCACATGTAGACCTAAGTATCTTCTGCTTCATTCATCATGTCTAAATATCGCCCCCGTCTGCATGTCACGTTATATCTAGACAACAACCAGCTCCCCAAACATTGTACTAACGTATCTGGTCTATATGTCAAATTCTGCCTCATGTGGGTAGCGCCAGGAGAGCCACATGAAGGGTCCCTGGTGGCTTAGATGAGCTTAAGTTTGTGCAAGTGAGAAACATTATTAATCTTGACAATGAATTCCTTTTTTATGTTCACTCACTTATAAAATAATACATTTGTTTTTTTTTAAAGTTAGTTTTAAAGTTAGACTATCATACATGATTATATTTGCCCAATTGCCCGTAAGTACTGTCTCACTTATACACCTGCCTATCAATTTAATTTTAACAAAGAAATCAAGGCGGTTAAACTTTGAAAACTGACAGTTTTCTCCTGGCAGATTAGCCAAGGAAAAACGCTTTTCTTTTTGTGCAAGCAAGAATGCAGATCTTTGTTTTGCTTTCTGATAGTTTCCTTTAATTATGAATGAATATACTCGTGTCTGTGGAATGTTGACATATTGTACCCCTATGAATTTGACTTTGCAGATAACTCTACTGATCAGAAAGTTTCATAATAATAATATTGCATAATCTTAATGAATAGATGATTAATAAAATTTGTTAGGTAATGTAAACCAAAATTAGTTTCAATAACCCATCTGAGTAGTTAGATTCACATAATGAAAATCAGTGATGAGTATGGCAGCTTCCAGAGGAAACTGTCTGTACCCTAAGAATATTAGCACGTTTCTGCTGTATATTTATGAAAACAAAGCTTAATAGACATATAGGGAACATTCATTCTTCGCGTTAACTAATTACTAGTAACAATAGCAGTTGTTGACGTTGTTAGTAGTAGTGTAGCAATTACTAGCAAAGAGGGCATTACTACTAATATACCTGTAGATAGTTTGCACACAAACACACACACACTTCTTTAACTTAGAACTTAAAGGGCCCCGCAACTCACCATGTGCCCTGGGCCCCGCAACTCACCATGTGCCCTGGGTCCCGCAACTCACCATGTGCCCTGGGCCCCGCAACTCACCATGTGCCCTGGGTCCCGCAACTCACCATGTGCCCCGGGCCCCGCTCAAGCTAAACATGCCCTGCTTAACACTTTATGTTCGCAAGTAATTTGGTACCAACTGTCGATACAACTCCAGTGCAAGAAAATTGCATACGATATTATCACACATAGTGTGTTGCATGTAACACTACACCCAGTAGTCACTTGTGTTGTATGTAACACTACATTCAGTAGTCGCTTGTGTTGGAGATAACGTAAAACATTGACACCAGGCAGTCATATCGTTACTGAGAGACGGGACAGCAACACACTTGGATATATCATGTATGGAAATGATAATTACAAAATCGGTGAACGTTATTGACTCAACATGCAAAATTTCATAAGCTGGGATGGAGATTCATCATGTGATCCCAAGTTCGATATATTTAGAAAACATTTTTACACGTCTCTTATCTTCAGGGTTTTTCATTTAGTAATTATAAATGTGCTAAACTGGATTACAGCAGTCGTTCACACGTTGATTATCACGTGAAAGACGGCACTCTTTGTACTCTGTTCACGGCGCCACCCTGATTAAGCTGTCTGAGTGTCCGCCCTCATACACTCACCTGTCAGCCCCCCACACTCACCTGTCAGTCCTCCTACACTCACCTGTCAGCCCCCCCTACACTCACCTGTCAGCCCTCCTACACTCACCTGTCATTCCCCACTAAACTTACCTGTCAACCCTCCTACACTCACCTGTCAGTTCTCCGACACTCCTGTCAGTCCTCCTACACTCACCTGTCAACCCCAACTACACTCACCTGTCAACCCTCCTACACACACCTGTCAGTCCTTCTACACTCATTTGGCAGCCCTCCTTCACTCATCTGTCAACTCCCACTACACTCACCTGTCAATCCTCCTACACTCACCTGTCAGTCTTCCTACACTCACCTGTCAATCCTCCTACACTCACCTGTCAGTCCTCCTACACTCACCTGTCAACCCTCCTACACTTTCCTGTCAACCCTCCTACACTTTCCTGTCAACCCTCCTACACTTTCCTGTCAACCCCCCTACACTTTCCTGTCAACCCTCCTACACTTTCCTGTCAACCCTCCTACACTTTCCTGTCAACCCTCCTACACTTTCCTGCCAGCCCTCCTACACTTTCCTGCCAGCCCTCCTACACTTTCCTGTCAACCCTCCTACACTTTCCTGTCAACACCCCCCCCCCCCCACACTTTCCTGTCAGCCCCCCGTTCAGACAATACGTGTTGGAACCCACAAGAGGAGACAGCATTCTAGATTTAGTCCTGACGACTGAGGAGGCTATGGTGGACGAGGTCCACGTCGGGGAGAAGCTAACTCCGACCAGCGACCACTACATGCTAAGATGGGATACAATCTTTGATAGTCTAGAGAAAGTAGTTGAGGAGGAATACTATGACTTCTACCACGGAGATTACCAGCTCATGAGAGACAAACTACAGAGGATTAACTGGGAGGAAGTCATTAGAGAGGAGGTAGACATACACTGTAGGTGAAGCAATGCAAAACTTCATGGGGATCCTTGAGTTAACAGTAGAGGAATGTACAGTACACCCGGAAAACAAAGAGAACTGGGAATATGAACAGGTGATTGAATCACAAATCAGGGGAAGCCTGTAAGAGAAAATACCAAATGTGGAAGAAATACCGGAGCTCACGGCATCATGCGGATTATGTAGCATACAAAAGAACCGTAAATTAGATGAAATTTGTCCAAAAGATTTATGCTTATGCCAGGAGTAAAATGAAAACCAAGGATACTGTCGACCCTTTAAACTAAAAGATGGAAATATCGTGACCCTGGAGGATGACAGACAAACAGCTGATATCTTAAATGATTATTATGCATCAGTCTTCACACAAGACACTGAATAACATGCCAGTACCTAAGATAGTGTTTACCACAGGGTGGAAGATGAACTGAGAGATATACAGGTAGTAGGTAGATGGCAGCTACCAAACAGGGAGGTACTACCGCCTGGCAAGATATTGGAAGCATAATGTGTTGTCTATGGTAGACCCTGCTGCTATATGGCATCACGAAAATTGTGACCAAGTCCCAGGTTGCTGATCTGACTTTCTGCCTCATTTACACACAATTGCAGGGTCTCAAATGTTTTTCTTACTGTAACACAACATACATATATCGTTTCTCACTATTGATCTTTTTTTTAATTTTTGTATTTCTTTATGGTTCTTTATTATTATTATTATTATTATTATTATTATTATTATTATTATTATTATTATTATTATCATTATTATTATTGTTATTATTTTAATCTTAATTTTGTATTTTTTATTAAATTTTTTATTTACTATGATCTAATTATTACTATTATTGTTATTAATTATTTATTAAATTTTCACCCCCAGGCCCCGATGTGGGTCAGTGACCTGTGCCCGGGTGGGCAAATCCCTGAAAAAAAAAAATACAATAATAAAATTACAGACGATATCATCAAAAGGAAAGTAGCCAGCTTGAAGTAATTCAAAGCCTCTGGGGTGGACGGAGCACAGACCAAGGAGATAAAGGAGGTAGTAAACGAGATTTGAACCCAACTAAGACTCTTCTTCAAGAAAACCTTGGCTCAAGGTAAAGCGCCTAGGGACTGGAAATTAGCCAACGTCACCCCTAGGAGAAGTGCAGCAGAAAACTACAGGCCCATCAGCCTAACATCACATATATGCAAGCTCTTGGAGAAAATTCTGACCGAACAGTCTTATCAACGCATCACAACACAGTTTCATGGAAAGAAAATCCTGTCTGACAAACTTATTCACGTTCCTTGAAACGGTAACAGAAAATATGGACCAAGGCTCACCAGTGGATGTGTTGTACAAGGATTTCTCCAAGGTGTTTATCAAAGTCCCACATGCACAACTAGCGCATGGCATTGGGGGCAAAATTCTGAGGTGGATTAACAACTGGCTCGAAGACAGGCAACAAAGAGTGGTAATTAAATGGAGTACATTATGAAAGGAAAACGGTTCTCAGTGGAGTACCGCAAGATTCAATTCTTGGACCCACTTTATTTATGATCTACATAAACGACATAGTTGAAAATATATCGAGACACATTGTCAAGTTTGCGGACGACACGAATATATTTGGGATGGTGACAAGTCAAGACGATGTCGCAACATTGCAAAAAGACCTGAATGAGCTGTTCAAATGGTCTCAAGACTGGAAAATGTTCTTTAGCATTAAGGACTGCAAGATCCAACACGTAGAATGCAACATCCCTAAACACAACTAATCTGTTAATAACACTTTCCTGAATACTGTCGATGAGGCGAAAGACCTTAGTACAACAAGTGAGGAAAGTAAATAGAGATTTAGTAATTATAAAGCGTACCTTTGAATGCAAAGATAGGAAAATGCTCCTTCAACTGTACAAATCTCAAGTACATCCCAGTCCGGGTTACTGTATACAGGCATAGAAACCCTGCCTCCAGAAAGATCTAACATCCCTAGAAAAGGTGCAACACAGAGCGACTAAGATAATTCAGGAACTATGTCATCTCGATTATCCAAGTAGAGTGAGGGCCTTGGACTAACAACCCTTCAGACAAGACACAATAGGGAAGATCTCATTGAAACATTCAAAATCATGAATGGGGTGGCAAAAGTAAACCCGGGAAATTTATTTGTGATGTTCACGCCCCACTAATACGAGAGAACATAACTACAAGCTTTCCAAGTTATCATGCAGAACGAATATAAGGAAATATTTTCTCACACACAGGCTGGTAGACCTATGGAACGGTCTACCAGCCCAGGTTTTGGAATCAAGAACAGTACTGGGCTTCAAAATAGCCCTTGACAAAGTTATAAAAAAACAATGAAGGGATTCTACACAGTCCAATGGCCTCCTTCCCACAGCATGGCCTCTTGTAATAGGTGGCCATTAGGTAAACAAGAGCAAGGAACAGTGGGAGGAGGAGGGAGGAGGGACGGAGGCTGAGGAAGATGATGGGAGAAGAGAGTGGACGAGAGAGATGGAAAGGGCACGGTAACAGGAGGGGGAGGGGGATATAGAAAACTGCAAAGAGAGAGATAAAGTAAGATGGAAGAAATACAAGGGGTAACGAGAGAGGGATGAGGGACATGAAAGATACGAAGAGAGAGAGAGAGAGAGAGAGAGAGAGAGAGAGAGAGAGAGAGAGAGAGAGAGAGAGAGAGGATGGAAAGAAATAAGAGGTGAGCAAGGGGGGTAGCAATGGGAGGGAAGAATAGAGGGGGGAGTGGAAGGGAAGGAGCGAGGAAGGGAAAGAGTGTGGGATGAAGGAGGAAGATGGAGGAGGTACAAAGGAAAGGGAGAGAGGTAAGGAGTAAGCTGAAGGGATAGCAAGGAAAGGGAGAGAGGAAAGGGGAGGTGAATGGTTGAAGCAAAATAAGAAAATGAGGAGGATAAGAGATGATGCAGGAAAGAGGAAGAGGAGGAGGACAGAAGAGAAAGAAAAAAGAGGGAAGGAAATGGAGGGCTAGTTAGAGAGAAATGGGGGGGGGGGGAGAGGGAGAGGAGGAGAATGGAAGAAGGAGAGAGAGAGAGAAATGAAGGGAGAGGGGGGGAGGCAGGTGGAAGGAAGAAGGAAGGCGGGGGGAGAGAGAGAGAGAGAGAGAGAGAGAGAGAGAGAGAGAGAGAGAGAGAGAGAGAGAGAGAGAGCAGGGGAGTGGAGGGAGGGCAGGTGGGGGCCACAGCACCTGGACTGAGTCAACACTACCTGCCCCTACTGATGGCTCCACCGTTTTTGTTTGCCGTCGAGGCGGATCTGAACCACTGTGATTGGGTTCAGGTCCAGATTATTCTGTTTTTTTCTTGCTGCTCTTATAATTTCATTAATAATAACATCCGCTCCTTAAGACACTAATTCTCCTATAGATACGATAATGGTGGTAAAATGGGAGTACATGAAGTGTGATGTATGGACAGGGTGGTGTGGTCGGCTGTTGCGAGCTTCTAATTAAAGGTAGAGCCAGTCAGCCAGCCAGCCTCCCCGTGCGTAGATTTATTCATTATATTGTTGATGGTCCGCCTGCCGCTGTCCACACCTCCCCCCCCCCCCCTGACTCAGCTCTGTGTGTGTGTGTGTGTGTGTGTGTGTAGGTTCCAATCCACCCCTGCTGTTGATATATGTCTGTCTGTCTGTCTGTCTGTCTGTTTGGGAGGTGATTGTTTACCTTCCAACCTACTTCCAGCTGTCGATGTCTGTCAATGTGTCTAGGTGATTGGTTAGTTGTTCTGTATAACTAAGAACTTTCGGCTATCATCTTTGTATATGCTGTGTGTGTGTGTATGTGTGTGTGCCGAGACATTTAGTATGTGGTGTATACTTGAGAACAGGTATATATATGTTATCTTTGTCCATCTACTATACACATGTGTTTGTGGGAAGTATGAACAGCATCAGCTTGAAAATTCGTCACCCCAAGTCTGTCACTGTGAGGACCAGTCGTCCGTGATAATTTGTCATACCTGATAACCTGTCGGCTATGATAGCTTGCTGCACATGATAGTTTACTGTGCATGATAGTTTACCGATCATGATAGCTTACCGTACATGGTAGGTTGCCGTGCATGATAGCTTACCGTACATGATAGCTTACCGCACATGATAGCTTGCCGTGCACAATAGCTTCTCCAAAATGTAAATCTAATGTCACCGAAAAGATTAGATTAAACTTCTATATAAAGTATCGTTTAACACAGTAGGAAATTATTTATTACATTTCAAACAGGTAATTACGATGTTTAATGCAGAGTATCGCCTTAATTGCTACATCTGAAATCGGCATTAGGTAAGATTAAATCGACGATGGTTCTGTTGTCTTACTGAACTAACATTTATCACTGTATCAATCAGACATGTCTGTATTTGGAGTGGTTGTTCTTGTTACCTTTCATGGTGATGTGGGAAAGGCGGCAGCTGTTGGTGTTTCTCGCCTCCCTGTGCTACAGAGACGTCTAAACACCCTAAGCTTTCACCTCAAATATATCTCCAAGTTTCCGACGGAAGCCTTTGAGTATAGTTCTTGGGTGGATAATATTTTCCTCCTAAAGCCGTTGTTAAGCGCTTGTCTAGCTGTTGTTGATCCCACATGAAGTTGGTGTGAGGCTGCGCCTGTGATCACACGCTCAGGTATGTGTGTAGCGTCATACGATATTTCTGTACATTATCCATGATTTATGGTTGAGAACGTGGCCGTGAAGTGTCGCGAACTATATCATAATGAGAACGATAACACAGAAGAATTGAACTGTTCTAACTTATTATGACGTAGATATATCAAGCGTGAATGGGTACAATTAAAAGAACGTGAAGAAATAATCCTATAGCTTTAGGAATAATTATAATTACTAGGATTTTAAAGTGTGTGGCTCAGTTTCAATATGTTTCGTCTAACCTGAACAAAATACTACTACACAACAAGTAGTTCTCTCTCACCAAGAATGACTCATCATTATAATCATCGCTTTAAAATAACATTTGGCATTTTAAATAGACACGGGATATGGAAAGAACTGTTTCTCCATTTAATTATTTCATTGTTTCATATATTCATTCATCATATCCTCAAACGCGTCCGCCTCATCTGTATCCGTCGCGACTGGGTTCAATGTTTCACCCTTGTGTGAGTGTTATAAACTTTTGAATAATTAGCGAACAATTTCTTGAAATTTAGTGGGTATACACTGGTCCCTTCAAGAGCTCAAGACAGTCCGACAAGCAGCATGATCCGGTATTTATTACCAGGGGTATAAGGTGTTCGGAAATAAATCATGATGTTTGATTTTCGGCGAACGCGTAACACTAACTGTAGTTTTTCTTTGTAAATAACACGAACACACAACATACACACGTACTGTGTGGCTCTCTCAACCTCTTGAGTTGAAAGAGATAAACAAAATACAAACTATCCACGAATATGATCATTAATAAACTCACCAAACGTGACTCACTCTAGTTTACACATACAGTAATGTGCTAATTATAGTAAACGACGTCTTGAATTTAACAATAAATTTTGCCATATACGAAGTAATATCCATTAAATTATAGCAACAAGAACAACAAGTTATCCCTATTCGGCAAAAATATAAGTTGCGTTTTAAGGCTTAATCGGCCGATTATCCGTATTTAATGTGACACATGTGTGTATTACGCCCCGTTTGTGAAATGGGCTCCTAACCTAACCAAACCTAACCTAACGTAGATTGGCAGCCTATTTCACAAAGAGATAAAATGACCTAACCTGACCTAACCTAAACTATACCAAAAATAAACTCCCCTAACCTACATAAAACCTTGACGACATTACTTAAATATACACATCAAATGAATCTCAATTTCCGGCCGACACAAGGACAGGGCAGTGTGTGCAGGTAACCAACCATGCACAGACCATAAGCAAGTTCTCTAGAAACTATTCCTCAGATGCAATAAATTTGAATAACCATTAATCTTAAGATAAAAATGACGAGGAAACCTTCTGATTCAGTAAGTACAGTCTGTGTTATACATTATTTGATGAACCAGGGCACTGTAGATACTTATGTCAACATTATTAATGACAAACACAGATATCCCGCTGCTGTAACCAGCTAACACAACGATAAGGAAAATATTAAAATTCAAAGAGTTCACCAAGTTATAGCCTTCTCTTCAGCGCTTTAGCAATATTGGAGGAAGTATGTAAGTCACTTGCTTAGGTGACACAAGTTAAGTTATTAAAGTTGCCAACATTATCGCATGCAGTGTGTTGTTGATATAATAATATTTAAACTAGAGTCTAGAGACTTATAAATACAATAGCAGAATGAGGTAAAAATGGCGTGACTGAAAATTCAACTCAACCAAACCTAATGTTCAGTCTCTAGAGGTCAACACTGAGAGAGTTGTTTATGAACCGAATGTGACCTCTCAGCCAGCAGACAAAATTGTGTGCATGCAATATGCAAATTAGGTGGTGCCGTAACCCGAGAAAAAGAGTGTGTTGGTCTTCGGTTGTTTATCTTCGTTTGAGAGGAATAAAAAATGAAGTTAACAGCCACAAGACAACAGGTGAGATGGATTAAGGCCATTATTCACCTTTTATCTTACAGCAGGTGAAGGGAGTCATGAATAAACGCTACATATTAGAACAGTTGTTGTCACCCTATAAAAATTGGTCAAGAGTATTCTAAACAAGAATCAAATTGGACTAAGGTGCCTTTAGAAACTATATCGTATGTTTAAAATCAACATGTTTCTTTATCTGAAATAGTAAGCATAAGATCAATTTATGCTACAACTGTTTACTTTTGAACATGAAACATAGTGACTGAATACAAAAATGATGCGGAAAATACAAACAAGTGAACGAAGCATGAAGTAGTGAAGGTGAGTCCCGTTAGGGCATGGTAGACACAACGTACTCAATACTGAACCCTTCTGGCACTGCACTTCATCAACTGTAGAGTTTGGCATTCATTCACAGCTGGGTGGACTTAGGGTGGCCCCAGTTACGAACAAGTGATTCTTGGGACAGCAGCCGTCTACACAACCTGCAGGCCACCATCGTTATAAATAAACAGGTGATTTAAAAATGAATGGGTGTGATCGTCAATTGAACTGTAGGGCCAAATGTTAAGGGCTAAAAAAATAATGGAGTGGAGGCCAGACCATCTGACAGCTTGAGTTTAATGATAAACCAACGAGATCAGAGACTGACTCACACTGGATATAGTTATAGTATACAGGGACGGATCAAGACAAGTTCAAAATGAACTATTGAACTAACCCCGTCCAGAATTCATCCCTACATCATGGACACACACACACACACACTCTGTCCACTAACAAACCCGTATACTATGCTCAGACATCAACACAATTAACTTATCAGCTGCTTATCTATGTTAACATGTGTCAGTGCTATGCCACATGAATATCATATATCCAATTAACCTGCACTAACTCAGAGAAGTTATGTAAGCAGAAGAACAACTAGTTAAATGACAACAACTTGTCAGGATTAACTTATCCATTCATCATATAATCAAACTCGGCCTTTACTCCAAATGATGATTATTGACTTTGTTTCATGCACCTCACCTGGCCTTGTCCGGGGCATGTATGAGGTATACAATATTATTACCTTCTTTCTCTTAATCAATCTTCTCTTTCTCTCGCCTTATCTCTTCGTTCTATCAGTCTATCTCCTCTTTCTCTCGCCCATCTCCTCTCCCTTTCTCAAGCGTACATTATCTCCAGGTTATGATAGTGAACGAGGAGGCAGCTGAGTTAATACTGCTGGGTAAAGCCTTTGAACAACGTACTGATGACCAAAACTGACTCTCACACGTCGAAAACTAATACTTGTCAGTTCCTCATCATTTTGCTGCTACAACACACCGCCCGGCGTAAGGAAAGGTTTCATCCGATAATAGACTGATATGCCTAGATACAGTGCCATACACAAAATGTAAATACAGTAATGGACTTAAACGCACGCATGCACGAACACACACACACACACACACACATAAAGGCCACACGTTTTATTGACACGTTTTAAAATACTCACAAAATTCATTGATGTCAAAGCTCCCATGATTACAACAACAACAACAACAACAACAACAATAATAATAATAATAATAATAATAATACACTGAATAAGGCAGAAAAAAAATGGTATCAAAATAGTGTGTGCGTAAGAGATGGCAGGACTGGCAGGGAGAGACGAGGCGGCCACACTGTTGGTGCTCACGATAAAACAGTGATGCGAGGCGTCCTGTTGATCACACCCGCTGCTGTGTGCCCGTCCCATCACCTGCTCCTACCGACGAGCACACCTGGCTACCCAACCCAAACTCCTCCCCTACCCCAGCCAGCCACACCCCACACTACCACAATCCCCTCCTCACCACATTGCCACAACCTCTCCCCACCACATACTACAACCTCTACCAACACCGTTACTCCAACACCTCACCTCCACAACTACCACAATCTCCTCCTCACCACATTACCACACAACTCTTTACCACCATATTAGGCCAACCCTCATTCAATATACCACCACAACTCCCACTCACCACACTACCACAACCCTTTCACCCCACCAATCATCCACAACCAGTTCCCTACCACACTACCACAGCTTTCGTGTAAAATACTGACGCAGACTCTCCTCACCGCAATAACAGCAGTAACCACTCACCATGCACGCAGTCATAACCCTCACTCACTACGCCGTAACAACCCTTCCCCTGCCACACTTCTACAACACCCCCCCCTACCACACTAGAAAAACCCTTCCATCATCACAGTGCCACAACCCCTCCCCACCACCCTATCATAACCCCCTCTCCACCACACTACTACTACTACAATCTCTTCCCACCACCAAACTCCCATAACCCTCACTCATCACACTATTACAACCGTTTTCCCACAACACTGTCACATCCACTTCCTTACCACACTGCTACAACCAGGCTCTACCACAGTGCCACAACCCCTCTCATCTCATTGCTTTAATCTCCCCACTCCACACTGTCCCAAATCCTTCCCTGTTAATCTCTCCTGACGTATTTCTCAGTACAGCACCACAGTCTCTGCTCCACCACACTACCAAAATATCTCCCAAACCAGACTTCCATAACCCCATCACAGTTCCATACATCTCGATCACACACCAAGACAAATACTCATCCTCACAGCAAAGAAATTCTAGGAAGAGTTATGGCAGCTATACCGGAATTCCTGGTAACACTGATTAACCTTGGTAGCAGGTACGGCCCAAGATATAAACATCGTCAGCTACGTGCAGATTTGTACGATAATAAATTATTGAATCTCACCCTAGAAATTTCTGGGATGTACTTTTCTCACTTTACAGAGAATGAAGAAAGTCAGGACAAACTGAGTTACTACACTTTTGGTTGATGGACACTGGATACTTATTATAAAACCGAGATTTGGGGATAGTCATTTTTGGAGTCCCGTTGTTACTATATTCACGGTCCATGTTTTCCAGCAAATTTAATAGTTTTATGGTCCATGTTTAGGAACTGAGTAAATAACATTCATAGGAGGAACAACACGCAAAAAATAACCCAAAACAAAAAAACTTACACACACACACACACACACGTGTGTGTGTGTGTGTGTGTGTTTATGCAAAGTAAATCAGTAAAGCCTCGTTATATTAAACTCGTATCTTAGTCTCTCGTTCGTTAAAGAAGTTCTGTACAGTCAATAATAAGTTCATTCATTTTAATCATAAATAATTTGCCAATAACACCACACATTAAACACCAAGAGCTAGACCTATGATAAGGATAAACAACATGAGGGCTGCAGTGATCCAGAGTATTTTACTTTCATGAACAAATTTTGAAAGTTTAGACGTGAAGAGGAAATTCATAGCACAGCTTAAGTTCTGGCAAAGATTAATCTACAAATCATCAATTTCGATTTCTATAGACTTACGAAAATATAAATCACACAAACACCAATAGCAATAATAATAAAGATAGCGAAATCATAGTAATATATTTTTCATCTGTTCTCCCAAACGAGTGTAATATGGTTGAATCACTATGCAGGTGTGTTGGGGGCATAACTAAGGCACCAGTTACACACAACAAAGCACTTAAGAACAAGTCAATTAAGAGGCGGTAAAAATGTGGTGGTCGTGGGGTGGCTCCTGGGGGGGCGGCGGCCTCTGTGGGCTGTAGGCACGTGGCTACTGGGGGGGCACCTGGGTCTTCTCCTCCACCATGGGACTCCAGGGGTCTTTCTCCTCCACCCTGGGACCACCCCACTCTTTTTTCTTTTGCCTTCCACCTTTTCTTCACCTCCACTCTAGTGTAGGACTCCTCTCTTCTTTCTTCTCTATCCAAGGATCCCTGTATCCACCAACCTCCCTCCCTCCCCTCGCCAATCCCTACCCCCCTGTCCCCCCCAGATCAAGCCCCCCCCCCCCCAGGTTCCATCCCTGCTCATCCCCTCAACCTATGACTAGCAACTCCACTCATAATTGGCTTTGTAATCTGATCAACCAGTGAGTCTGCCCGCTGCTGCAGGATGGGAGGAGAGGGATGAGAGGAGGGGGGTTGTTATGAGGTTTATGGTCAAGGAAGTAAATGGGATGAAGGGAGGAGGATAAGAGGGGAGGGAGAAGTAAAGTAAGGGGATGTGTAAGGCATAGGAGAGGGGTGGCCAAGGGGAAGAGAGGGTGTGGTGTCTTATACTCATTTATTCTCTTGTATGTAGTCACAGACAGGGACATGTACGCTCATTCATACATATATACATACATACATACGTTACATAGATGCAATAACGTTGCAATTTTAATAACAACATTTATAACGCCAAGGAGTGTCTTAGTTTTCACATTTTATTTATTTACACCAAGTACCTGAAGGTTACTGACACATGGACGAAGTTAAGAAGAAAACTTGCCACGCGATTATTTACAAAATTTGTACTAATCCTTGCTCGACGTTCTTATATATTAGATAATTTATATACGCTGTCAGTGTCACATACATAGGGCATAACATCACTAGTCAATAACCTTAATTACGTTTGGATGAGAGTTTACAAGTTAGTTGACATTTTCAGTGAGGTTGATAGTATGATATTTAGTAAAACAAGTCATGCAAACATAGGAAACTTGCGTAAGAATATGAAGTTATATACCACCGTCCTTCTCCCAGCGACCACCTTTTTCCCTGCGACTACCTTACTCCCAGCGACTACCTTATTCCCAGCGATCACCTTACTCCCAGCTATCACCTTACTCCCAGCTATCACCTTACTCCCAGCTACAACCATACCAAAATATTCACCTTACTCCACGACCGACTTTCTCCGGAAATCACCTTAGTACGATGATCACGGAGTGGCTAGTTCACCGGAGTGAGGCCGCTTCTCTTGTCTTTATGTTCCAATTCTCATCTCATTGCACTGACAAACTTACTCTATCGAGCAGCTTTAGTGAGCAGCTTACTGTGGTGACCAGCTTATTCTAGTCACCAGTTTATTCTAGTGACTAGTTTTCTTTAGTCAGCAGCTTTCTCTGGTACCAGTTTTGTTTGGTGACCAGCTTACTCTGGTGACCAGCTTACTCTAGCGAGCGGCCTACTCTAGGGGGCAGCTTACTGTGGTGACCAGCTTTATTTAGAGACCAGCTTACTCTGGTGACCACCTTACTCTAGTGAGCAGCTTACTGAGGTTACCAACTTATTCTAGTGACTAGCTTTCTTGAGTCAGCAGCATCTCGGATGACCAGCTTTCTTTGGTGACCTTACACTGGTAACCAGCTTACTCTGGTGATCAGCTTACTCTACTCTTTACTCCAATGATAACTTTATCCAGTAACTATAATACTTCAACAATCATCGCTTAATTCCAGTAAACATATAACTCCAGTGATTATAGGCCTCTACTCCCTTGGGGTTTAGTACAATCTCGCCAAATGTCAATGGAGGTTAATCCATTAGTATCCACAATTACGATTCAAGCTAGAAATTCTCACAGCTGACCGGCAATGTCAACACTGAACTAGTTTGAATGTCATTTGGATTCATAAGTAATTTTGTTGACATTTTAAGGAAACTGAAGAAAAAAATCAATAAATTCTCAAGGTTTATACGTGCTGTCTTTTAGAAACAAATTGGACAATTAAGGTATACCAGTGCTAGTTTTTGGATTGTTCGCGAGGTATTTGAAAAAATTATTCGACCATTAACAGAAATTCACAGTTGATTGGCACAGAGCTAACATAGAAACTTCATTTTTAATCAACCTCGGACGACGTTTAAGGTCAGAGATCACCGTAAACTAGGCTGCATCTACAACTGTTAAGAGATCACTAAGATATTTCCTGACACTAGTTATCATCGAAGGTCAGGTGAAAGGTCAGTAGAATTTAATACAACCAGCGGCCACAGTTATGATATGAATATAAGAAATCTTTACAGCCAACCGGCCACGACAAAATAAAGAAAAATTACCAACAAAACTTCAAAGAAAAAATTATTTTGTTTTGCATTAAAATCAAGCTTGCTGTAGGAGTTCACTTCTAACCTCTGAGGATGAAACAATCTGAATGTACGTCAACCTGCTTCTACCTCTACACCCTGCCTCTACCTCTACACCCTGCCTCTACCTCTACCTCTACACCTTGCCTCTACCTATACCTATACCTCTACACTCAAATATACAGAATTTTATTTGTTAGGAAAATATTCTTATCTGTCTTTTTCAGCAATCACTTCACTACAGACACCGCTCTACTCCAGTGACCACCTTACTCCCGTGACCACCTTACTCCAGTGATCACCTTACTCCAGTGACCACCTTACTCCAGTGACCGCCTTACTCCAGTGACCACGTTACACCAGTGATCACCTAACTCCAGTGATCACCTTACTCCAGTGACCACCTTACTCCAGTGATCACCTTACATAAGAACATAAGAAAATAAGGAGTCTGCAAAAGGCCGGTTGGCCTGTGCATGGCAGCTCCTGTCGAGAGTTACTACCACTCTCTATCATCCATGAATCTATCTAGCCTCCTTTTGAAACTTTCCAGAGTTCCAGCACTTACTACAAAGTTGGTAAGCTTGTTCCACTCGTCCACCACCCTATTTGTGAATCAGTTTCTTCCTATCGCCCTCCTAAGCCTAAACTTATCTAACTTAAATCCGTTGCTCCGAGTCCTATCCTGCTCGGATATTATAAGAACTTTATCTATATCCCCTTTATTGATTCCTTTCACCCACTTAAATACTTCTGTCATATCTCCCCGCACTCTTCGTCTTTCTGGGGAATGCAAGTTAAGTTTCTTTAACCTATCCTGATATGGAAGATTTCTAAGTCCCGGAATCATTTTCGTCATTTTTCGCTACACCGACTCTAGTGAAATGATATCCATTCTATAATAAGGGCACCAGAACTGAACCGCATAATCGAGGTGCGGCCTGACTAGCGCAAGATATAGTTGCAATAAGACCTCTGCACTCTTATAACTTACACTTCTAGACATAAAACCCAATACTCTGTTTGCTTTATTTCGAAAATTAACGTACAGGTTTTCTAGGCCGTAGGTCCGGGCTTACAAGTACCCCTAGGTCTCTTTCACAAGTCGACTTCTCTTGGTTGATGTTGTTAAGGCTGCATATAATTGTCAGTATTTGTTCTTCCAATATTAAGTACGCTGCACTTGCTGGTGTTGAATTTCATTTGCGAATTTTCAGACCACCCCTGCAGTTTATTTAGATCCTCCTGTAATGCATTTGCATCCTGCCCTGAATTAATCTGCCGCCCTATTTTGGTGTCATCCGCAAACTTGCTTATGTCCAGTGATCACCTTACTCCAGTGACCACCTTACTCTCGCGACCACCTTACTCCAGTGATCACCTTACTCCAGTGACCACGTTACACCAGTGACCACCTTACTCCAGTGACCACCTTACTCCCGTGATCACCTTACTCCCGTGATCACCTTACTCCAGTGATCACCTTACTCCAGTGACCACCTTATTCCAGTGACCACCTTACTCTAGTGATCACCTTACTCCAGTGACCACCTTACTCCAGTGACCACCTTACTCCAGTGACCACCTTACTCCCGTGATCACCTTACTCCCGTGACCACCTTACTCCAGTGACCACCTTACTCCAGTGACTACCTTACTCCAGTGATCACCTTACTCCAGTGACCACCTTACTCCAGTGACCACCTTACTCCAGTGATCACCTCACTCCAGTGATCACCTTACTCTCGTGACCACCTTACTCCCGTGATCACCTTACTCCAGTGATCACCTTACTCCAGTGACCACCTTACTCCCGTGATCACCTTACTGCAGTGACCACCTTACTCCAGTGACCACCTTACTCCAGTGACCACCTTACTCCAGTGACTACCTTACTCCAGTGATCACCTTACTCCAGTGACCACCTTACTCCAGTGACCACCTTACTCCAGTGATCACCTCACTCCAGTGATCACCTTACTCTCGTGACCACCTTACTCCCGTGATCACCTTACTCCAGTGACCACCTTACTCCAGTGACCACCTAACTCCAGTGATCACCTTACTGCAGTGACCACCTTACTCCAGTGATCACCTTACTCCAGTGATCACCTTACTCCAGTGACCACCTTACTCCCGTGACCACCTTACTCCAGTGACCACCTTACTCCAGTGATCACCTTACTCCAGTGACCACCTTACTCCAGTGATCACCTTACTCCAGTGATCACCTTACTCCAGTGACCACCTAACTCCAGTGATCACCTTACTCCAGTGACCACCTTACTCCAGTGATCACCTTACTCCAGTGATCACCTTACTCCAGTGACCACCTTACTCCAGTGACCACCTTACTCCAGTGACCACCTTACTCCAGTGATCACCTTACTCCAGTGATCACCTTACTCCAGTGATCACTTTACTCCAGTGACCACCTTACTCCAGTGATCACCTTACTCCAGTGATCACCTTACTCCAGTGACCACCTTACTCCAGTGATCACCTTACTCCAGTGACCACCTTACTCCAGTGACCACCTTACTCCAGTGACCACTTTACTCCAGTGACCACCTTACTCCAGTGATCACTTTACTCCAGTGATCACCTTACTCCAGTGATCACCTTACTCCAGTGATCACCTTACTCCAGTGACCACTTTACTCCAGTGACCACCTTACTCCAGTGATCACCTTACTCCAGTGATCACCTTACTCCAGTGATCACCTTACTCCAGTGACCACCTTACTCCAGTGACCACTTTACTCCAGTGATCACCTTACTCCAGTGATCACCTTACTCCAGTGATCACCTTACTCCCGTGATCACCTTACTCCAGTGATCACCTTACTCCAGTGATCACCTTACTCCCGTGATCACCTTACTCCAGTGATCACTTTACTCCAGTGACCACCTTACTCCAGTGATCACCTTACTCCAGTGATCACCTTACTCCAGTGATCACCTTACTCCAGTGACCGCCTTACTCCAGTGACCACCTTACTCCAGTGATCACCTTACTCCAGTGATCACCTTACTCCAGTGATCACCTTACTCCAGTGATCACCTTACTCCAGTGACCACCTTACTCCAGTGACCACCTTACTCCAGTGACCACCTTACTTCAGTGATCACCTTACTCCCGTGATCACCTTACTCCAGTGATCACTTTACTCCCGTGATCACCTTACTCCAGTGATCACTTTACTCCAGTGATCACCTTACTCCTGTGATCACCTTACTCCAGTGATCACCTTACTCCTGTGATCACCTTACTCCAGTGATCACTTTACTCCAGTGATCACCTTACTCCTGTGATCACCTTACTCCAGTGATCACCTTACTCCAGTGACCACCTTACTCCTGTGATCACCTTACTCTAGTGACCACCTTACTCCAGTGACCACCTTGCTCCAGTGATCACCTTACTCCAGTGACCACCTTACTCCAGTGATCACCTTACTCCCGTGATCACCTTACTCCAGTGATCACTTTACTCCAGTGATCACCTTACTCCTGTGATCACCTTACTCCAGTGATCACCTTACCCCAGTGATCACCTTACTCCAGTGATCACCTTACTCCAGTGACCACCTTACTCCAGTGACCACCTTACTTCAGTGATCACCTTACTCCTGTGATCACCTTACTCCAGTGATCACCTTACTCCAGTGATCACCTTACCCCAGTGATCACCTTACTCCAGTGATCACCTTACTCCAGTGATCACCTTACTCCAGTGATCACCTTACTCCTGTGATCACCTTACTCCAGTGACCACCTTACTCCAGTGACCACCTTACTTCAGTGATCACCTTACTCCAGTGATCACCTTACTCCAGTGACCACCTTACTCCAGTGATCACCTTACTCCTGTGATCACCTTACTCCAGTGATCACCTTACTCCAGTGATCACCTTACTCCTGTGATCACCTTACTCCAGTGACCACCTTACTCCAGTGACCACCTTACTTCAGTGATCACCTTACTCCAGTGATCACCTTACTCCAGTGACCACCATACTCCAGTGATCACCTTACTCCTGTGATCACCTTACTCCAGTGATCACCTTACTCCTGTGATCACCTTACTCCAGTGACCACCTTACTCCAGTGACCACCTTACTTCAGTGATCACCTTACTCCAGTGATCACCTTACTCCAGTGACCACCTTACTCCAGTGACCACCTTACTCCAGTGACCACCTTACTCCTGTGATCACCTTACTCCAGTGACCACCATATTGACCATCTTACTTCTTGGGATCCATCTGTCGAGGAAGCCAAACATCGAGAAGAAAATGCAATAAAGGATCAAGTGTACAGAAGTGAGACTCCTGTTCCGAGTCGTCCATCACTTCTTGGTCACACAACATAGTCGTCGACCCCACACTTGAAGAGCCTGTACGGCACCACTAGTGATGTCTCTGAATGATTCTCCTACTCAAGAGGGATGATCATCACAATAACGCCAGTGTCTAGCCTGTGCTAACAAACACCACCATCATCAAGGCAATGATTTCCCGCACCAGTTATGATGGACTGTGTACAGACGGCCGATGATCGAGTGTCGAAACATCCTCAATTCTCAACCCAACAAGAGCCAGTGGCCTCGTAGGTGGCAAAGGACTTGTTCACGAATAGAACTCTTGAACCGTCTTCGGACTCATCGCCCCAGACTGCTCTACAAGATTCTGTATTTATGTTTTACGTTTATAAATACTATCAGACATCTTCATTATATAAGGCATCCTGCTTATAACAAATCCCAAGCTATGAGCATCACTGTAAAAAGGTGTTGCAAGAGTCCAATACATTTCCACCTTCATGCAACAAGCGGCAATTTATAATATGATGGAATTTATAATATGCCTGTCAACTTTATTTCTTTCACAAATTCTCAAAAGCAGATCATGACAGCCTCGGCAACTCCAGTATGAGAGGACAGCTACAGTATATGATGGACCGTCCGAGCTACCCAGAGCAGAACAGGAGGAGACCATTGTCAGTGTGTTTACTATGGTCTGCCTGATGACACACATCAACTCAACTGTATGTCACTACATTCTCCGTGTGACACTGTCACCACAACGTCAACATAACACCAAGTGATCTGTATAACACAACGTCGCCTGTGCGACGCTACTTTATCAGCTAAACGCGTAGTTTTTTTCGTGATGCCACACTGTTTACATAATAACTCATCGTCCTTTTCATGTCACGAAGTATTTGTTGCCTAATTCGAGATCACATCTTCTTTGTGACGTTATATATGGATTGTGACGCTACATCGTGTGCTGTAGACTACCTGTACATGTCACATCATGTACGTTATACCACACCACAGGGACCTCAGCTAGACAAGGACGGGCATTAGGTGGTCTACACCTGTATGACAAATAGAGAACTGCCTTTTTTACCTCCTACAGATCTAATTTCTTGATACAAAACGAGGCAACACGAGTAAATAATCACTGCCAAATGTGGAGTTCAATTACCGCTTGGGGAAGACATGTTCTGCCATCTGTTATACTCCTCCTCAGTCCTCCATATTACTACATACTTCCTGGCTGAAAAAAACAGAAAAATGCTAGTGACAGGGGGGAAGGAGGTTCAGAGGAAGAATAAAGGGAGGATGGAAGTGAATTTTAGAAGGAGAGAACAGATGCAGTGGCTAGACACTGTTTGCGTGAGGGGTTCAGGGGTGGGGGCAGCTGGGAGGCGACAAGACAAGGCCAGGCCGGCGATTGGTCACGCGTCAGGTGCAGCGCGGTTGGGTTGGGCAATGGATGTTCAGTGCTTGGGCGGCTTGAATGTGTTTTGGTTTCTTGTGTGGAGGAGATGTCTTGGTCTTCTTAGCTTGGGGTCGATTTTCTTCTCACTCTTCTCCTCTTCTTGCTTTCTTGGAATGTCTTGTGATGTCGTCCCACCCACGGCTCGACGCCTTTGAGCAGTAGCCAACCACGATGAAGTGCTAATGAAATGTGTGTGTGTGTGTGTGTGTGTGTGTGCGTTACCCACCACGTACGAGTATCTTTTGACGGCTCTCCCCTTTTGAGTGTGATGAAATGAGTAAAATGACCTTCTCCTGTTCACAGCGTTAGTAAATACGTGCACAAGTAACTAATGACCCAAGAAATTATAATATTATGAATAACAATCAAGTCGGAAAAGTTTATTAAGAAAAACTAATTAGAAAAACCTATCAAGAAAAATCAAACAAATCAAAAAGTTTATCAAGAAAAATAAACAAACCCAAAGTCTCAATGTAAACACTAAAACGTTGCGCTGTACTGTGTGTCTCTGATCATACTTAAGGTCTGTCTGTCACGAGATGTTCCCAGAAGGATGAACAAAAGTGAACAGCTTGGATGAACAAGAGTGTAAAGCTCCTGAGTTAACAATAGTGTACAACGTCTGAATGAGCAATAGAGTACAGCTCCTGAATGAACAATACTGTACAGATTTACTCTGACTCGGTCGGGTTGTCCCACACTGAACACTGATCCAACTTTAACATAAAATTCTAAACAGTTTCGTTCCCAATAAAAGTTTGATAAATGATTACTGTGTATTACATATAGGCCTACAATAAATTAAGTGATTGTATTGAAAATAAATGAAATAAAAATAAATAAAAGTTGTTCTATTGTTATTGAGTTCAGTGTATGTATCTGTGCATGTGTGTGTGCGTGTGTGTGTGTGTATGTGTGACACTTTCTCCTGTATCCACCGCCAGACATAGAGTAAGGCCAAACAACTCAACACAACTCTCCACAAGGCTCCTTTAAGACAGTATCTCCTTGAATCCAACATCTTAAATACTATGTAAATATAACTCTCATATAAGCATCAAATTAATGTAGAGTCTCTGTATAACCTCGATGCCATTTAGGTCATATCTTAAATATACCAGATGAAAAAAAAAATGAATGGAAATCCAAGGCAAGATATATCGCAGGTGTTCTCGGAAGGTAAAAATCTCATTAAGGTTAAATTGATGTTGCAAATAAGAGTAATGTCTGATGAATTATGGTGTTGGTTGATAATGGGACTGACATATTAGGTGGGAACAATGACTGACACACACTTAGTCAGCGGGGGTGAGTTGGCAACACTTGTTCTTTTGTATTGTTTGTGATTGTTTCTTCCTTCTTATTGGTTCCTCTCTCTCTCTCTCTCTCTCTCTCCAGGTTTTCTTTAAGGGTGACGTGGTTCAGTAAGCCTCATCTCACTAAGTCAATATTAAATCATACTCGTCGAAGCGAAGTTCACAACAATTAAACCATCGGTAAGTTTCAATATAATTCTTATCTTTTTATATACTGTACTACACTGACTCCCTGTAACTTTTCTGAGGGTTAGAACAGAGGCATAAAACTTTAATGATTGTATAAGATAAAGGGACAAAGTGACAGAATAGGGCTTAGGTAGAAATGTCCACACATACTTGATCATAACCACAGCTTGTTTAAGTAAATACAAAAATGAACTTTAATATTCACGAAGATTCCAAACTCTGCATATCATTATATTGCTCATGTGTTTAGTCATCAAGGTCGAATAAATTTACCGGGAAATTTGGTTTACACCTTTAATACCCAGCCATGGATATATCTTAACAGAACCTTATCAAAACAGGTAGGACCCCGACACAGATGAGATGAGGTAGGGGTGAGGTGGGAGGTGAGGGGGAGGTAAACATTAGCTCAAAAACTTAGTATAGGGAAAAATAAAAAGGCAGGAAGACGGTCAATATGTATATAGAGTTTCAGCGTAGACGTAGGGAACACTCCTAGCTTCACCCAAGTTTCGTTTGTAGTAAAGATAACTTCAATCGATGTAATAATGTTGAGTGTAAAAAGTATAAAAGATATAAATAATTTACGAGATGTGTAGGTGTATTAAAGTGAGATATTAGTGAATTAATTATAAAACAAGGATGATGAAGATTGTACATGTAAGATAACACACTGTCCCACCAGCGATCAGTGTGTGGTAAGAGTCTGGTGGAACAACCGCCCGCGCCTCACCAGGTGGCCGCACAGCAACAAACACTGGTAGAAAACGGGAAGCGGGTCGATGTTACGTCAGTACCCCCAGGAACACTTTTGGCGGGAAGATGATAGTACTACGCCACGTGAACAACCTGACGCTGACGCTCAGGAAACTCTACGTGTCCTTCACTTCCTGGGAAGGATTTCTTATTATATAGGAATACGCAGTAGTATATTGAGAGGAAGCTGTACGCGTGTCGAAACCCTCATAAGCTTTCTTGAGCCAGCTTTGATAACATTTACTCTGGCAATTCCATCTGCTTACGAAAACATGCAACAGCAACTACACGAGTTGTGGTTAAATTGGAAATCATTTTTATACATATATTTTTTTAATATAATTATGAGTTTTGTTTTACTTTACCTACACGTTGTTCTTTAACCATTTCGCCGCGTTTCCCGCACTTGCTATTTTATTTTGGCTACCGTCAGACGATTTTATTCAGCTTAGGGTAACCTCCCACTGAAAGGGCTAATTGGGTTGTCTTATTGTTCTTTCTGCCTTAGTGTTGTAATATATTGATTGAAAACCCAAATTCAATTACATTACATAACAATTGATTCAACAGCTGCAACACTAACCGAGACTTGCATCTATTATCATATGAGAGTTACCAGTTAACCTTATAGCATTATGCGTATTATTTAGAACTTCTAAATATGTATGATTCTGTTTACTTATTTGTTAACGAGATATTTGCAGCATCATAATTTATCATAAAACCGCCATGTATCTTTTACCATTCCTTATTTATCTTGATTCATTTCTGTTTCACATAAATTCTTTTTGTTTTTTACATATATTTCAGAGTTTCTGGTATCATGAAGCGTGTAGCGGTAGTGTGGGTGGTGGCCCAGTGGTGGTGTCAGCAAGTAATGATGATGATACTGGGTATGAACAACTGTGGTTTATGATGATATTAATAATGAAGTGTATTGGCAGTGTAGAAGATGATTCACCTCGATAAGGGAGGAAATAAGAAAAACTAAGAGTAACATAAAATATATATATATTGTGCAAATGTGTCCTGCTTACTAAGGACTGACTGTACAGTGATGTGGCTGTGACTAGATGCTGGTGGATGTAAATCCTCCCCCCTCCTCCCATCGTCTTTGGAACAGGGGACTCACTGGGGCACTGCTGGGGGGAACTCCTGATGGTGGGGTCTGGCAGGGCAGGCGGCCTCGGTGTGCTTGTTGAGGAGGGACATCCTGGAAAAGGTCTTATGGCAGGTGACACACGCGTACTTCTTGACATCAGCGTGAGTCTGGAGGTGTGCCCGCAGGTTGCTGCGGTCAGCGAAGCAGCGGTCACATTGCGAACACTGGAAGGGCTTCTCACCGGTGTGGGTCCTGATGTGCCCCTGCAGCAGCCAGGGCCGCGAGAAGGCCTTGCCACAGAGCTGACACTTGCAGGGCAATGTGTGGGTGCGGATGTGCATCTTGAGGGCACCCAGACTTGTGTACACTTTGTCGCAGTGTTTGCACGCGAACGACTTTGTGCCCAGAGCTGCACAGTGGAACTGCTTGTGCTTGCTCAGCCCAGAGTACGTGGAGTACGACTTCCTGCATTCCGTGCACGAGTAACGTGCTTCGCCGCGTGGTGCTGCAGGATCGTGGACAGCATCGAAGGCGGTCCTGCGATACACTTCTGTGTCGCTGGTTACGTCAATCTCGTCCTCGCTAAGTGACTCAGTGCCCATACCCGAGTCCTCCGAGGCCGTAGAGCGAGGCGAAGCCAGTCGGTCCTCTGAGGGCTGAGGTGAGGCCAGGCGGGCGGCCAACACAGGGTGAGCGGCAAGGGTAGGATGGGGAGCGAGAGTAGAGTGCGTGGCGAGGGCGGGGTGGGCGGCAGTGTGCATAAGAGGCCACATGACTGACCCTCGCCACCACTCACTCTGTTGCTGCTGCTGCTGCACCGCCGTCGACTGGAACAGCTTCAGGTAAAAGTCAGCGAGGGATGGCATCCGTGGTGGGCTGGTGGGAGGGTGCTCGAGTGGTTGAGGTGTGGTAGGGCGTGGCGCGGGCGGTGTGTGAGGGCGTGGCACAGACGACAGGGACACTTGTGGGGAGCTGGGGCGGGGAGAGCTCTCGTCCTCATCATGGCGACGACGCTTGACACTAAGATCCTGTGGCTGGTCATCAGCACCTGGGGAGAGAAGGAAGACGTGAGACACCTGGCCAGAAAACATAACAGTGACGCACTGCCACCCACACATATGACAAGTGTAACTAACACACACACACACACACAGTTCTATCACCCACATGGTGTATTCAGTGATAACAGCCAACGCTCCACAATAATGGTGTGTTGTCGTACTCGTGAATTATAAGTATACGTGGTACACCTGCCTCGACAATTTGAAGTAACAGATATAATGATATGACACACCTGAGCCACACATCCAACACGTCACATGTACAGTAAACAACACAACCAAGAATATACACAAACAACTATGAATCCTAACTTACACTCCCTACAATACGGCCAAACGTTACAGACACAACTACAACACACACACACACACACACACACCATACAGCACACGTACAGTGAGATATACACAATTATAAAACTCTAAATCCTGAATTAACAATGAGTGTACAAATGACGGGTGACTCACACCTCCTGAGTCACATGGGTGAGTCAAGACAGGAGGGAGTCACGCATGAGCCAGGTACAACTGACACATTCGGATATCAACAACACTCACTTAATGTAACTGATAACTTGATCAACAATTTCACTGTTACAATATTCACTTCACTTAAGGTTGACGTCTTTTCCATTTCAGTTATTAGTTACTTACTAATGATGAGAAGTAAATAACATTCGTATGATTTAACATTCAAACTAACACTGTAGTAACTCACCATCATCATCCTGCACGTTGTAGAAGGCCAGCGGCCGCTTCTTGGGTGGACAGTGGGAGTAATTTCTAAGGCTGTCCAAATAAGCCATCGTGCAATCCATGTGAGGAAATTCACTAACACCTCTTTCCTCAGACTCTCTATAGCTACTGATCTTGTGGACAAACCGCTCTCTTTTATAACATCCCGACCTGAAGGCAGGTAGCAAAACAATATGAGCCAATGGTGTTGAGGCATCGCATCCTCACTCACGCGATTAACCATTCGCGGGAGTCGGTGGGCGGAGCTAAACTGATGGCTGGCCAATCAGATACACGCAGGTGTGTTTGATGCTCCCGAGAATGTTGCCGAGAAGGGTGTTTAATTTTATATTATATTTTATCTAATATATCTAAAAGTTTATCTGTGCATATTTCATTATAAAACATTACAGTCAAGGGCACAAGGTTGTACATCAAAACTCCGATGTCTGAATCATACTCGATATCGAAAAACTATATATTTGCAGTTGTGATCTTACTGGGCGCACCAGATGATCGGGGGATGGAAAGGTGTTCCAGAATCGTTAAAGTCGCACGTGCTTACATCAGGTAACACACAGACCCCCACACGTTACTCTCAGCCTTATGTCTCGCCCCACAAGGATGAGTCTTCTACATCTCGGGTTCTTCAGGCAGATGTGTTTGATCATAAAGTAGTGAGTCGGAATGGTCCCTGACAAAGAAAATGATGATTTGTGGAGAGTTGATAGTGATGGTTCTAGCCGTGCCTCCATCCTCCTTAACAGTAATACTATCACAGTTGTTTACAGGGTCTATATGGAAGAATTTGTTATTGTTGCGAAACTCTTCAACTGATAATACAATAAGTTCCGGTATTGACAACTAGAGGTAAACGCTCTGGCCGAGACCCACCCCTTGTGTTAATACAGCAGTGTGTCACACCCTGTGTCCTGCCTCATACAGCAGTGTGTCACACCCTGTGTCCTGCCTCATACAGCAGTGTGTCACACCCTGTGTCCTGCCTCATACAGCAGTGTGTCACACCCTGTGTCCTGCCTCATACAGCAGTGTGTCACACCCTGTGTCCTGCCTCATACAGCAGTGTGTCACACCCTGTGTCCTGCCTCATACAGCAGTGTGTCACACCCTGTGTCCTGCCTCATACAGCAGTGTGTCACACCCTGTATCCTGCCTCATTGAGCGGTGTCATATCCTGTGTCCTGCCTCATACAGCAGTGTGTCACACCCTGTGTCCTGCCTCATACAGCAGTGTGTCACACCCTGTATCCTGCCTCATACAGCAGTGTGTCACATCCTGTGTCCTGCCTCATACAGCAGTGTGTCACACCCTGTGTCCTGCCACACTAAGTAACTTAAAGAGCCCTGGACGACGGGTTAAGGGGAATATATCTGCATCTTTAAAAAGTATCGGAAAATGGTTTACATTTAAGACTCTCTCTCTCTCTCTCTCTCTCTCTCTCTCTCTCTCTCTCTCTCTCTCTCTCTCCTCGTGGGTTACCGGAAGAGTATTTGTAAGTGATTTACCGCCACACAGACCCAGCCGCCCTTACCTCAACCCCCCCCCCCCCCACCTTCAGTCCCAGTACTCTCTTCTCCACTCCCTCCTATCCTTCCCTCTTCCTCTTCTCTTCCTCCCATCCCTTCCTCTTCTCTCCCTCCCATTCCTCCCATCTCTTTCTCTTTCTCCCTCCTCTCCCCTCTCATCCCTCCCTCTTCTTCTCTCCCTCCCATCCCCCTTCTCATCTCCCTCTCATCTCCCCCTCTCCTCTCTCCCAGCCCACCAGGTGTTGGGATAGCGAGGATAAGCACGAAGAGAGGAAAGGTGATCAGGACAGGTGAGAGAGGAATGATTAACACAAAGAAATGAGAGAGAGAGAGAGAGAGAGAGAGAGAGAGAGAGAGAGAGAGAGAGAAAAAACAAAAACGAGTCGATAATAACAAAAAAGAATAAGAAGATATAACAAACATCAACTAAATGAATGGAGAGAAACTAGGACATAAATAGCATATAAACGCCTGATAACTATAAAGAAATGAATAAAGATAAAAGAAAAAATAATAAAATATCAACAAAAGTATTAAAAAAAAAGAGTCCAGCCATAAAATAGAATCAGAAGTAACCAAAAGAAATAATGAAGGCAAAAACGAAGACATTAATAAAGGAGAGGGAAGGGTAAATGAGAATTACGTAACATCAAACGAGGAAATTAATATGTAAGCGATGATTAAGCTCTCCCAGTGTCGCTATGTATGTATGTACAGTATGTAGGGTCAGTTCTTGGCAGCAGTTGTCCCAGTCCGAGGTCTTGATAGCGTTCTCTGTCTAAAGTCGGTTCCTTGATGGTCAAAAATAAAAAAAATCGGCTGACTGAAAGTGTGAGGCGATAATTTGACCAAGTTGATGTTGTCAGTTGGTGGATGGTGATGAGACCGGGAACAGTGGTCAGTAAGTTTCATCTGTCTCCGAGTGTCACCTGTTGACTTTAGAGGAGGTACCTGAAACATGGTATATAGGTATAGTATATATACACCAGGAGACCAACTCAGCTCCTCTCTAAGACTGCTCTTTTATCAACCTGGACCACCACAACCCCCTAGAGTATAGCTCGATCCCTGGAAATTCATATTCGTAAAGGCACTAAAATGAGAAGCTGTCTCCGTGAAGGTGACAGACGACCCGCCACGAGTCTTGCTTTGACTGCAGTTCATTACTCCTAAACAATATAGAATTGTCAGGTGCGTCGCTGGGGACCTGTGGTGTTCATAGATGAGACTCTTTACAATATCGAGTAACGACAGATGTGCAAGGGTGTTGAGACGTCGGGGAGAGAGGAATGCAGACATCATTATCCGTGAAACTGGTCGCTATATGCAGTGGGAACTCAGTCATGGTGTGGGCAGTAGTCTGTCTGAATCACGTGCAGACCATCAGGTGATTGTCGGAGGTACACTGAGAGTCTTGGGGTACGGGAACGAGGAACTGATAACAATATGGTATGGGATTTGATAGTGCAGTACATGTAATGAGTTCAAAACCTGGGTATCTCATAACCTCTTCCACTGACTGACTCACTGGATCACCACGCCTCACTCTGTGGCATCGTATCAAGAAAAAGAGGCGGGAAGATCCACCCGCCACACGAGCGAGTGATGTTCTGGTCCAGATTTGTAAGCAGACACGGCATCTGAATAATGTGATTAAGCTACAAGTTACATCAGTTATTAAGCATTGCTCATAAACACCTAAAACCTGTTGTTTAACTTTTTGTTGTTGTAACACTATAAGTTATATATAGTTTCCAATTTGGCTAAACGTCACAGCTTTATTGGTCGTGGTGAGACACAATGAGTAAAACTGTTATTTATTCATTGTTTGTTACTTTATGAGTTAGCATCTTACTGATATATTGAGGTGATCATAACTTGAGTTTAGTAATATATACTCCTCTATGTGTGTGTGTGTGTGTGTGTGTGTGTGTGTGTGTTGGAAATAATAGTAATAAATTCATTGTCACTTCCTGGTAGTAAGAACATGAGGCAATACGCGATATTCCTTAAAATGGCGTCCAAGCTAAGTAGCAGCTTGGAATAAACAAAGTTGTATAGTGTATAGCAAGGAGACGCCAAGCACTAAGCCGAGGATGACATTAAGTCCATGTTTTAGTTGACCAGACTTGTCTATAGATGATTCAACACATCAAGAAACAACTCTTGTCAGGGCATCAGTATATGGAAATTATTCTGTCTCGTTATGACACTGCCCGTGGTGGTTAATCTTTTTAGTTTACTGGTTACATCCTGGTTGGCGACACCATTGTCCCATATAATCAACGCAGTTCAAGGATTCGTTACACACTATACTATCAAGAACTGCTCTGGATGTTAACCTAAGGTGTTGTCATGTACAGCGTCTACTTGTACTGTACAGTATATCATTTTTCTCAAGAAATGAGAAAATAATGTCAAGTAGAGACTGCAGAGCTTTGACTGAGAGAGGTGTTGCACAATTTGGTTAACAGACAGTACAAGTAGCGTTTCTTTGACGTCACGCCCCAGGCCGCTGCTTGTCTTGAAAAGCTTTACAGTTATACTAATTAACGAAAATTATAAAATGTTTAGCCATTCTATGGATGATAAAAGCAGTACCACTGAAACAAACAAAATGCTCTGAAGTTGATCTTAGATGGACTTTTCCTGATGAAGAGGCTGGTACAGTACTCCTGACAAACTGATGATAAGCAATAAGAATCTTCGTGGAAACGTTGTAATAGAGACCTAAGTTAAAATATTGAAGGAGAGTTGAGTAATCTAAGTGTGTGTGTGTGTGTGTGTGTGTGTGTGCGTATGTGTGTGTCACCGTCCATCACTCCGTCACCTCGCCCACAGCTTCCTTCTCTTTGTCCGTCTCCCTCCAGCCTCTACCCTGCCACCTGACCCTCCTCCTTCTTACCTTCTTCTTCCTTCATCCTTAACCTTCTTCTCTCCTCCTATCCCCCCCTCTCCCTCTCTCTCTCTCCCTCTCTTTCTCTCTCTCTCTCTCTCTCTGCTTTTAACAGAATATCTTTCAAAGTAGCCATCTTATTTTTTCCTTTCTCCTACACCTTGTCCTCACCCCTACACCTTGTCCTCACCCCAACACATTGTCCTCACCCCTACACATTGTCCTCACCCCTACACATTGTCCTCACTCCTACACCTTGTCCTCACCACTACACATTGTCCTCACCCCAACACATTGTCCTCACCCCTACACATTGTCCTCACCCCTACACATTGTCCTCACTCCTACACCTTGTCCTCACCCCTACACCTTGTCCTCACCCCTACACCTTGTCCTCACCCCTACACCTTGTCCTCACCCCTACACCTTGTCCTCACCCCTACACATTGTCCTCACCCCTACACCTTGTCCTCACCCCTACACATTGTCCTCACCCCTACACATTGTCCTCACCCCTACACATTGTCCTCACCCCTACACCTTGTCCTCACCCCTACACCTTGTCCTCACTCCTACACCTTGTCCTCACCCCTACACCTTGTCCTCACTCCTACACATTGTCCTCACCCCTACACCTTGTCCTCACCCCTACACATTGTCCTCACCCCTACACCTTGTCCTCACTCCTACACCTTGTCCTCACCCCTACACCTTGTCCTCACCCCTACACCTTGTCCTCACCCCTACACCTTGTCCTCACTCCTACACCTTGTCCTCACCCCTACACCTTGTCCTCACCCCTACACCTTGTCCTCACCCCTACACCTTGTCCTCACCCCTACACCTTGTCCTCACCCCTACACCTTGTCCTCACCCCTACACCTTGTCCTCACCCCTACACCTTGTCCTCACCCCTACACCTTGTCCTCACCCCTACACCTTGTCCTCACTCCTACACCTTGTCCTCACCCCTACACCTTGTCCTCACTCCTACACCTTGTCCTCACCCCTACACATTGTCCTCACCCCTACACATTGTCCTCACCCCTACACCTTGTCCTCACCCCTACACCTTGTCCTCACCCCTACACCTTGTCTCTCTTTTCTTGCTTCTCCAATTATCTATTCCTCTACCCCCTTCTTCCTCTAACATCCCCTATCATCTTTCCTTTACTACTCCTCTCCTTTCTTGCCATTTTACTAATACCCCTCCCTCCTTCCCTCCTTCCTTCAGATCCTACACCCTAAGACCCCCACCCCTCCACTTTCCACTCCCACCCTCCCTCCCTAAGACCTACCCTTCCACTACCCCCTCCCTCTCTCTCTCTCTCCCTCCCTCCCTAAGACCCCACCCCTCCACTACCCCCTCCCTCACTCTCTCTCTCCCTCCCTAAGACCCCCACCCCTCCACTTTCCACTCCCACCCACCCTAAGACCTACCCTTCCACTACCCCCTCCCTCTCTCTCTCTCTCCCTCCCTCCCTAAGACCCCACCCCTCCACTACGCCCCTCCCTAAGACCCATCCCTCCACTACCCCCTCCCACTCTCCCTCAGACCCCCCCACAATGCCCACCAGCTTGAGTTACTCTTACTCTGCCCTGTGTGTGTGTGTGTGTATGTCCGGACCTCGTTACAATCTTTCCATACCACATCGTCTTATAGAGTGACTTTTTCACCTTACTTAGTATCTTTTTTTCTCTCTCTTCGTTTAGTATCGTGTGTATGTGACGTCTGTAAGTGAGAATACATTTTAATATAGTTCTTCTTCGTTCTGTTGTCTAATATGATGGTTCATGAGGGAGAGAAGAAGTGTTGTAGGTATTACTTCCGAGCGAAACATTGAGGTGATGAATGAAAGTTAAAGGTTATACCCCCCGCCTCACCTCACCTCACAAGCTTCCTGTCTGTGTTCACTGTTTGATCTTGTGCTCCCACCTGCCTGCCTGCCTGCCTGCTGCTTGCTTGCTTGTCCTCCCGCCTCTCTACCTACCTGTCCTCCCATCTGCCCACACGATCTGCCTGTCCTCCCGTCTGCTTGTCCTCCCGCCTGCCCACTATCTGATTGTCCTCCTGCCTCCCTACCTGCCTGTACTCCCATCTGCCCAAACTACCTCCATGCCCTCCCGCCTCTTTACCTGCCTGTCCTCCCGCCTGCCCACACTACCTGCCTGTTCTCCCACCTCCATATCTACCTGTCCTCCTGCCTGTCCACACTACCTGCCTGTCCTCCTGCCTGTCCTCTTGCCTGCCCACACTACCTGCCTGTTCTCCCGCCTTCCTACCTGCCTGTCCTCCCGCCTTCCTACCTGCCTGTCCTCCCGCCTTCCTACCTGCCTGTCCTCCCGCCTTCCTACCTGCCTGTCCTCCCGCCTTCCCACACAACCTGCCTGTCCTCCCGCCTGCCCACACTACCTGCCTGTCCTCCCGCCTGCCCACACTACCTGCCTGTCCTCCCGCCTGCCCACACTACCTGCCTGTCCTCCCGCCTGCCCACACTACCTGCCTGTCCTCCCGCCTGCCCACACTACCTGCCTGTCCTCCCGCCTGCCTACACTACCTGCCTGTCCTCCCGCCTGCCTACACTACCTGCCTGTCCTCCCGCCTGCCTACACTACCTGCCTGTCCTCCCGCCTGCCTACACTACCTGCCTGTCCTCCCGCCTGCCCACACTACCTGCCTGTCCTCCCGCCTGCCCACACTACCTGCCTGTCCTCCCGCCTGCCTACACTACCTGCCTGTCCTCCCGCCTGCCTACACTACCTGCCTGTCCTCCCGCCTGCCTACACTACCTGCCTGTCCTCCCGCCTGCCCACACTACCTGCCTGTCCTCCCGCCTGCCTACACTACCTGCCTGTCCTCCCGCCTGCCCACACTACCTGCCTGTCCTCTCGCCTGCTTACCAGTGATGTAATCCGAGACCAACACCAAGACCTACTGGACATAGACGATCATTATAATAGATCTAAATAACCAGTTTCATATAAAACCAAACCCCACCTAACCTAACCTAACCTAACCTAAACCAACCTAACCTAAACCCAACTTGCCTAATCTTACCTCACCTAATCTACTTTAGGTATAGTTTGGCTGCCTTGTGATGGCAAACGACGTTTTAAATTAAAGAGAACAAGTTTTACCACATACGAATTATTTTCCATTAATTTATAGCAATAAAATGAAAAAAAAATTCCTATTTGAAAAAACGCAAAAAACATCAGTTGCTGCTTAATCGGCTCGGTGATCTCTCTCTCTCTCTCTCTCTCTCTCTCTCTCTCACATGGATGGATGAACAGATATTCATATACATAGGATAAATAAAAAACACTAATATATGTCATGAGTGTGAGAGTTTTAAAGGCATCATCACATGTAGATAGTAGGTAGTGGGCAGCTACCAAACAGGGAGGTACTACCGCCTGGGAAGTTATTGGAAACACAATGTGTTGTCTAATGGTAGACCCTGCTGCCATATGGCATCACGAAAATTGTGACCTAGTCCCAGGTTGCTGATCTGACTTTCTGCCTCATTTACACACAATTGCAGGGTCTCAATTGTTTCTCTTACTTTGACAACACAACATACATATATTGTTTCTCACTATTGATTTTTTTAATTTTTGCATTTCTTTATGGTTCTTTATTATTATCATTATTATTATTGTTATCATTATTATTTTATTTTTAATTTTTTTATTTTTTATTATAAATTTTATTTACTGTGAATTATTAATTTATTTTTAATTTTGTATTTTATCATAAATTTTATTTAATAATAATTGTTATTATTATTATTACATTTTCACCCCCCAGGCCCTGATGTGGGTCAGTGACCTGTGCCCGGGTGGGATTATCCCCATAAAAAAAAATATAAACTATTATGATCCTGTCTATGAAATACTTTAACAATTATAGTATTTAGTCACAATCTACGACTCTTATTATAAACACGATATAATTCTAATATATACTTGAAAATATTTATTGGTATTTTGAGTTACGTTCTTATGTAATTTTCCTTTTTTTTCATGAAACTAGGACGGACACTTGGTTAGTTTGAGCCAATTCTTGATGAGAGACTGGAAAAATATTGAACAAACTCAGTTATAAGCTATACAATTGAAAGCAAAAAATCCCAATGAAAAATAACAATGAGAGTCACAGGTTGCAGTTAAAGACCCTTGCTTCGCGGGGTAAATTACCTACATTTGAAAATTTTATTCTCACAGCCAATCACCGACGTTTATTAATATCACCAGTCAAGACCATTATCCACTCGGTACTGCATCTCTACCAGTCACGTTACGTCTCCCCGGAATGACACTATGATCCATTAGGTCTCTCCACCAATCACGTTACGTCTCCCCGGAATGATACTGTGATCCATTAGGTCCCTCCACCAATCACGTTACGTCTCCTCGGAATGATACTGTGATCCATTAGGTCCCTCCACCAATCACGTTACGTCTCCTCGGAATGATACTATTATCCATCAGGTCTCTCTACACGTTGCGTTTCCCAGGAGTGAAATGTAAGGGAAAGTATTGCCTCGTTAGTTATGAATAAATGTGTAGTTCTAAACAGGGAGTGAAACTTAACAGGTGTGTTTTAAATGAAAGCACACAAACACACACACTGAGTGGAAGGGGTTTCTCTCAGCTGAATAAAATCGTCTGAAGTTAACCAAAACATATAACTCGTTTACCTGTGACACTACGTCGTTTTGCCAAAGTTAGGTTAGGTTAGGTTAGGTTATATGTCCTTGTGTCATGGGTTGCGTTAGGCTTACCCACGCAACCAACTCCAAATTTTGTTTTACTAGAGATAAGACACCCGGCAAGGCAAAACTGGGACATGTATTTTCCATTAGTGTATGTTAGCCAGCCTTTAGGGGGGTGGGCAGTGAAACAGTGTTGTACTGTTCATCGCGTCACACCCAAAAACCTCATTTTAAGTAGTATCCCCTGAGCCATGGGTTAGTTAAGAAGTCGTCTTGACTCTCTCCCTCCTGAGAGGAAGCAGGGCACCACACCACACAGAGTCCTCCACCGCCACTCCGTCCTGTGAACCGTCGTCGACATGAGATTAAGTGTGTTAACCTAGGTTGTTATCCCCGTGGAAATATCACGCGTGGATGCCTGGTTGCAACAAGAGCAATCCAGGCTGGCCTATCAAACCTACAGTAAATGGTTAATTAATTCACGCTTACAGAGTTCTCCTGCACGACACCCGTCTACAGTGACCATGATCGACACGAGACTAAGTGTGTTAACCTAGGTTTGTTATCCCCGTGGAAATATCAAGTGTGGAAGCCTGGTTGTGACAAAAGCAATCCAGGCTGGTACATTGCACCTAAATGGTTAATTCAAGTCACGCTTACCAGTTCTCCTTACCGAGACAACCGTCTACAGTGACTTTCAGTGACGCGAGACTATGTGTGGTAGCCCAAGAGTACTTTTTGTTGTTATGGCCCGTGGAAAGAAGTTCTTGTGCGGAAGCCTGGTTGCAACAAAAGCAATCCCGGCTGACAATAAATGAATCACTTGAAGAATTAAGGCTCTGTGAATTCATACCCATAGTAGAATAATCACATGTGTCCCTAAGTTGAAAATTCTCTTTTAAAAGATTAATTTTATTACAGCGTGAACGTGAGTGATTCATATATCCATGCAAATTGTAAATCATTGTATGGAAGCTTAACAAATAAATGTAAGTGCAATTATCTGCCCGTATCTGTGATCCTATCTTATTATTACTAAAGGTAATGACTGATTGGTTATGACATAGTATAACCAATAACTTCGATGGATGTTGGATGTTAATGGAATTCATTAAATCATCATTTATCAAATATAAATCATGGAATGTCGAGTGGTTGAGTGAACTTCTACGTAGATACGCCATAATCTCCTGTAAGTAACCAGTGTGAAGGTATCGAACTCTACGGTAAGAAATAAGAAATATAATATAATCCACTCATATACCACCGATATACCCAAAACCATGACACCTTGTATGCTGCGAATAAATCCATTCTCAAAACAACTATTCAGCAACAACATATACAACATATAATATACAACATATACATGATGTAATATATACAGCATACAGTATACAGGTATTGAAGGTTGAAGTGGACTTCAGAGGTGTACTGTACAGACTACGTGACGGTCTTAAAGAAGTAATGTATTATTAGTCACGTCAAAGTAAGAAATATTATGTCATATATTAGGTTTAAGTCCTTCAAGTAAAGACGATTATCATAACGTGTGTGTTCTATTCATTACAATATTCACGAGAGTTCGAAGGTTGTTCTCTGCTACACATTAAGGAGCTTCTTACCTCACCATACATAACAATGCAGCACAGTTTCATGTTTTGCTTTACCGTGGGATTGTCTATTAGCACACAGCTATAGCGACATATATCAGGGATAACCTTCGACGATAGCGATTATTTTCCCTCAACTCTCGGTGAATCGTCTCTACTCAGCGGGACATATACACAGTACATCTCAGATGTTACACCAAATAGGGATAACTTTTTTATTTTATTGCTACAACAATGATAATTAATTCGTATATGATAAAATTTCCCCTCTTTCATTTAAGACGTAGTTTACCACCACAAGATACCTAAAGTAGGCCATTAAAGGTTAAGTTTCACTATTAAGTGAGGTGAGATGTTCTGTATTATAGTGATCTACTGATCGTCTATGGCCAATCAGAAGTTAAAAAACAGAAGTGATCGCTATTAGGCAATCATCTTTATCTATTGAAATAATATATATTTCATTTAGTCCGTATAAAATATATATATATATATATATATATATATATATATATATATATATATATATCTATATATATTTCCTTGTGGTTATCAGCATATACCTAGATAACGCGCACCTACAGTGATTTACTTGCATATATATATATGTGTGTGTGTGTGTGTGTGTGTGTGTGTCAGCACACATACTGTATAGAGTTACACATAGACATAGACGAATATGCATACATAAGATTTATACAGAAAATTAATTGATAACACACACACACACACACACACACACACACACACGCACGTGCGAGCGGGCGTGTAGAAATACACGTATATAAATAATATATACATACATATATTGTCGTCCTTGGATTTATATTCAGTAGGAGCATAAAGATAAAGGAGCATTATGTGTTAGCAGTAAACCTTGCTCCAGTAACGTGGGCACTGGAGTGACTAAGGTAAACTAATGTGTGGACTTAAGAGAGGGGAAGAAAATGTTGTACTGAGTAATGTCAGGGACAACAAACACTTGAAACTATAGCAGTACATTAGCCTTCAGGTCTAATATCCTTACCTAGAGAACAACTGTTGGACCAAACCTCATTACTTTTATACCAAACATTAGTAACTATGATGGTCAGTTCTTCCCAATGAAATAATATATAACACACTTAAATAGATTATAAAATGACACAATTCCTTTACTGTAGGTGAGGGACTTAGGGCATTATTCCCTCACGGGATTGTGACGTCAGCGCTCTTCCCTGAGGGTGTGAGGTTACTCAGAACACAGTGATGGGAAATTTCATAAGGTTAGGTTAAGTCACATGTTTTTCATGGTCTCTTTGTATTTTCGTTATCGTATAAGTTGCATAAGCGTTCGTGAGACAGTGAAACAGTTGTAGATTAAGTACCGTGAATGCAGTCGAGAGCAGTGCCGGTTACGCTGCTACCTTGAGCACCAAAAGTTTCAGCCCCTCTCACTTTTCATCTATAATTATTATTTTTAAATCTGTATATTTATCTTGCTTTCGTTTATACTCCTAAAATTATATTCCTTAGCTACTTATTTCTTCTCATTTACATAACCTCCATCCTTTGCATATAAATAAAGACATTATTAGTGGTCAGTCTGCTGAGCAAGTGTAGAACCAAGAAATATCCCGTCTACAAGGTGATCCTCCTCCCTCTTGCTCCCCTCCATCACCCTAACACCAACTCGCGTATCCACAAGTCCTTTATAGTTACACCTCCTGACCTCCTACTCCTCCAGATACATAAATAAATCTGCAGACGACACAAAAATAGGTTGCGTAATAAAATCTGACGAGGACTCCGATAAATTACAGGAAGGTTTAAGAAAGCTTTTATTGTGGACTGAAAAATGGCAGATGGAATTTAATGTGGAAAAATATAAAGTTCTCAGGCCAGGAAATGAAAACACAGAATCCAGTTATCAGCTGAACATTGAAAATATATTACAGATAAATCCGACTGTGTGTGATATAGCCAGGGGTAATGATAGGTTTAAACCTAAAAGAAAGTCAGTAAATCGTAAATAATCAAAACAAAGTTAACAGGGTATACTAGGGTTCATATCCAGGAGTTCTTATCTGTACCGCCACTGAGTAGGGCGACAGTTGCCGCCGAAACTGTTTGGAATAACTATTTCAACTGCCATTGTGGGTTTTTTCCATTTACATTGTTAGTCACGTTAAGGTGACTCTCTAGCCGTCAAGGAGGGTTAGTAACAGGGTTATGCGGTTCAGTTTTGGTCATCGTGTTATAGAATGGATATTAGTTCCAAGAAAGAATACAGAGGCTGACAAAGCTAATCCCGGGCATTAGAAGCTTTGGGTATAGAGACAGATTAAAAAAACCTTAATTTACACTCTCTTGAGAGCCGTAGAATGAGGGACGATATAACCAAAATGCATAAATGCAAGTGAGAGTTGAAGATGATATAACAAAGGTACTTAAGCTATCAAGCCAGGAACGAACAAATTTAGATTGAGGCGGGAAACAGGTAAACATTAATTTGGAAATAAAGTTGTGGATGAATGGAACAAATTACCAAACACCGTCATTAACTCGACCTCACTGAGAAGCTTGAAATATAGGCTGGACAGATACAGAATATGAGTGATATAAGGGTTGGGTGTAGGAGGGGCTGCCTAGTATATGGAACAATAAACAAACCTCTCGCCAACCTGCAGAGTTACACCAGAGTCACCTTAAACCACACACCTGTTTACTGAGTATTACCACAGTCACACCCACAATCATCCTTGCACAGTTACACGTGCACCTCCACCTGCTCACACACCGATATACAACCTTCCTTCATTACATCTTACGTGCTCACACTCTCTCTATCCCTTCATTTATAACTAACTTTTTCGAACCACATCTACGAGTATTACCATCAACGCTACACACTACAGTTCTATCCCTCTCTCCACACAATATCCCCACTTCCTCACCCACTCTCACCTTTTCCAAACCCCACCCACTTCTTCCCCTCCCCCTCACCTCTCTCCTTTATATACACAAAGAAGCAGCTGGAGCAATGTAAATAAACGGTGGCGCAGCGCATGAGTACGCCAGGCCCCGTAACCAATGCGTACAACACCTCCTGAGCTGATCAAGGTGAACAGAGGAACACCACGACACCTTCATGAGTCACCACTTTCTGGAGGGGAATATGATACGATTATGCGGAAGCTGCTGCAAGTTGTAGTGGTGTGTGTGTGTGTGTGTGTGAGGAGGGGAAAGGACGGGAGTGAGTAAAGGCGACGGGGAAGTATTGAGCAGGACGAGTGAGTCATGAAGTGAGATTGTAAAGGGATGGAAGGGGTAAGGGGTGAGGCGAGGGTCGTGAGAGAGATGAGTAAAGGGAGTACGGAGAAACAAGGGCAAGGAGAGAGAGGGATAATACTCAGAGAGAGAGAGAGAGAGAGAGAGAGAGAGCGCTAAAAATAATGAAAAATATTCAGTGTTAAAGTGAAAATATCAGGAAAAAAAAGAAGGCTGAAGCTCCTTATAATGGCTCAGGAAAAGAAAACTTACCGCATGATATATATCAACCAATCAGAGTGCCGTCCTCACATCTGAGGGTTGGCGACCACAGTCCTCTACTCTAAACGTTCCCGTCGTGCAAGGTTTCGTATATCTCTGGAGACCCAGTTTTTAATTTCAGTCATTCATCCAACTCTCATTCTTCCCTCACTTTGCCCATTAATATTTCTGTTATTATCCCTCACGCCTAATTGTATGTAATGACCAAAGTATCTCATTTTTCTATTTGTGTACATTTCAAGTATTTCTCTTAAAGTTTTTGCTAAAATTAGTACTTCTTTACCTGTTTTCCTCTCAGTGTAGCTTATTCTTAACATTTGCCAATAACACCACATTATAAAGACCTCCAATTCCCATGATATAAACAGCTCTAAAAGCAAATGTTCAAGACCAAAATCTACAGCAGTTATTTTCCTCCTCTATATAAACAGAGCACAGTACATCTATATAGAGTATACCAGTGATCTACACCATCCCTCCAGGACCTCTTAGTGATGTCATCTTAACCTTCTTCTGGGGTTTTGAGTCTGAGCCATGCAGATGTAACCAAATTCCAGTCGCTTTGCCTCACGTTGTTCCTCCATAAAAGTTTAAACTGGAAATCGCTTCATGAACCTTTAAATATATTTCTAACAGTACTTGTATATGTATATAATGCGTATACATTTTATAAATTCATGTATACATAAAAAACACACATGCACACATAGAGATCAAACTGTAGGTTATCACTTTCACCTTCGGCGTCACAAAATACACTGGTGAAAGTTAGTGTTAGTAGCGGGATGACTCCATGGCTCCCCTGTCCTGTCCTGTGATAGTGTGAGGACGAGAACCAGGATCCCGCCCACCACGTTAAGGCTTAAGACACTCTAGCCCCGGGCGGTTTAGTCTTGGTAGGGTAAGTGCAGTGCCGGCCTCACTTCCTCCCCCTGTGCCGAAAAATACTTAGTCTACAGTGTACTATACCCACACTGCCCCTAACAGGCCATCAGATCTATGGGTCCCACTTTTAGGCCAACTTAAATTAGTATTCATTATATTTCGTATACTGGTGAACTTTAGACACGATCAACATAGGTTACATTTGGTTTGTTTACATTGCAATGAGTTTAGTTTTGTTAAGTTAGGCTAGGTTAAGCTAGGTTAGACCTGGTGCAGTTTGGAGTGAGTAATGTTAGATCAGTAAGGATAACCTAGATCAGGATATTTGAGGTAAGATAAAAACTTGGTTATATCAGTTTAAGTTGAATTCTGTAAGGTTAGGTTAGGTTAGGTTAGGTTAGGTGAGAACATTTGGTACCGAAAGCAATAGTAGGTTCCATAAGCATGACTGGCCGTTAGGGACCAAGTTACCCCAAACAAATACACCTGAAACCGAAATGTTGTTGACTGGTGTGTAGAGCCTTGGTAAATGTCTGTGTGCACTTGCCTTCACGCGAGCTGTTAAGACACCAAGAAAAAGACGAATATAGGTTTTTTCTTCACGTGTATTACTTATTATCTAACCTATATACTTAAGGTTTTATGTATTAATGGAGACCTCCTGACGATACTATCAAGCGTTCGGAAACTGGCTGGAGAATAGGCACCTAATTTTACGTTTGGGGAAATAAAAGGCGGTGAAGTGCTGACCACGATGCTTCCCTGTGTTACGAAGGTCTAGGCTTCAGTATAGAGTTTTCTACAATTTTCAGATATTGATTAATATTCATGCGTTATCTGCCGATGCACACTGTTCAGTTTACACACATACACTTATGTTACTCATTTAATTGCACAGTAAAATTTCCAAGTTTTGTATATATTTATTGTTACGTTGATTAAATAGTTTACAGATTTCTTATTAATATGTGATGGTCATAAGCAGCTGGTGGTTCGCGACAAGGTACGTGTAGGATCCATCCTGACTATAGTCCCAGAAATACGTTAGACCAGTAACATGAAATAATTTCAATTGCCAATCTGAGAACTTATAAATTAAATCATGCCACAATACACCTTTCCGGAAATCAGTTCAGTTCAACATACATCCAGTTTCTCACGTAAAAATACTTTCAGAACTGAGTGAAGTAACGGCCGGCAGCAGAAATATGAGAATGCGCGGGCAAAGGCGGCCATTGTGCGCGCCATAATTCCTATTATGGTGCGAACTGTCCAATGTAAATAACGTGAGAACTGCTACAGTGTCCTCTGCCAACTCTTTGTCCCTTCATATTGTATTATTTTTGTAGAATATAAATATTTTAGCTACACAACTACTAAAATTAGATTGAATTATAGAAACACTGATCGATTCTTCGTAACATATGTCTTATGGTTTGAGAAAAATGTTAAATAAAAACATAACCCGGCAACTGTGCGCATACGGAAGGAAGGTAGGAAGGATGTTTGTGGAAATGTCTTTGTTAGCTCGGTCAGGTCAGCCCACAGAACGCAGGATATGGGAAAGAAATATCAATATTATTCTGGATCCTGAGAAACTGTGTCGGCAAAATCCCAAGACCTTATAAAACTAAAACTCGTAACTCACTTGATGGAGTGAACCAAATGCGTAAACTTTTGAGGGTTCCTTAAGGGCACACATACAGTCTACACTTACACCCAAGTATAAACACAGGGATATATATAAATGATGAAAACAATTGCAAACACATATTTCAGATAATCCCTTGAACCAACTGAATTATAGACGACCTCCATTAGACAGAGATTTAAAAACATACTCAAAAAATCTATATAACTTCCATAAAGATACTGACCAACACACACACTGTACATGAACACGTAGCGACAGATGATCATAAAGGTAATGCTTGCTAAGTAACAAGACATGCACGTGTTGCACTCAGGAAGAATTCGACGCTTTTGGATCATCTGCCACACTAGGTATTCCTCCTTACTGTTGTGGGAGGGAACCTTACGGCCACCACATGGACCGAATGCCTAGAGTCAAGTTTATTGGCCACATATAAAGAACAATTACGAGTCAGTCCACCTTTTAGCGGATAGGAACCTGCACTGGATTCAGGTTCAGATGATGGATTCAAAGATTGATTCAGGCGTGGTTTTATTTCTCACCGTCACTAATTGACGTAGAAGAGGAGATTTAGAAAAAAATTATATATATATATATATATATATATATATATATATATATATATATACATTACATCAAAAAATGTTCTTGGTATTAATAAACTGGTCGGCAAAATGTCACGCTAAGTAAGGATAATCGCCTACAAGCGCTAGTGATATTTTTATCACAAAGGGATAACATTTTGATTTTTTATCGCTACAACGTAATATTGAACTCAGTAAGGTTGAGCACGGACAAACCGGGTTGTATTGCTGTTTAAATCTCAGTACTGTACATAAACTGTCATCTTATCCGTATTGGCCACACACTGTACAGACACTTGCCACTGAGGACTCCCGGTAGTCATCCCCTGCTAACACACATACAGACGCTTACACAACACCCACTACCAACACACATACAAACACATACAAAACACATACACAACACCCACTACCAACACATACAAACACATACACAACACCCCCTACCAACACACATACAAAACACATACACAACACCCACTACCAACACACATACAAACATACACACAACACCCACTACCAACACACATACAAACACATACAAAACACATACACAACACCCACTACCAACACATACAAACACATACCTAACACCCCCTACCAACACATACAAAACACATACACAACACCCACAACCAACACACATACAAACACATACACAACACCCCCTACCCACACATACAAACACATACAAAACACATACACAACACCCCCTACCAACACATACAAACACATACAAAACATACACACAACACCCACTACCAACACACATACAAACACATACACAACACCCTTTTCCAACACACATACAAACATACACACAACACCCCTACCAACACACATACAGACACATACACAACACCCTCTTCCAAAACACATACAAACATACACACAACACCCCTACCAACACACATACAAACACATACACAACACCCCCTACCAACACACATACACAACACCCCCCTACCAACACACACACATACAAAACACCCCCTACCAACACACACACACAACACCCCCTACCAACACACATACAAAACAACCCCTACCAACACACAAACACAACACCCCCCTACCAACACACACACAAAACACCCCCTACCAACACACAAACACAACACCCCCCTACCAACACACACACAAAACACCCCCTACCAACACACAAACACAACACCCCCCTACCAACACACACACAAAACACCCCCTACCAACACACACACAAAACACCCCCTACCAACACACACACAAAACACCCCCTACCAACACACATACACAACATCCCCTACCAACACACATACAAAACACCCCCCAACCAACACACATACACAACACCCCCTACCAACACCCTGCCACATCTACAGCATTGATACGAATATACTGTAGATGCCCCCCTCCCCCCTACCTGCCCTGTGACCTCCAGCACCTGAGTTATAACCTGTTGCTGTACATCTTAGAGAATTATACTGCCGAGTCTATCTGCTCCTGTTTCTCACGTCTGCGTTCTCTGTCTGGCCGAGTCTGTCCCTCCGCCCAAGGTCCGCCCACGCTCAAAGCCCACGCCGTGTTCACATAGTTGGTTCGTCCTGGAGTGTGGGTTTGTACAGATTTGAGGAGGAGAGTTTAGTTTTCTGGATCACCTAAAGATTATTAACTATCCTAACGCTAATCTAACCTAACCTAACCTAATCTAACCTAACTTATTTTCACCTAACCTAACCTAGCCTCACCTAACCTCATCCTCCAAACAGTGTTAAGGTGGTCAATCTTCAGGTGAAATAAGCTAGGGTGGAGGAGAATTTTCAGGTGATCCATTTTTCTTGCTATGTCGACACATTTGATCTTTGTATTTTTTCTGTTGTTTTTTTGTTTATCACCTTCACTCTATTCTCTGTTTCTCAAAAATCATAACTTTATGCTCTGTGGTCACTTAATGACTTCGGCTGCATTCCGGAGTTGTACAATGTACATAACATTTCTTCAGTAAAATATAAAAATGGTCGTCTTTTATTACCGGTACTTTGTTTCATAATGTTTCAATATCTGGCACTAATACTTCTTAAAGACATCTGAAAAAAGGTGAAAATTTATGGAAAAAAAGTATTATAAGTAAAATAGTTTATATAACTCCAATATACAATAATCTTTCACACTCCATTTTTAGTCAAATTTTATGAAACAATATTTGTGTCATTTCAAGTAAAGTAAAACAAAACAACATGATCTTTCACTTCTTCTTCGTAAAATGATGTAAAATAAAATATTGGGATAACAAAATTAATTGATCGGGTGGGTAATTGGAGCCCCACAACCACTCGCTGCCAACTCGTAAAACCCGTCACAACGTCGTACAGTATATTACTATTATTCATCGTTATTCATGCATTATAATACTTAACTCTAACAGCATATTCTGAAGTTATCAAATCCATAAGTTACCTAAATAATGGTGTAAACAAAGAAAAGAACATACGAGAAGAGAGATAAATGCGTCACAGTGTAGGTGGCGCTGTCAGTTGTTTATACATGAGGTGTAGTCTGCTACCGCGCGGGGGCAGCACTTTCTGGCACCATGGCGAACCGTGCGGGATGTTCAAACATTTGACAACTGTGGACTTAAGTTGTATTCAGTCATTGTTTTCCCAGTCATTACTTTCAGCTCATGATGACCTCTCCAGTCATCTTTTTCACTCCACTCTTATTTTTTCATTTATTGGTTACACGCCATTCTTATTGGTGCATCTTTTACTTGGTCATCACTCAGGTACTCTTCCTTATTACCTGGCCAACGTATTGAATTCATTATGAGTACGTCAACGTATATAAGGAAACACCTGTAGAAAAAGCCTGACTAAAGCTGCCTCCCGAAAACTGGGATGTTGTACAGATGGATGCCATAGCTACTTAACTCCTGAGCTGTTGCTTCAGGTTTATAAGGGGTTCATTCGTCCCAACATGGAGCACTACTCTCATATCTGGGGTGGCTCTTCTTCTGTCCAACAGTTAGATAGGGTGCATTCAAAGGCATTTCGTCTTATTAACTCTCCTCCTTTAGTCAATAATCTCTCTTTCCCTTCTCTTCGCCGCAATGTTGCTTCACTCTCTTTCTTTTACAGGTACTTTAAAGGGCAATGTTCGGTTGATTTGGCATTATGTGTACCACCGGCAAGGCAGTGGGCTCGGAACACTCGTCTTGCCCGTTTCTGAGTGGATGTCGGTCACAGTAGAATAACCTGTTATTGCAGTGCCTTCATCCTCACACAGCCAAACTGTGGAAAGCTTTGCCTTCTTCTGTGTTTCCATCCGCTTACAATCTGTCTCGCTTTCAAAAAGCTGGTTTATCGGCATTTTCCTGGTGTAGATTAACATATAGTAGTCTTTTTATCCTCTTTTTGTTTCGCCCCCCAGGCCCCGTTGTGGGTCGATAACCTGTGCCCGGGTGGGCTATTCCCCATAAAAAAAGTAATTTCGGCATTTTTGGCAACATGGTCAACCTAACGCCCACCTCCCTTGGCTGCCTCACAGAGGAATAGTTTTCCTACTTGGCTAGCTGGATTTTCTTGCCCGTGTGCGGTTCTGCCGGTTGTATGATTTTAACATGGTCCCGGGGTATTCTGCCGGCCAACCAAGTACAACGAGCCCCCTATATCCATACTCGTGAACCTGAAACAGTAGACACGAAATCACTGATGTACTATTCTGTCCATAAATGCTTCAGATTCACGAATCTGAATCTCGGGGTTCGTGGTTCAGGAGGTGAGGCGACAGGACTCTTGTGGGTGACTGTACCTATTGACCTCCCGGGCCATCTCTTCTTAGGTAATCTGGTATGGTTTTCTCCCGGCCCTCACATGAACTATGTGTGGCCAGTGACCAGTGTGATGGTTATAGTAACTTATTTTTGTATACCGTTTCTTGATATCATACCTTCCAGCTCATACTAATTTGTCATTAATTATACTTATTTAATGATTATGATCCCCTCTAAAACACACACAACTATAACAGACAATTTAAAGTTCAATTTAGTCAAAACTCTAAGTACACTCAAACCACCTCGTTAGCAACTCCTTACGTCAACAACCAGTTACTTTAATTACTTGTCAGTCTTTTTTTTATAGACTTCCCCCAGGTGTACCGAGAGTTACGACACACAGTATGTCCTCACAAATTACTTAACACAAAACGTCTCGCAAACAATGTAATTCCTCCCTTTTTTTTTCTTGACCACCTACAACCTTCGTCCAAACAACCAACATTGTCACAACGGCAACACTCAGCGGCCCCAGCAACAAGTGATACAAACACAGTTTACTCAGTTAAAGTAAATAGGCCATTTGGCGATCACCAGTTATAGTGTAGCAGGATAAACGACCCGCTGGATAATGACGCCTATTGGTGACTGCCAGGCGTCACCACGAAGAATTTACTGGTGACAGGCGAGAGGAATGGTGACAAGGGAACGTGGTGACTACTCACCATGCACGGATTACATGGGCTAACATAGTGCAGGGAGTCTGTGCACAAATCAGGTTATTGGATAAAGGATTAAGAGGAAGATTTTTGTTGCCCTTTGCAAATGGATTGAAAAGATTTTTTTTTTAAATCTGTTACCTTGGGGACAGAGTACTGAGGTACAGGAACTATAGTGACACTATTTTGATGATCTCATGATGATAGTGTCTATCTATTTATCTATATGCATATATATATATATATATATATATATATATATATATATATATATTATATATATATATATATATATATATATATATACACACACTCCTCCCAAAGCCTCTTCTGCCTCCTTTTCATTTTAAACGCACTCGTTAATAAGACTTATTTTTTAGTGAAATCCATTACATTGTGAGACTGATCCACACATTCCATCATCCAACTTCACATTTGACCACCAACAGCATGTACTACCCTCTCACACGCCCCTGTATTTACTCCTCTCTCAGGTTCCCATCTCACCTCTCATTTACCATTCATCTTTGTCTCACACACAACAAAGTGTCTCGGGCTCACATAATTTACCATAACTTGACGAACTCTTTTCTTGTTATCCTGATTATTCTCTTTACGCCTTGACAACTGAAGCCAAGACGGTGAGGTTATCAGTCGATACAGAGTACTATTGATAGGAGTTACAGTTACAAAGGTATATTGCCACATTAAACACGACTTAATGCGGTTTTTTAAATATTATGATGAAGTCGCCGGAAACTCACCATTGAAAAATCCCTAAAGTGTATTGTTTGGCGAGAGTACATTAGAACTATAACAGGAATTTACTATAATACGTCACTGAAGGCGAGACATGGTGGAAACGAAGCCAAAGTCGCCATAATTCACTAAGCAATATATTATGAAAATTACTGTTGAGTTATTGTGATGATTAATCCTGAATCTTGGATAGACCTGCAGTTTTGTGTGAACAGTTGTGTACATGACAACTTTATACTGGGTGGTGAGAGGCGTCGGTGTTAACAGCTAACTAGTAGATCTCTCCCAGTTCTGTATAAGTATCTCCGTCATCGTTCATGTGTTTGTAATATAGGGGTTTAAAGACTCATCTGGTAACTTGTGATGCAGGTCTGAGAATATTGGTGTGGCTGCTTGGTACCTTAAGCGCGAACCTTACCACCCCAAACTACCTCTAAGACCTGTCGTTCTGTTGCTTTAGAATGAGGAGTGAACGATGCAGTAATGCGAATTTTACTTTTTTTTTTTAGTTGTGTCATCTTTTGTGTGGACGGGGAACTTGAGTCAGAGGTCACGGGGTCTGTTAAGCCTTTGTGAACTGTGAGTCAAAGAGGTAAACGATTTTCTTCCTGCAGTCTGTAAATGATACTTCCGTTTCAAAACTTATTGAACTGGTATTCGGTTTAGGGGCTGTTAAACGTGCTTTAACCTTCAGTCCAACAGCCATGATTAAATTAATAGTTTCCTATCCGTCATTACGCAGACAACATCTCCCTGGTGCCTAAACGTCAAGACTCTAGACTCTAGAGTCTAGAGCAAGGGTCACCAAACTACGGCCCGCGGACTGAATCCGGCCCGCGACGTCAGTTCATCAGGCCCGCCGTGGTAGCTCCGCCTACGCTCTGACGTTACCATGGTTTCCATGGCTTTCGTTCTGGCTTGCAAGTATTGAACAGAATGATTATGCGGCCCGCGCTAGTCATTCTTTCAGTTATCCGGCCCACTGTGAAAAAAGTTTGGTGACCCCTGGTCTAGAGGAAGCCATGGGAGAAACTCGCCTCCTACCTTGTGAGATCTCCTGGAACAACTGATTACCTTTTCCGGATTTTCTCGTTGTTGGGTACACAAGAAATACGCAACCACAGAAAACATGAAACCATCCAATCTCGGTCTCTACCTTATTGTCACCAATGACACCCTCAGAGGTCCACAACTAATGTCATTAAAACCTTTGTTTGATAATATTACGCGACTTGCTCAACCTCGGAGTTTTTTATATCTAAAATAAATACTTGAAGCAATTCATAGTTAACGAGGGATTATCCAACACGGTACTCGACAACCATATATCGTGTTTTCATAACAACGTCACAAACATCAACAACACAACCACTTGTACTATTGACAAAATTTACTCCCGGGATCAGAGATCATCAGCCTACAATATTAAACACATAAAACCAGACGGACAAACCAATCTAAAATATATTACAAGAACAATAAACTGAAGTACCTCTAAACGACTAACAACACTTGACACAGCATAAAACGCTCTACAGAGATCCAACATAATTTATGAATTAACCTGTCGAGTAAAAGGTGAACTCCGTGACGAGATAAGTGTGTATGGGGGCCAACATCACTCACTGCCGCAACACTTCAACAGCATGTAAACCAAGCAAAGCATGAGACAGCAACATGGGATCGATTTTTAACAAATTATAAAAAAAAATATTTTTAAGATACTCAGAAACACTCGACACACCAAACGACTTTACAACATAGAAACTCTTATGACCTAAAACATAACTGGCATTCAACAATCTGAAATTCAGACAAAACAGCACTAAAACCGTCAACGACCACTTCCTTCTACACACACCCAAGCTCATACTATTTACTGCAGCGTCCATATACACTAGATATTTTCACCTAACTTCATTGATCTTGCATCACTTGTGTGTGGCGCTGCGGCAGTGGATACAGAACTACCTTTCTGTCCTAAGTATCTTTGGTTCGATCCAGGAGCACTGCCAGTCTACTCAATGGTAAATGGGTCCCTTACTATTGTTGGGGATGTGAAAGTGACCGAGTACAGTGCCGGTCATGTTGCCTTCTTGTACACCCAAGGCCATACAGTGTGTTGTATATCTACACTATCCTTAACGAGCCGCCAGGCCGATGGAACCCACTTTCGCTTTTCACCAATACAGTAAAATGAATATTCTGATGAAAATATGACATAACGTAAAGTCTAACTGAGACCTTATCTTCAAGTTTCCTCAAGACTAAGAAAACGTTTAAGAGTAATGGAAGAAAATTTAAGCAATTTATAAAGCGATACCTTGAACTAAAATGCTTAAAAACATCGCCCTATTAGTTGGAACCGTCGTTTATTTAGAGGCTAAATTTTCTTATTTAATTGAATAATATATATAATGAGACAGGTGGCGGAGCACAGTTAAGGCAGCATAAGGACTGGGTGAACGCCGGAAGTGGCGGAACATGGTGAAGGCTGCCTTGGTGATGACGTCACACTCTCCACTCTTTGTGAGGCCGGACACCCGCCTGCTTCCTGCCGCAGGGGGTGACACAGCGTAAGCCTCTCCAGTAAGCAGCAGAAATCATGCAGGGACACGCTCATTCCTGCAGTGATTGATAACATCCGATTACTCTAGATATGGCTGGCGGCTCCGCCCTAGCAGGAAGATGAAAAAAGACCATCCTCTGCACCCGCTATGATGATGAGACACCTCCTTATTACTCAGCCTCTCCCGGCCTTCTGCCGGCGCCCCGCACACTGGTCATGTATCAGATTCCTCACCTCCGAGACACCTTGCTCTACTGTCTATGTATAGTAAATACTTGAGGATAATGGGTTTCTAAAGCTCTTGGTGATGCATCCCTAAAAGACTGATATACCTGAGGTAGCCGTAAATCATGAATGAAACATCTGGTTGAGAGTGCCCCTGGTGCCAGTGCCTGTAGACCTTAGCCCCTGGGCCTTGGGCGACAATACACAACCTCCGGATCTTTTGGGCAAGAAGACAGCGGCACGTGATGGCTTCAATGCTGTCAGGGCTCAGCCAGACTCCTGGATGCTAAATAAAATGAACCCTTTACGCTCTAGCGTTCAGAAGTGGTTATAAAAACGCAGATAAACCTCGGCGGGGTTGTGGGGCGTGGTGGGGCGGCGGAGGGGCGGCTTAGCGGCTTGCACCCGGCGGTCGTGGGCGGCAGGGGGTGGGGAGTGATCACTATCCTCGTGAATGACCCACAACACACCTAACTCAAGATTAACTCATCATGTGTAATGGCGAGTCTCCTCGTCCTACTCACTGATGACCTGGTGGTGGTAGTGACGATGATGGTTGTGGTGGTGGTGGTAGTGACGATGATGGTTGTGGTGGTGGTGGTGGAGGCGGCGGCGGTTGTGGCGGCGGCGGCGGGTGTGGCGGCGGCGGCGGTTGTGGCGAAGGTAGTGACGCCACGACTGTGGTGGTGGCGGCTGTGGAGGTGGTTGTGGCTGTGGTGGTGGTGATGGTTGTGGCTATATACATCATGGTAATGTTGATTGTAATGATTTCGTTGACGCTAATGTTTGTATTGATACGTAGTGGTGGAAATGGTGTTCGCTATGGTGGTGATGGTGGTAATGGAGGTGGTAAAGCAGGTTATAAACGAGGGAGGGGGGGAGGTTATGGCGGTTAGTAGTCATAGTAGTAGTATAGCTTAGAACGCAACAGGCGTGGTGGATACCAGCGAAGTAAACAAGATTCGACGGTCCATTACGACAGAACGACAGCACAGCCAAAGTAATAAGTTGCAGCAACTGATGCTGCAAGTACCAGAGATTTTGAAAACAAAGTAGCTATAGCGCAGGAGGTGGGCGCCTAGAACTGGTTAACTACGTTACCGATAAGGGCAAATGGTTTCAGTCTTAATAAACAAGAATTTAAAGATGCCATTGCTCTAAGGTACGGTAGGCCAGTAGAAGGTTTGCCCTCCCAATGCGTGTGTGGCTCTTCCTATGACGTCGATCACACCAAGGTGTGCAAGAAAGGGAGGGGGGGGGGGGGGCTTCATATGCATGAGGCATGACGAAGTAAGGGATCTCACAGCAAATATGTTGAAGGAAATATGTCATAATGTCCTTCCATCGGACGGTGAGAATTTCCAACATAGGACTTCAAACACATCCAACGAAGCCCGTGTTGATGCCAGTGCTCGAGGATTCTGGACGCGGGGACAGCGAGCCTTCTTAGACATCAGGATTTTTTATCCCATGGCCGCGTGTCACCGTAACTTAGCTCTCGATGCTGCACACAGGAGGAAAGAGAACGACAAGAGAAGGGCATATGGGGAAAGAGAACGACAAGATAAGGGCATATTGGGAGAGAATTCAAAACGTTGATCAAGACAGCTTCACTCCTCTAGTGTTCACAACCTCTGGTGGGCTGGGACCAAGTGCAAGATGTTTCTACGCCAGACTCGCGGAGGTGATCTCCGAACAGAAGCAGCAACCCAGAAGTTATGTTACAGCCTGGATGAGATGTCGACTGTCTTTCTCTCTCCTTCGGTCGGCTTTGCTCTGCCTCAGGGGAACGAGAGCTTCTGCCCCAACTCCGACGACTGCTGCAGATATCGACTATGAGGCTACTGTCACTGAATGTCGCATAGATCTGCGGCTCAACTAATTTAACACAGATAGGATAGCTACTTATGTATTAGGATATTTAATATTATGGTAATTAAATGGTGGCGAAGGTGTGGCTATTGGGGGAGGCTGGAGGCCACTATGTATAAAAAAAAAAGTAGTAGTAGTAGTAGTAGTAATAGTTGTACAGTATTGGTGACGGTGGTGGTTGCAGTGGTGAGAATAGTGGTGGTAGTTGTAGTAGCAGCAGTAATGGTGATAACAAGGAGTGAAGCAGTGTTGATGGAAGTAGTGGTGGTAGTGACAGTAGTAATGGAAGGGATTGTTATAGGCAGTCGTCCATAAGTTATGTTCCAGGCTGTGTAAGTAATCCCAGCCTGTTTTCTCACGCCTCACCTTACCTGGTATGCCCGATCCTGCCTAATACAACCTCCATCCTCTCTGCTACACTCCATCCTATTCACTACATGCACACTATGCCACACTGCCATCCAACTACACCCACACTACCACCCTATTACACCCACACTAAGCCACACTACCACTCTACCACACCAATACACTGAGCCACACTACTACCCTACTACACCCACACTGAGCCACACTACCACCCTTGTACACCCACACTGAGCCACACTACTACCACACAGAGCCAGACTACCATTCCACCTATGGGTCACTCAGTACACGATTTTCTTGACCCGAGATTGAATGGACTAGATGTTGAAAGGTTCCTGTTGTATATAAAAAGTTATTGTCACATAACTATAATATCTTCCATCTTTTCACCAGTTTTACCATCGTCACCAGGAACCTGAAGTGTATACGTCAGGTAATTTCAACCTTAGTCGAGATTTGAGAGCTGAGCCTTACAGTCTTATGGTTGTAACCCTCAGCATGAGCCTGGCCTATAAAGGAGGCAGATTTATTATTATTATTATTATTATTATTATTATTAAAGTAAAATCATTATACAAGTTTACTCTTGGTATATCACGTATATAGACAATGTATATACACTTCGCAGCTAATTGGTATATGATATACATTACATAGACAGCGAAGGTATACAATTTCTAATGTACATAGAGCCCTAGGCCGTACAGGTATACAACAATATTAAACAGCAAGGCAATTCGACAAAGGTTAGGTGACAAAGCTATCAGGTGATCATTTATAGTAGGGTAACTCTTGAAGATGAGGAACCACCTGCTTCTTTCACCTGATGAGTAAACATCCTACAGCTAAATGGGTGGTCTTGGTTAGGTTAGGTTAGGTTAATTTTAATTATCAGATTCAATAAAAGGGGGTTCTTTATCTTCACGTGATCCAAGATACGTGTTAAGAACTTGCATTTACAACTGAAACGGCTTATGTCCTGATGTTAACTTCAATTGCGCTCAGACTGATGTAGTACAGAGCGCGTGGCAAATAATGCGCGCATCATGAAAGGCACCGATGCACTTATAGTAAGAACGTTCTTTTGGCAAAGATCTCATAATCTTGTCTTTGTAATGTTAGAAGTGTCACTACTTTTGATCGCTCGTATCAGCTCTGTTTGTATGGTCACCGCTCTAAACTTCTTTACCATTATATTGGAAAGCTCGAGAAAATTTAGCATTCGGCGGCTGCTACTTGATGGCCGGACGCCATTAGATGTGGGTAAGCCTGCACGTGCCGGTGTGAACATGCGCGAAACACGTATAGATCAAGATATGTCACAACATGGGTAACTCGGAACCAAAATACGCTCCTCCGTGTATGGAACCATTTCATGGTTAACCATCCAGAGTGAAAACAAGACGAGTCATCCTATACACCGTCTCAAAATACCAATATTTATTTGCTGTGTTGTGGGAACCAGAAATCCTTGGGCACTTTTGTGACAACACGTGTGAAGAAGATTGTCGAACGCCATCTACTTTTGTCCCTCACCTAATCCCGCGCCTCCACGCGTCTCTTGGTTGGCACTCTGTTCTCCTCCTCGAGAGAGAAATCTTTGTGGAGAAGCCTTGTGAAGCAAGTCTCTGGTTTGTCTGTGGGTGGCTTAAGGCAGGAAAAAGGTTTATGCGGTTGGTGGTCTTTTGAGATTATGTGTGAGCGGAGGTCCGGACTCACCCAACCAGATCCAAGGGAAGACGAACTATGTTTTCTTCATATTACTACTAACTGTGTTGTGAGCTATTTAAGTCTAACACTTGATATTTATTTCACCGGATCATCACAAAGAGATGATGTCGAAGCTTAGTACAACTACCACGTGTTTACAATTACACTGTCCAACACTTGCAACTGAGCTTAGTAGGAGATTATCACGCCGCTACATGTTCTTTGTCAGCGTGACCATCATCAAGCATCGTGTTGTGATACAGTTAAGTGCATATCATATTTAAAACTCAACTTCAGTGAGAGTGTGTGTGTGTGTGTGAGCGAGTGTATATGAAGCAAAACACACGCTTAACAATTTATTGAGAATTTTAGTTTCTTAGTGGTAATAGTTTGTAATATAAAAAAATTTCGAGACAAGGAAACGACCGTAAATATACTTAATATATACACGCATTTTCAAAATTATTTAATAAAGCGTTCATGAAACATTTAGCAACACCGAGGAGATAAACTGTCTAGTATATACAGTACGTCATTCCCTGCCAGCAGTGACGGCATCGATGTTTAGAACAGTCCTTTACCTGGGAGTTCTTTTGTTCTAACTTACATCAACGGTTCTTATCACAGGCACTAATGTAGGAGTAAACAGAGCACAAGTAGGCCCTTCTTCACATATGGTGTATTGTCTTCACGTCTGAGAAAAATACAATCGAAAGGCGTGAATTTGTTTAAGGTGTAGAAGCTGTCGCCAACACAACAACCACACCCTAAGTTAACGAGTTGCATGACCCAGTGTCAAGGAATAGTCCGAGAAGACCGGATAACTCGCCAACTGCACTGGCTAACCATTACCCCGGAACACGATCCGCAAATCGATTAACATTCAGGTCCTCAATTACTGCTGAGTAGACAGAGGGTAATGGCGTAAAGAAACTTGTCCATAGTTTCACCTTGCCCGGGGATCGAACCCGGGTCCACTCGCTTGCGAGGCGAGCATGCTGATCATTACACTACAGGTCGCCACGGTATTAAACTTTACCACCATACACACAACCACTCTCATACAACCACTCCCCATACCACAGTCCATACCACTACCATTATAAATTCCCACAACATTAGCTTGACCACAACTAGCCTAACCATTAGCCTTACCACCACCGACACCACTAAGCTTACCACCACATGCCATCGGCCGCACCTTTGTATGCACCTATACATGCCACTATCCATACCAAAATACACACAACCACTTATACCACTGCCATCACAATTATCCATACCACTACCCATACTACCATCCGTACCATCACTTCCATCACCAACCTCAGACCGTTTCGTATCTATAAAAAGCAGTTTCGTACACAGACTCACATGGTGTTTCATGCACACACATTCAGAGTAAAGTAAAAATATAATATAAATGAGAATAAGAACCATAGTAAAATAATGAACAAAATAAAAAAAATATTAACAAATTTCCAAGTAACTAATTTATCCTATCATAAATTAACCCAACTAACCCATTCTAACCTAACAAATAAACCTGTCTAACTGAACTAATCAAACCTGTCTTATCTAATCTAACTAACCTAACCAAACCATAGCCTAATTTAACATACATAACCTAACCAAACATCACCTGAAATACCCTATATGATGCTATACCAACTTATAATATGATAGAATATGGTAATAATACGTAATTATATAAATATTAAATTATAGACGCGTAGGAAGCAATTATTATGAGTCATGTATAGAAAACGAACACCATCCATACTACCATACAGACCACCATCCATACTACCATACAGACCACCATCCATACTACCATACAGACCACCATCCATACCACCATACACAACACCACCCATACCACCATACACAACACCACCAATATCACCATACACAACACCACTCATACCACCATACACAACACCACCCATACCACCACCCACAATACCACCCATACCACCACCCACAACACCACCTATACCACCACCCACAACACCACCTATACCACCACCCACAACACCACCCACACCACCACCAACAATTCACCCATACCACTACCAACACAACCATCCATACCACCAGCCACAACACCATTCACTCCGCCACCCATACCGCCATCCATACCACCACCCACACCACCACCTATACCACTACCATCCATTTCACCATCCATACCACCAGTCACAACACCAGCCACACTACTACCCACACCACCACCCACACCACCACCTATACCACTACCATCCATTCCACCATCCATACCACCAGTCACAACACCAGCCACACCACTACCCACACCACCACCTATACCACTACCATCCATTCCACCATCCATACCACCAGTCACAACACCAGCCACACCACCACCCACACCACCACCTATACCACTACCATCCATTCCACCATCCATACCACCAGTCACAACACCAGCCACACCACTACCCACACCACCACCTATACCACTACCATCCATTCCACCATCCATACCACCAGTCACAACACCAGCCACACCACTACCCACACCACCACCTATACCACTACCATCCATTCCACCATCCATACCACCAGTCACAACACCAGCCACACCACCACCCACACCACCACCTATACCACTACCATCCATTCCACCATCCATACCACCAGTCACAACACCAGCCACACCACTACCCACACCACCACCCACACCACCACCTATACCACTACCATCCATTCCACCATCCATACCACCAGTCACAACACCAGCCACACCACTACCCACACCACCACCCACACCACCCTGCTGAATACAATCTAGAACTGTCAAACAGATCCCTAAGATTTATTGTTATCAGGAAAGAACTTGTTGGTGAACTTGATGCAAGTAGACAAGTGCAAATAGGAACTATTCAATCCTTTGTTTACCATGATAAGATGTATCAAGTAAAACGTGTTTATGGAGCAAGTAACAAGTTCACTAGATTACAAGACGGTGTAACCGCTAGAGTAAGGTTAGGATATAAGTACCTCTGGCAGATGTGAACAAAGCCATATATAAAGTGTGTGACCAGACATATTGCCACACACTCCAACACTACGCCTTAGACTGTGAAAAAATAAAACCTTATAGGGATAGATCCAAGCACACTGTGTATGCAGTGGCACAGCACTTTAACGTTGATGACACGATAGCTGATATAGGATGTATTCACACTTCGCGGCTATAGTACTTAATTAAAATTCCATGTACCGACTTAAACAATGTACTGGAAATACTCTGTAACATTCAATGCCATAATATCATGATCACTGGGGTTCTGATAAAGACCCAGTGTGGCCTCTACTTTGTAATCTTCACAGGATGAGTATGGGGTACACAATAAACTAGCTGCTGTCCGAAGTAAAATTAAAAATTCCTACACCACCACCCACACCACAACCAACACCACCGCCCACACCACCATTCACACCACCACCAACACCAATGCTCACACCACCATTCACACCACCAGCAACACCAACGCCCACACCACAATCCACACCACCACCCACACCACCACCCATCACCACATGCAATACTTCTTCTTGACTGCGGTAGTTGTCTAAATATCATTACGTACACTGCCACTGAACACAGTACAAACTACAAATCCACTAAGACTTATCCCAGCAGAGGTAAATATATCAAACTCCTCCATGATCACTGTGTTGCTTAGCATTTTTTTTATCCTATTGGTAGTAATTCCGGTGTGTATTGAGGGCATCACGCGCGGCCAGTGAGTAACAGGGACTGGGGTATACGCTTGGTGTGTGTATATGTGGGAGGGTTAATACCGCGTATGTGTATGAGTGTATTATGTCTGAGGCTCGATACACTCTGTCTCTCACTCTTTGTCTTCTAAGTGTTAGTATTTGTTGGGATATACGTGTGTTTATGTGTAGGTTTGAGTGAGTGTTGTGTGTGTGTGTATGTGTGCGTGTGTGTTTTAGTATTTAACCGTTACATAATAGAGCACCAGATGATAAATATTCGACATAATGGTTAATATGATCTATTTTGTTCTTGATAACACAACATAATGCCATCTTGTAAAATATCCTGATTAGTATATGATGAACTGTGATGAAATATTAACCTTTAAATTACTGGAATAACAAAACTTATTGCTTCCTTTACATTAACCATAACAATAGTTGGAGCGGTGAGGTGCACTTATGTGGCGGGTTGTATTAACAGCAAAGAAATGTGGTCTACTGGAAGGAATGATGAGGTCATTAATAAGGAGAAATAAGATAATAGGAGCAAGAATTAAGCCTTTGGGAACACCTGCATTAAGAGTGAAGTACCGTCTGTTACTTCACAGTTGGAGAGGCAAGAATAGCTCCAAAATGTTTAAGAATCAAGGAAACCTAGAGATGGAAGTTGAGCAAATAGAGTTTGATGCTGTACCTTATGGAAGTTTAAGAAACAAACAAAATAAGGTAGGAATTGCCAAAGTAGTTAAGAAGAAATATAATGTGATGGGACAGGTGTAGCTCTTCCTGTGGTCTGGATATTTATGAATTAGGCCATTGTTTATGCTACTCCTTGTAGTGCTACCTCACACTGGGTATCAATCAAACATTAACTTCACAAATGGGATTCGAGCCCATGAATAATAAACTGCCAGCTAATGTGGTTGTGAGGAAATGCATTAAGAGTTTATACCAGAAGCTTGACAAACACACTGTGGAGGTTATGACCATTAACTTTATATCTTATTTGCTACCTTAATCAGTGACGTTAATGGGTTATTGATATATGTTAAAGTGGTCTGAGATCACGTGAAATAATTTGATTTTGCTAATAAAACTGACAGATTTATAGGTAAAGGCATATTATATACAACTATACCTTCCTTGAAATTTGGTTAAAATATGCAAATACACAATACCACACAGACAGACTCAAAGTAATTCCCTTTTATCTAAGACCCACCCACTTATAGTCAAACGCTCCTCGTGAAAAACAATATTTGACTGGTTAAAAAAAAAAAAATATACTGCCACATTCAACCACGTGTGTTCTGGAATCATTATAGTGAATTGACGTGACAATTGAAAGTATGCTGGTGATGGAAGTGTTATCCACTCATTACATTCCCCTTAGTTACCTTCGTCTCCCAGATCACCACCACACAACCTCATCACACACTCCTGTTTCATCACCATCACACTCTCACCACAGACTGCGGTCACACTTTACTCTTACCAAACGCTCCTCCACACGCGCCCTACAACAACCACACCTACAGTACACTTTCCCTTCCACCACCACACCTACAGTACACCTCCCCTGCCACCACCATACCTACAGAACATCACCCCCGCCACCACCACACCTACAGTACACCTCCCTGCTGCAACCACATTTACAGAACATCACCCCTGAAACCACCACACCTACAGTACACATCCCTGCCACAACCACACCTACAGAACATCACCCCTGCCACTACCACACCTACAGTACACCTCGCCTGCCACCACCACACCTACAATACACCTCCCCTGCCACCACCACACCTACAGAACATCATCCCTGCCACCACCACACCTACAGTACACATCCCTGCCACAACCACACCTACAGAACATCACCCCTGCCACCACCACACCGACAATACACCTCCCCTGCAACCACCACACCTACAGAACATCACCCCTGCCACCACCACACCTACAGTACACCTCCCCTGCCACAACCACACCTACAGAACATCACCCCTGCCACCACCACACCTACAATACACCTCCCCTGCCCCCACCACACCTACAGAACATCACCCCTGCCACCACCACACCTACAATACACCTCCCCTGCCCCCACCACACCTACAGAACATCATCCCTGCCACAACCACACCTATAGTACACCTCCCCTGCCACCACCACACCAACAGTACACCTCCCCTGCCACTACCACACCAACAGTACACCTCCCCTGCCACTACCACACCTACAGTACACCTCCCCTGCCACCACCACACCAACAGTACACCTCCCCTGCCACTACCACACCAACAGTACACCTCCCCTGCCACTACCACACCTACAGTACACCTCCCCTGCCACTACCACACCTACAGTACACCTCCCCTGCCACCACCACACCAACAGTACACCTCCCCTGCCACCACCACACCTATAGTACACCTCCCCTGCCACCACCACACCTACAGTACACCTCCCCTACCACCACCACACCAACAGTACACCTCCCCTGCCACTACCACACCTACAGTACACCTCCCCTGCCACTACCACACCTACAGTACACCTCCCCTGCCACTACCACACCTACAGTACACCTCCCCTGCCACCACCACACCAACAGTACACCTCCCCTGCCACTACCACACCAACAGTACACCTCCCCTGCCACCACCACACCTACAGTACACCTCCCCTACCACCACCACACCTACAGTACACCTCCCCTGCCACCACCACACCAACAGTACACCTTCCCTATACCGCCACCACGCCCTCACAACACCATTGCACCCACGCCCTCACCACAGCTTTGCCTCAGCCAAATCACATTATTTCCACAACACCACACCCTTCTTACACCTCTCCCACTACCTCCACAGCATCAACCATACCACACACTACATCCACCAGGCACCACCACCCACCCAGGAGGCCGCCCCCACACAATACCACCTTCCTGAGACTATCTCCGGCAAGAAGAGATCACACAAATCCTATACCTGCATCAGGAGCCACGCACGGTAGGTACGGTGGCAGTAAGTAATATTATTGTATTTACCAACACCCGCGTACCGTGAGAAACTGCCCTTCATACTGGGAATACCTGCCCGCTTCCACCCCGCTTTAACGAACACTGCACCTGTCTACTTTAGTTTTTCCAACCTTACATCTTGTATAACAAAATCTAGGCCAAATACGTACTTACTGTCTGTTTTATTGACAGTTGCTTCATGTGGAGCATGATAGGAAGGTTGACTGAGGTATTAGAGAATTGTGTGAGAGTCGTGGGAATATGCACCAGTGTAAGTGGTTTGTTTCTTAAGGTGTGTGAGAGGGCAGCTCACTGGTTACCTGTAACCTTAGTCCTGGGTGTTGTCAGAGGGTCGCAGGTGTGTGTGTGTGTGCGTACGTAAGTGTGTGTGTGCGTGTGTGTATGTGCTCGGTTTGCTTTGGGTTATGTGCTTATCAGCACGTGTGTGTGCATACGAGTATGCTAATACCCCACCGAAAGCTTCACTACTATGCTAATACCACACCAAGCAAAACACACTATTACCGATACGACCCTCGGTACCAGACACCTAAACAAAGGCCACCTATATATATCAACAATTAATACATATATTAACACCACACAAAATACCACACCAGTACCACTCAACATCGTCCTCACTCTCACAGTCCTGCACCTCACTCCACACCGCATATCTTCACCTCACTCTCACACCCCTACCTCGCTCCCACAACTCCACTTCACTCTCACAACCCCACACCACTTCCAGAACCCCACACCTCCACCTTACTCTCACAACCCCACAACCGAGGATCGTATCACTAAAAAAAGATGAAAAAAATCGTAAATCCCTGTATAAGAGCTTGTCCTTCAGTGGGTTGACCAAGTGGCTGCTCTGCTCCCTGTCGTTCCTCAGCAAGACGGACACGTGAATCACCCACACAGAGAGACCTGACCCAACCATCTTACCCTCTGGCCTTTACACTCATTAATTCTTGGTGTAAGCGGACAACTGAGCACCAGGACACGTCTTCTTGGTCAACCTGGTGATGGGGAAGGAGAGCTTGTGGTGATGTACTATAAGAGTGGTTATTGTCTGCTGCACGACTCCTAAGTTGACACATTATGTTGTTGTGATTGCAATAGTGGGAAGAAGGAGGGAAGAAAAGTGGAGGGTGGGTAGAACAGAATGGAAAGGGATGATAAGAAAGAGAGAGGAGGAAAGGTGAAGAGGAAGGTGAGGAAAGTTAAAATAGAAGGGCGAGGTGATAAGAAGGGCATCAGAAAAGAAAGAGAAAGGGAGAAAAAAGAAAGAAAGGGATAAAATAAGAGAATATGGTAGGATTAAGGTAGTGTGGGAGAGAGAGAGAGAGAGAGAGAGAGAGAGAGAGAGAGAGAGAGAGAGAGAGAGAGGAGGTGGTCACGAGTAACAACATGAAAGAGGTTTTAATTGGTCTAGTACTTACCAAACAAGACAAGCCTCTGGTCTGTCACTGACTCATGTTGAGCCAAGACTTGTTAACTGCCTAACTGAACACACTAGTACATATTTTGTGTCTTGTATAAGCGACGATGGAGACGATGACGTGGTGTGAAGACAGTGAATGATGTAAGGGTAAATAGAGGAGGAAATTATGAGGCTGTGTGTGTGTGTGTGTGTGTGTGTGCACCCAAACAGCTCAACAAACTTACTGTACGCCTTAGACTTACAGTGACCAATAGTGAGAGAGAGGGAGGCGCTGGTATGTGCTCCTTCACTTACTATTAATCTGGTTTTCATGAAAATATCTTGTGAATTAAATACTGAGAGTGTGAGAGAGGAGAGGCGGGTGGGGTGAAACGGTTAGATATGGAGAGAAAGGAAAATATGATAAGAGACAGAGAGAGATGGTGCTGCAGCTGGTGGTGATGGTGCTGCAGCTGGTGGTGATGGTGCTGCAGCTGGTGGTGATGGTGCTGCACCTGGTGGTGATGGTGCTGCAGCTGGCGGTGATGGTGCTTCAGCTGGTGGTGATGGTGCTGCAGCTGGTGGTGATGGTGCTGCACCTGGTGGTGATGGTGCTGCAGCTGGCGGTGATGGTGCTTCAACTGGTGGTGATGGTGCTGCAGCACCTCGTGGTGATGGTGCAGCACCTGGTGGTGATGGTGCTTCAGCTGGTGGTGAGGATGCTGCACCTAGTGGTGATGGTGCTGCAGCTGGTGGTGATGGTGCTGCACCTGGTTTTGAGGGAGCTGTAGCTGGTGGTGATGGTGCTGCAGCTGGTGGTGATGGTGCTGCAGCGGTGGTAATTGTGCTGCAGCTGGTGGTGATGGTGTTGCAACGGTGGTGATGGTGGTGCAGCTAGTTGTGGTGGTGCTGCAATTGGTGGTGATAATGGTGGAGCTGGTGGTGACAGTGGTGGCGATGGTGGTACTGATGGTGATGGTGCTGCTATTGATGGTGATCTGGTGGTGATGGTGCTGCAGCTGGTGGTGTTGGTGGTAAAGGTGGTGGTGATAGTGTTGGTGGTGCTGCTGCAATTGGTGGTGATAGTGGCGGTGATGGTGCTATAGATGGTGGTGATAGTGTTGGTAATAGTGGTGGCAATAGTGGTGGTGATGGTGGTAAAGGTGATAGTGGTGGTGATGGTGCTACTGTGGGATGGTGCTGTAGATGGTGGTGATAGTGTTGGTAATAGTGGTGGTGATGGTGGTGGTACAAGTGGTGGTGATGATAGTGATGGTGGTGATGGTGGTGGTGATCCAAGATGTTTGCCGCTAAGGTAACCTACTCCCTTCTTACCCTCCTGTCTTCAGTCGTTATCATAAGAACGCTGCTATAACAGTCATTTTCCACACCAATTACCTACGAGCCTGTCTCCCAAACAAGAAAAATGCTTCATATCTGGCGCATTTATCACAACCAACCTTCTCAAGAGAGGTAGAAAATATGCATCACAAAAGTAGATCAAACGGAAGGGCGGACAATTCAGGGTCTTGATGAGCCAAGTGGTCAGTTTGGCGTCTTAGGGAACCGAGCGGTGCGGTGCGTTTCTCTGATGCTGCTGCCAATCCTACTTGATATCCTTCATACCTGCACCCACGCTGGTATACCCACAACCTGTTCTCTGGTACCTGCAGCGCCGATGGTACCCTACGACTTTCCTCCTGGTACCTGCACCCACGATGGTACCTGCGACCTGTTCATTTGTACCTGCACCCACGCTGGTAGCCCACGACCTGTTCTCTGCTAGTACGAAGAAAGGTCTTAACTGGTAGTTCATAAATTCTCACCAATATACTTAGGACATATTATATACTGTACTGTATACGGTTTTATCCTCTCTCTCTCTCTCTCTCTCTCTCTCTCTCTCTCTCTCTCTCTCTCATCCTCCCCACCACTCGGGGCTCCATAAAGCAGGGTGTTGAGTCGCCCCATAACCACTTCCTGTCGAAGCCAATAACAATGTAGCGGGCCTGACCGTGAGCACCCGAGTCCGTCCGGTGATATACCCTGAAGGAGAGTGGCTGTGTCCTACATGTCCCAGCCTCACCGCCTCACCTCCCAACACCAAGCCCAAATACTACGTCACAGCCCCAACACCAAGCCTTAGCACTACACCACAGCCCCCGAAGCCCTTATACTATCCCTTGGCCCTAACATTAAGCCCTAACACCTTGCCTCTGCCCCAACACATCCTCCATTACAGCCCAAACACTAAGACCCTCGGATATGTCCAACAACGTCTTAATGAAGCCCTAAAAACACTTCAAATAGACCTAACAATGTCTAACACTAATCCTCCATACAGCCCCCAACGTTGCTCTCCCTAACACTAAGCCCCAACATAGCCCCACCGATGCTTCTCCTCCCACACAGCCCCCAACACATCCCCAACACAGCTCATATGTCATTAGGAGCCTGACGGAACTTTGAAGGAGCCGGACAATACAGGAACCAGTTCTGGCATGCATTAAAGTTTCAAATTCCTTCTAAGACATCAAACAAGGGATCCACTGCCTTCAATGAGCCCAAACCTCCCAACAAACTACCTGTCTGCTTACCGACCTGTACACCCATATACCTGCCTCACCTCGCTTATTCCATCACCTTTATCCAAAAATCACGATAACTGGATGTTTTTCTCTGAGGTAAAGACTATTTATATCATAATATATGGAGGAACCTTATAGTAATGTGTGTATAAGCAAGGTATAACAGTGAAATTAAGTAGTTGTTCATATAAACGGTGTTGGAGTGTACCTGTCTGGCTGTGAACCTGTCTACCTGTTGGTCCAGCGGGTGACGGAGTTGTGTATTGTGTTCTGACGGACCGTCGTTTAAACACCGGCAGACCAGCGGCGGTGGTGGCGGTGGAGGCGACTCACACACACACACACACATACACACACACACACACACGAACCAAGACACTATTTCTCGCTGTTTTTTACCTACATCTTCGGGAGGGTCATTGGTGCCTGCTGGGAAGGAGGAGGAGGAGGGGTCAGGAAACTAGGGCATGAGGGAGTGGGAAGAGAAGGTGTGGGGGGGGAGGGGGCGTGAGGCTGGACACTGGCAGGATCTTGCACACATATCAACGGTCAGAACTCAACCGATCGTCTCTGAAGGGGTTAGTGGGTGGTGAATGGAGGCGGTGAAGGGGATTATAGTGATGGTGAAAGATTGTGTTGTGGTAGTAGACAGTGGTGGAGATGGTGTGGTAGTAAGCAGTGGTGGTGGAGATGGTGTGGTAGTAAGCAGTGGTGGTGGAAATGGTGTGGTAGTAAGCACTGGTGGTGGAGATGGTGTGGTAGTAAGCACTGGTGGTGGAGATGGTGTGGTAGTAGGCAGTGGTGGTGGAGATGGTGTGGTAGTAAGCAGTGGTGATAGAGATGGTTTTGTGGTGATTGTGGAAGTAGCGATAGTTATAGTAGCAGTATTAGTAGTGGTGTGACTGGTAACGGTGCGGGCAGTGTGAGTGGTAGTAGCATTATTAGTGATGGTAGGTGGTGGTTGATATAATGGTAGTGGTAATAGTGGGACTTATGATGGTAGTAGTAGTAGTAGTAGTTTTAATGATGGTAGTGGTGGCAGTCGTGGTGGTAGTAGCATTGATAAGATGGTAGCAATGGTAATGGTATCAGTGATAGTGGTGTTAGTAATGGTGATCTTGGTTTTGGTAGTTGTAATAATGGTAGTGGTGGTAGTGGTGGTAGTGCTGTTGTTATTATAGGTGACAGTCTTGGAGATGGAAATGGTATTGATGGTAGTGGTCGTTTTAGTAGTGATGATGATGGATGTATTGGCAGTGGTGATGGTGGTAAGAGTGATGGTGGTAATGGTGATGATGGTAGTGGTGATGGTAATAATGTTGATGGGCGTAGTGGTAATGATGATGATGGCAGTGGTGATGGTAGTAATGATAACGGGTTAGTGGTGATGTTAATAACGGTAATGATGGCTATGGTGATGGTAGTAATGGTGATGGGGGTTAATGGTAGTTAAAATGATGATAATGTTGGTGATGATAATCGTGTGGTTGTTTTGGAATATTACAGATGATGCTATTCCCATTGTAGGTGGTCATGGTATTAGGCCGATGGTAGTGGTGATACCATGTAGGTGGTGGCCGTGGTGTTATGGTGGGTGGTTGTGGCGATGATGATCATGGGCAAGTGGTGATGGTGATGCGTGAGGTGGTGGTAGTAATGGTGGTAGTGGTCAGGGAAGTGGTGATAAAGGGAAGGCAGGTGTCATTGGTGGTGGTGGTGGTGGAGGGCAGGTGTCAGGTAGATAGGTGTTGGTGGTGGTGTTGGTGGTGGTGATGGTGGAGGAGGGCAGGTGTCACGTAGATGGGTGGTGGCGGTGATGGTGGAGGAGGGCAGGTGTCAGGTAGATGGGTGTTGGTGGTGGTGTTGGTGGTGGTGGAGGAGGGCAGGTGTCAGGTAGATGGGTGGTGGTAGGGGGTCAGACAGCCAGGGCCTCCACTGGTTTATGAGCTTCCAAACTTCTTATTACGCCACCCTGATAGTGCTGGGGCAAGGTGGGGGAGGGGGGTCTCTCTCTCTCTCTCTCTCTCTCTCTCTCTCACGTACGTTCAACCACATACCGGTGGATGAAATGGGTTATATATTTGTGTCTGTATATATCATTTTTGTGTTTATGTTTTGTCAAGAGTCATCTGTATCTAATATAATGTGGAAACAATATGCCTCAGAGACGAGTGGACCAGTAAAGACGACCGAGTGTAAGTTTGTGCTCCTATGAACGCCCTTGTTATTCATCTTAACCAACTTTATCACTGTGATTATTCATCATCAGTTTCTATATTACAATGGACAGCCCTCACTGTCAGGTCGGGTGTAGCTGACATTCATGAACGAGATACTCACAGTTACTCATACTCTCCAATAAATGTAATACTAATAATAAGATAGTATATTCTCTTCTTTTTTTGGGGGGGGGGGGGGTAGGGTAATTACTTTTTCGAACATTTCAAAAGACAAACATCATTCCTGGAAGACGTCCAATGCTATTGTAAAGTTTCAAAACAGTTAATTTAATCTTCTTCGATAAAAACTCTGTCGCAGAAAGACTCACTGACTGACGGATGGACAACACCATTTCCTCACACTGATGGGAGGAAACGCGACATAGGTTAAAAATAACTGCTGGTGTCATGGGCAGGTTTAGGTCCAGGGTGCAGGAGGAGGACCTAGAATGAACCTCACACCACAACTACTGTTGTGTATTACAGCAATGCTTTTTCTATGTTGCACAACAAGATTCTGTTAACATCTGCTGAGGTGAGTTACACTTTACGGTGGCCTCAGCACCTCGCAGCACCCGCGTCCCGGAGACAAGGTCAGAATTTTTATCCACCCGACTATGTCTTTTTACTTTTTTTGCGTTTCATATATACAGAGTCGTTTGTACCTCTACAAGAAGTTTATTTTCATGAGAGCGGTTTTCGTGTACCATTTACTGATTAAGTTTTATTGACAAAGTATATCACCAACTGACGCTCCTAAAACTATTTGCTCTCATACATCTGTTTAAGTAGTAGTGTTTACAGTATCAGGTTGAATCATCTCTATAAACATATTTGTTGTTGAGGCAGTGGTTACTAACATCCTTTCTGCTTATGTTGTGTGTAAAAGACACTTAGTACATCAACGCTGCTACAGTCATTTATACTTTCCTTTAAAAGTACACACAAATGATGGGTTGGCTTTTACACGTTACACTTATGAGATAACAAAGCTCGTTTTGTATCATTATTACTTTCTCTTTCAGTAGGGTTCAATAACATCTTCCCCAGTGGGGTTAATGTAACCAACAGGGAAAACTTTCGTCATTTCAAATTTTTTAGTTGTTAATCTTTCGGTGAAATATCCTTCAATCATCATTGTAAGAGTATAAGGATTCGTATCATTGTCTCAGTGAAACATCACCGTCATCAGTCCACACACACTGTCCCTTGACCACCAACAGTACACCGAGTCTTATACTATACATGGTTGTTGCCAGTAAGAGTCAGGAGTTGGCAGCACCCACACGACTATGTCTGGCATGTCAGGAGCAGGTCAGTTATAGCGGTGGTTTTATTTGTACCCATCACGTAAACACAACAAGTTACTTCTCATTTCTTACCATAAAAAGAACATATATGATAATTATAAAAGCACCAGTATGCACATTATATATTTCTTATTTCATCCTTCTACCACCACATTCTAATAGCATATTTGCTCACGAGAAGGAAGTGGAGCCACAGTGTATTCCAAGACGGCGTCCCAAGAAAATGGTCAATAGAACTCAAGAGGCCACGGGAATCAAGGAATGGTGAGGTCTATTCAAAACAGGAATCGGGACAGGAATGTGTGGCCTCCCGGGGTGATGGAATCTGGCGTGAATAGTGGTATTGTTGGGGCTTAGTGAGAGCTGGTCCGTGGTGGCCGCTGGTGTCGGGCTAACCAGGGATTTCTTCTTTATTTTTGTTGTGTTGCTTGTAGGGTGGTGGTGGTGGTGGTGCCGTGTGTGTGTGTGTGTGTAACAATAGCTCAAGTAATGTAACATAACAGTTTATAGCCATAATAGACTACTGCACTATTAAGAAAGGCATTAGTTGGTACTGAAGATGGAAAAGTCAGATTACGATACCAAGTTTAAAAGGATAACAATACCTTAAAAGAAGAGTTCACTGATCAACTGACTCATAACAAAACAGGAAATATGTGAACACTTCAGGAAAATTGGACTATAATGTTAAATGTTATATAAAAGCTTAGAACTGATGTCAAAAAAGCTTATTTAAGATTGAGGGAACATTGTAGACTGATATAACATAGACAATGGTAGTAAGAAAATTATTACTGTTATTTAAGGTGATAATAGAGTCTACTGGAAGAGGTAATACTGTGTTAATCAACTCTAAAACGGTGGATTGTATCCCGGACGTATTATGGTAGAGTAGTTGGGATATTATGTAAGATATAAATAAAAAAAGACGATTACGGCGAAGACGAAAATGACGAAAACAACGACGACAAATAAGAATAAAATTGGTGCATAGAACAAATAAAAAAAAACATAAATAAATGACGAGAAAATAACAGAGAAGAGATAGATAGGATGAAGGAATAGAAGCAAAGAGGAGACGTAGATGTGCAGGAAGAATCATCAACATAAGAAACTATATGAGTGACGGAGAGTAATGGAAAAACACAAGCAGGAGACACACTCATAAACACATACCTAAATAACCATGTGAATGATTATATAGTGAGTCTAGGTGAGTGCGATACGTGTAAGTACAATGATAAGAGACAATACAGCAAATTAGAGTGAAAAAAATAGGTCATAGGGTATTAAAACTTAGGTCATTTTCTGAGCTTATAACCACGATAAAAGGAAATTGTTAGATTTTGCTAATTATCTACTACTAAATTGTCTGTAGATGCTCTCTCTCTCTCTCTCTCTCTCTCTCTAAGCTATATATCACTCTTACTAAAGCATTCTTAGACTCATGGTCCGTGTCACCAGCAAGGAGTTAGAGCATTAATGACGCTCTGTAGCCTGAACACCGTAATTATCAACAACAACCAAATAAAAATTACGTAACTCGTCCCTTATCCACTCCATGACCAGCCAGACCGGATTACCACCCAGCCTGTCTGTTAGTATTGTCGACAACCTTGATTAATTACGCAGGATCTCCCGTCCCTAAAGACGTAAAAGATTTGATTATTGTTTTTTTTTTTAATATTACCTACACTCCAGCAGTTCATCGACAGAGGGGCGTAAGATCGTTAACATGAAGATATTTTACTCGGTATATTCACTCGGTCTTATAAAGATTGTTTTGATATACTCAGAGCGATAGTCAGTTGTTTTTGACTCATGTCTTGGGGTAACTGTCTGTCCTTTTCGTAAATGTTTATTCTTTTTTTTCTATTCTTTTTAACTTCGCTCGTTTCTTTTTTAAATCATTTTATCTTTCTGTATTTTCTCTCTATCATCTTCCTTTTTCTTTTGTTACTGTTAATATTAATTATTGCTTATCATTAACATTACTGCTGACAACTCCGCTTTCTTCCATTCAATTATAAAAAGGTAAAAAGACCAGAAATCACCCAAAATACAGTATGCAAAATTAAGGAACACGAATATAGAAAAAAAAAAATAAGGAAACGAAAAAGGTATCAGACAAGGCGCAAAAAAAAGAGACAAAATAGATTGACAAAGTTTATTACTCAAAAGTGAATTGTCTGAGAAGGAAACCGAGAAGGAGATGGAAAGAGAAGTTAAGAGAAGCACTAGACACAAGAAACAGCGGTGGGCATGGCTGACAGGAAAACAGCTTAGCATCCCACAGAGAGTAACATAAGAGATGTTCACGTAAGCCCATAATATTAACCTCACCCCAATTACTGTCATTCTGCTTCGATTCTGTTGATAATATTATATATATCATAAAAATGTTCCTAATTACCCTGTTTTCTGTACGTAATGATGATGATCAGAAAAACAAATCTGTGGAGAAGGTTCCCATTTAAAGAGCAGCAGAAACAGAAGAATATATTGCGATCTTAACCCATTGAGTACGATATCTTAACCCTGTCAGTACAGAAACTTAACCCTTGAGTATAGTATATGATAACTTAACCCCTTGAGTATACGATAACTTAACCCCCTGAATATGATAACTTAATCCCTTGAATACGATAACTTAAGTTCTCTTGACATCATTCAACATTAAATCTGTTTACTGGTTAAGTAAAGTGTGCATTAAACCACACTGCTGTTCTCTGGCTCTGATACCTGGGAGATTAACCGGTACAAGTGACATAAATATTGATCACATCAGGATAGTTGTATGTCATGTAAGACTGGTCACCAAAGCATGGGTGTTGTAGAAGTGGGGGTCATGGGTGTTGTAGAAGTGGGGGTCATGGGTGTTGTAGGGGTGGTGGTTAAAGGTGCTGTTGGGGTGGGGGGTCAGAGTTGGTGAGAGGAGAGGGTCAGAGGTGGTGTAGGGGCGGGGGTCATGGGTGTTGTAGAGGTGGGGGGTCAGAGTTGGTGTAGGGGCGGGGGTCAGAAGTGCTGTAGAGGCGGGGGTCAAAGTTAGCGTAGTGGTGGGGGTCATGGGTGGTGTAAATATAAGATTCATGGGTGGTGTAAATATAAGATTCATGGGTGTTGTAGAGGTGTAAGTCATGGGTGGTATAGGGGCGGGGGTCAGAGGTGCAGGGGTGACCAGAAGGCAGATAGGCCGTGCGTCGTTATGCCACTAATTATGGTCCCACATGCTACCTGTCCCACTTTCCTTGGGTACCTCACATACCACACCGTCTTACACCTGTTGTCTCCACGTTACCTGCCTGATACCTTCCCGATACCTTTCCTCCACGAACCCAATACATACCTCACCTTTATGGATACTGTCTCCCTATACCTACCTAATACTCATAAAACACCTGTACTTAAAGTTCTTATAACACCTGTGCCATCTGATCAATACCTGCCCGAGAGATGTTAGATACCAATCCGATACTCATCAGATACCAGACAAATACCTTCCCACCATATCTTCTCATCCTTTCTCCCAGGGCCTTTCTAACCACCCGATACAGTACCTGATACCTGCTGTATATGGTATCTATCTTACAGTATATATCCCCCCTCGTTAACCTCCACCATCGACATGAGGAATCAATCACCTATAATCAACTGATGCGATTATAACTTGATGGTATATAATTGATTTTGTTTACAGTCAATCGTCTATTCTCTAATATAAAGGCTCAATGACTGGTTGTTAATTGGTTAGTTGACTGATTGACTGATGTGTAATTAGTCGATTGAGTGAATTGAATGATGGAGTTGACTGACTGAGACTGACTGACTGACTAGGTGGAGCGGACTAAATGACAGTTAGGTGATTGGTTGGATTGACTGGTATATAGGTGGCTGGGTGGCTGTTCTGCTGGTCGTCTGGTTGGGTGACTGTTCTGCTGGTCGTCTGGTTGGGTGACTGTTCTGCTGGTCGTCTGGTTGGGTGACTGTTCTGCTGGTCGTCTGGTTGGGTGACTGTTCTGCTGGTCGTCTGGTTGGGTGAGTGTTCTGCTGGTCGTCTGGTTGGGTGAGTGTTCTGCTGGTAGTCTTGGATGGCTGTTCTGCTGGTCGTCTGGTTGGGTGAGTGTTCTGCTGGTAGTCTTGGATGGCTGTTCTGCTGGTCGTCTGGTTAGGTGAGTGTTCTGCTGGTAGTCTTGGATGGTTGTTCTGCTGGTCGAGTGGGTGGGTAGGTATCTGGGTGAGTGGTGACGTCAGCTGATTGGTTGGAAGCGCTCAAAACACAATACCCTCTACCTAACCCGTGTCGCCCGTCCCTACTACCCACACCTGTCACCACTCACCACCCACACCACTACATCCGTCACCACTCACCATACCACCACACCAGTCATCACCAGTCACCACTCACCATTCGCACCACAATACGAATTAAAAATAATGCAGATAGGATCCATATTTTACAATGTTTGGAATGTTGTGAGTCCAAGAAAGAAGAAACAAGGAATATGGACAGTGAAAGTTAATACAGGAGACACGATAACTAATGAAAGTATAAACTGTTTATATTTAATTAAGAAGAAACTTTTTTTTGGGGGGGGGGGGGCAGTGAATGTAATCAATGTCATTTGTGTTCCTTTAGTCTATGGTGGATTTCAGTCGGTGTTTAGTACAGTTGTAATATTCAGTCAGTCGACCATACTGGGAGAACTGATTTGACTGAGGAGGGCATTAAAGTGAGAGGATAAATTTTGGTGTAGGTTTGTGTCATTGGTAAAGGAGTGTGAGGTGGTGGAAGAGTTAGAGAGAGAAGAGAAAGTCGATGAGGGTGAAGGAAAAAGAGGTTGAGAGCAAGAACCTGACCACAAGAAGAGAATAAATGTTGTGGTCAGAGATAAAGGAAAACATCCAAGTAACTGTAGAAGAGTAAATGGTTTCTGGAGCACAGGAGCAAGTTAGGTGCACATTTTATAAGGACGAGAAGAAGAATGCAATGAACCCGGATTTATTTTTTTCTTGTAGTGAGTCTAGAAAACACAAGTCGGGTATAAATATGGTACAGGTACTGAGGGGATGTTGTAATCAGGATCAAGGGCTGACTTTTGACCAGATATTGAACCTAGAAGACAGACTTAAGTTTGTTATGGTGACTTGTAAGATCGGGAGAGAAAAGGAGAGGTTATGATGTGCTAAGAGAGGTTGTTGTTAACTACTTGGCTAAGGACTAAAAATATTTACCGTTTATTAGTTTAGAGTTAAAATTTTGTGCTTTAGACTGTAAGAAAGATCCCTCTGTGTGGTTGATGGTATGTCTGTCTGGTATGGAGAAGCTGTAGTGTATGAGCTCTAATTAATTTGGTCTTAGTGAAGCGTCTGGTTTTTAAAGGAAGTTTGTTTTGTTAAGCGGCTCATTGAAGCAGAGCTGATCCTGGTTTCATTGTAATACAGAATAAGGAGTAAAATGTTCTGTACAAGTTTATGTAAAATAAACAAATAGTACTTCTACACCAACTGAGTCACTACATATAAAACTAAATAAATTTACCTCTCTAAATATATTAGGGTAAAGAAATATCTCTACAAATATCTTTGGGTGGCTCGATAAAATCTCATTTGAATCTGTGGAGCGAGGACAATAGAAACCGTCAGCCAGAAACAAGTTTTGTATTGTCGACCGACCGCACATTCAATTCATCAACACTTTTTCTTCTTCCTAGGCCATGGACGATTCACTGATTGGGTTCCTATGCATTTGTAATCACTCCAATCACGTCTCTTAAACATTCCTTCAAGAAGGGAACAAGTGTGCTTCTGGTCCCAGCCAAGGCAGGTCTTCAGCGTTTCAACAGTGCTGTAATTCATTTAAGCTTAAGGTTGAAAATCGTATCTTACCTCAAAGACTATCTGACCCTTTGGGTTACTTGAATAAGTGTCCCACAAGAACGAGTCTTCCAGTTTCTTCCAGCGAGATTCTTAAGTCTTTTCTCTTCCAAGTCCTCCTTGGAGGCGGCCGAGAAAGAGTCTCACCCGCTGGCTTAGTAGAGGGGCCACTAACCAAACATTCTTTGTGCTCCCTCTCTCTCCTGCCTCACAAGTGGAGGGCCATGGAGGGAATTTTCTAGTGCTGAGTGGAGGGTAGCTACAAGGGAGGGTCCTGCATGGAATCTGTTGGTGTTGAGTGGAGTAGAGCAATAAGTGGAGAGCCCTGGAGGGAATCTGATAATGTGGATGGGCACGGGCACCGACATGTGGAGGGAACCTGTCGATAGTGGCTCGATGGAGGGCACCCACACCTGAAACTACTAGTGACATATAGAAGGAGGACAGCTAAAAGGAAGGAACATGGTAATGATGGTGGAGGGTGGGGACTAGGGAGCCTAAAATGGAGGGAAGCTAAAGGGGTTGGGAAGGAGTACAATCACCGGCGAAAACAAGAGGAAGGAAATGTGAAAGTAAAATTCAGTAAAATGGAGGAACAACGAAGAAACAAAGCATAACAAGCACCACTAACCAAAATGTAAAGAAGACCACAAAGCAAGGATAACAATAGATAACGGAGAAAAAATATGAAAAAATTAGATAAAGGGTAGAACAATAGAGGTAACACAAGAACGGTCGAAACAGTAGAGAGACCACAAGGTAACGAACGAATAGAACAGTGAAGGAAGACCCGGAAGGAGGGAGCTTAAGAAAAAAGTGGACCAGTTACCAAAATAAACCAGAGGCTGAACCAAAAAGCTGTAGGGAAAGTGCAGGGCTGGGAAAAGCCAACACATCAATAAAAATGAAGAAGAAATAAAGGAAAAATCAGTGTTAGTACCGACAAGAGAAAACGTGAATCTCATTAAGATTTTTCAAGCTTCGGGAAAAAAGTTTTGGAAGACAGAAAAAAAAATAGTATAAGTATCCCGATTTTTTTTTTTTTTTTTTTATATATATATATGCAACTATGGTACAAGGTCTTATTATTTATGGATATAAATTAATTTGTGTGAGGATTGGAAATACTCCAGGAGGAATGAGGCAACGCTGAGTATACATATTACATCGAAGACGGAGAGGAAGCCGTCACCCCTAGCAGGACCCAGACAAAAACACAAGTCAGGACAACGGAGTGTGTTGTCTGACCACCACACAGCACATTAGACTCTCGCGTGTAGCAGTCAGAGAAAAGGCAAAAACATCTCAAGTGTTTCCAATTTCTGTAGCTGTAATTTATAATGTAAAAAAACACAAGGAAAAGAATGTGATAGAACTGTCAAGGATTGCTGGAGAGATGCATTTGTTTAAATAATTAAATTGCTTCATCACGTTAGATGATTTATACAACTTTGAAAAAATAAAGTCTCTAATAGTTGATTCTAGTTAACGTGTTCATAAAAAAATAATACTTAGGATTAACTGATAGGAAGATTCTACGTATAATTGTATTTTGAAGTCAAATACAGTTGATATTGCAGTAATTAGAAGGAAATCTTCCTCTTAGATTAGTATTTACATCCTACATCCTATTGTTTATGATAACAATATTTTTGTTGTAACTTTCAAATCAAGTTGAGCTGCTTATAAATAAATGATTTATAAAATTTACAGTTTTTACAGTGAAATTAGATTGAAGAAAATTGCCGAGGAGAGAAAGAACCTAAAGAAGCACCGTGACGTTGGTGAGAGGAGAGGAGGACCCTGGGGGGATACCTCAAGCTTACGTCGTAATTCCTGCCGGACTCCCTTTGTCAGTAATGTAACTCAACGTTTTAAACAGTTTTTATCATTTTTATTGATATTATACAAGGAGCAGCAGGAAACCACTTTGCACAAAATATTCATATACAAAATTCTAATGCTCTTGGATATATTGCATTATACATTTGTTATGAATATTTCGTGTTGCATGGTTTACAGGATATCATATTTGGAGCAAAATAATCATAAGTGCGTCTTCAGTCGAACGTTTTTTGTGATGTGAACCACAAAAGATTCATAAGCACAGCAGTTGTGTACTCTTCAGGTATATTTTTCATTTTATATCGTAAACTGCGTCAACACTAATCATTCCAAGAAATCGTCACCTGAGTTAAATGTAATTAGTATCAAAGTGGCAATACTATACAAATCAGATTACAGACACCACCATCAACTGGAAATACAAAAACTAATAATACACTATAGCAGTGGCCGGGAATGACAAACCAGTGGGTATGTCTTCATCATCGTATTAAATCAACATCAAGTTCTAACGATTTCGTCTAAACTCAATAGACAAACAAGCATTCACCATCTCATATATTTCTCCCTATAATCAATATCCCAGCGACATACCTCGAGCAACGACAGCCGCTCGCCCATACTAGTTAATAAAAGGTGATATTCTACTACCTGTTTTAACCATTGAGAAACGAGTACCAAGGTAGCTGGAACTGAGAGGGTAGGCACGAGGGAGCCCTTGTGTTTAATCTGTAAAGCTGCCATTGCTAGCCAGCCGGGTGGAAGAGGCGGGTCAAAGGCACAGCTCCACATCAGCGCCGAGCCTCTTGAAATGGCCTTTTTTCTTGCCCGACAACACTAGTACGGGGGAGGTGACGGCCTGTCCTACCTGCCCTCTCTGCCTACTGTTGTATTTTTTATATTCATCTACGAGTCTACCTCCACTTCTGACCATTAACAGTTTTTTTTTTTCAGTGATAGATCGTTCATTTAGAGTATTTGTAGCGTGAAGTTATCCGTTTCTTGTTATCAATATTTTATCTGAAGTTAGAAAGTTCCATGGCAGATTATCAAGTTTGACGTACAGTACAGTACATAAACACCTTGCCATAATATACATGTGTTTATATATTGCAATAAATTAAATCGCTCTATTCCACGCTTTTATAGCCTGTGTGTGTGTGTATGTGTGTGTGTGTGTGTGTGTGTGTATGTGTTAAGGACATTTATAAATATACTATAACAATTTATAACTCCGTGTTGTACAGAAGCCTCGTATGGACCTTGAGATATATAGTGATGTAGATAATATTAAACAAACTTGATATATACAGTAACTAACCCCTACAAAAATCCATATAATCCCGAATTAATTTTCCTTTCACTATTATTAATTACATAACTCATCACTCTCTGGAGAATATAAATATCACACCTCAGTACAAACCACCACGTGTCTGGGATGTAGTACTGGATCACTCGGGTCAAGAAAGCCATACACTGAGAGTAACTTCAGATCATTGGACTTCTTTTGTTTTCGCTCTCTACACGACCCCTGCAGCCCGTACTTACCTTACGGACTTCCCCTTCATTGCCTTACACTCTAGGCACTTAAAAAAACGATATTACATCACAAAGTTTCTTATAAGAACTAATACGTCAAGTTTTCAGTACGTCGTTTATATAAGCCACAAGACAGTTAATTAGGTGTGTGTGTGTGTGTTGTGTGGATTTAGATCTGATTGTTTTACTATGGAATATCATATTGTAAATTGTGTTTCTATATCCATCTGTTGTGCAGCGCGGGTCTTGTGGGATATTAAGCCGATGAAACGTATGATTTCCTTTTGTTTATATTGGCCACCTCCATCAGTTATGACTGGTGTTCTTCGAGGCCCAGTGAGGGACATCCTCCAGGGGGCCCAGTGCAAGTACAGGGTTAGGGTGTTGGGTCACAGTGCAGTGTACAGTCGGTGTAGGGTCAGTGTAGGGGTCATAGTGTAGGGTCACAGTGTAGGGTCACAGTGTAGGGTCAGTAGTGTAGAGTCAGTGTAATGGTCATAGTGCAGGGCCATAGTGTAGGGTCAGTAGTGTAGAGTCAGTGTACGGGTCATAGTGTCGGGTCACAGTGTAGGTTCAGTAGTGTAGAGTCAGTGTACGGGTCATAGTGTAGGGTCACAGCGTAGGGTCACAGTGTAGGGTCAGTAGTGTAGGGTCAGTGTAGGGGTCATAGTGTAGGGTCACAGTGTAGGGTCAGTAGTGTAGGGTCATAGTGTAGGGTCATAGTGTAGGGTCAGTAGTGTAGAGTCAGTGTACGGGTCATAGTGTAGGGTCACAGTGTAGGGTCAGTAGTGTAGAGTCAGTGTAGGGGTCATAGTGTAGGGTCACAGTGTAGGGTCAGTGTAGGGGTCATAGCGTAGGGTCATAGTGCAGGGTTATAGTGTAGGGTCAGTAGTGTAGGATCAGTGTAGGGGTCAGAGTGCAGGGCCATAGTGTAGGCTCAGTAGTGTAAAGTCAGTGTAGGGGTCATAGTGTAGGGTCATAGCGTAGGGTCAGTAGTGTAGAGTCAGTGTAGGGGTCATAGTGTAGGGTCACAGTGTAGGGTCAGTAGTGTAGAGTCAGTGTAGGGGTCATAGTGTAGGGTCATAGTGTAGGGTCAGTAGTGTAGAGTCAGTGTACGGGTCATAGTGTAGGGTCACAGTGTAGGGTCAGAAGTGTAGAGTCAGTGTACGGGTCATAGTGTAGGGTCACAGTGTAGGGTCAGTAGTGTAGGGTCAGTATAGGGGTCACAGTGTAGGGTCACAGTGCAGGGTCAGTAGTGTAGAGTCAGTGTAGAGTCAGTTTACAGGTCATAGTGTAGGGTCACAGTGTAGGGTCAGTAGTGTAGAGTCAGTGTACGGGTCATAGTGTAGAGTCACAGTGTAAGGTCAGTAGTGTAGAGTCAGTGTACGGGTCATAGTGTAGGGTCACAGTGTAGGGTCAGTAGTGTAGGGTCAGTGTAGGGGTCATAGTGTAGGGTCACAGTGTAGGGTCAGTGTAGGGGTCATAGTGTAGGGTCACAGTGTAGGGTCAGTAGTGTAGGGTCAGTGTAGGGGTCATAGTGTAGGGTCACAGTGTAGGGTCAGTAGAGTCATTGTAGGGTCACCTTGTAGTGTAGAGTCAGTGTAGGGTCACCTTGTAGTGTAGAGTCAGTGTAGGGTCACCGTGTAGTGTGGAATCAGTGTAGGGTCACCGTGTCTTGTAGAGTCAGTGTAGGGTCACCGTGTAGTGTAGAGTCAGTGTAAAGTCAAACTAGATAACTCCCTTCTTACATCCGACCCAAGCGAGAAATCGACCCCAAGTCGCCGTGTCCACCGATATCCCCGTACTATAGAGTGAACCATAATACAGCTCCCGGTGAACACTACTGGACACCAATATTAATAGTTAAGACATTTAGATATGGTTATGTAATTTGAATACCAAAATAAAATACATCTTTATAACGAAGTGTCTATGTTTAGAAAAAAATTTAAAGGAAAATATATATGGGAAATAAATTATATATCTCTCCCCACGAGAAATTAATATCGTTTTGTGCGGGACAAAGTGCTTTAGTTACTTTACGGTAAACACATTATGATAAACTCACGGGAGGTGGTGCACGCTCCAGCAGGCGACGGTTGGAGTATTATTATGAGCAGGAGATTAAGTTTCATTTAACGCGGGCAGACCTGCCTGGCTTGACGACTGAACAAGGCGAGATGTTTGTACAAGTGGGGGGAGACCTGCGCCTTAATTACCACAGGTAGACACCAGCTAACCTGTCCCACCTGCTCCCTCACAGTCTGTTCTTCTTCCTCTTCCTTTCTTCGTATTATTATTTGTAATTTAAAATTTTCTAATTCCTTCTTTTTCTTATTTTTTCACCGCTACATTTGTCCTTATAAGTTCGTTAGTTCTATCGATGTTTCCTTCAGTCTTTAATGTTTTAATTATCTTCACTTAATGACCAACACCAAGATAAAGTTCACGAAAATCTATCAATAGATTTATGTTCATCCTACACATGTTCTCTTCATGACCAGTTGAGACACTTATGGCCACACTATTATTACCCTTGGGAGTAAGACTGACGGAGGTGACATGATAACCGGTCCAGGTGTCAGCGTGAGTTAGTGTCCACGTCAGCTGATTGGTTAGGAGGAGCTTTTTTGTTGTAGTTAACAGTAGTTCATAGCTAAGTGTTATTTCTTTTACTATAATTAATAGAAATAAAGCTATGTTTATATATGAGAATCAGTCTGTCAGTCTGTCAGTCAGGAGGCAAAGGTCAGGCTTATATCAGTGTTTATGGTATAAGGCATCTCTAGAATCATCAAATATCTAGGATGATTTTCCTTTTGTTATCCTGACCTAGCTACTACCTGGCCAGTGTGTCTTAAGAACGACACCGACACCACCCATCACTCCCGCAAGGTAAGTATCTCACACAAACTTGCATCATGAACTCTATCTCTATATTTCTATTTAGTTCCGCGAAAATATTGGTCATACGAAACATGGAGCGTCAAATGATATTTATTAATCACGTTCGTCTCTCAGTGAGTAGTAATAACGTCATAGAAATGGACGACGTCAGGTGTTTATCTCCGTCGCCTAAAGGTCTACTGTACAGAAAATGAGGTCATCCCACACCTGACGCAAAATGCGACCCAGCTCGCGCATGACGTGACTGGGTAGAGAGGTCGAGAGACCCCTGTCACATATTGAAATGAGAGGGAACTATAGACTTCCATACATTTCCTAAAGAAGAGGAACTAAGATACAGTGGATTAACCTCTTCGAGAGAAAAGACAACATCAAAACTGCTATTCCTTGGATCTGCTCTGTGGGCGTACAACAGCTGTCAGAGCCTGACAGAATCTCCAGTCAATTATAAAGTAGTTTGATAACTATTGAATATGAATTTTATATACACTTCTTAAGTTTGCCATAAATTTAGCCCTAGGTATTCCGTAAATAATGTCGCAAGCAAATAAATCGATCTTCTATAGACCTTGGGTGGCCCTAGTGCCAGCCATCCTCTTACTCGAGGGGCAGCCATTATTGTTACGCGATAAAATCTGTTATAAGTATATACTGCAGTAAGTAAATAATATAAGACAAAGAACATTAAAATATATATATTTAGTTCCAGGGTTTATTTAGTTATTTATTACTTGTACTTATTACTGGTATTTGTTTTCCTCTCACCTGTATAGTTTAAGTCTTTACTGTTGTTTTGAGTAACTTTAGATTTAATTGTTTTTCTCCCAAACTTACGTCACATTCACATTTTTTAGAATATATCATAATATCATATCACCCAGGATGATGATCCTGTATTTAAAACGAAAAATTAATTAATAACACCTAGGAAATATTGGTTAAGGTTAAGTTAAAGTTTTCTATTAAGCAATTTATTAATACCTAATATGATGAAGTACATGATCGCCGATGGCCAGTTAGAAGCTTAAAATAATACATAGTAGTTATCGATATTAATCAATTATCCCTATTTAGTTTAATGGCCAGGATTATATAGTCTACGATTAAGCTTTTACAAATCATCAGTCGTTTTAGTCAAATAGACATAACATTTTGGTTTTATTATTACAACTTAATTAAGATTATTCGTATATGGTATAATTTAAGTCTTTTTCGGACATATGGTGTCTAAATTAGACTTTAAAGTAGGTTAGGTTAGGTTAGGTTAGGCTAGATTAGATTAGGTAAGTTTAGGTTAGGTTACGTCAGGTCAGGTCAGGTTACATTCTGTATGAAAGTATTCAGTTATATGTATAATGATGATCTACAGGATCATTTATGGCCAGTTAAAAGTTTCCCAAAGAGAAATACATAGAAGTTATCAGTAGTCGGTAATTATCCCCATTTAGTGTAACATACAGTATATATTAGGTGGAGTTCCGTCTTTATTTGTTTTTGTATTATTTACGTCATTTATTTGTTGACATTTACCTTAGAATAAGTAACTATTATCAAAACGAATATTGAAAAACTCACAAGTGACTGTAACATATATTTAGTCGAGATGATAATACTAATACCACGTGCTGGTCAAGCTCCGAAAGAGTTGTCCGGGGGTCTAGCTAACCCCTGGTCGGGGTTTGACCAGCACGAAAAAAAAAAAAAAAACTTTTGTGTTTGCTATACGTGATTTTGGCGACCAATAGTGTATGGGTTAACACGTTTACCTCGCAAGCGAGTGGGCCAGGGTTCGATTCCCGGGCAGTGTAAAACTATGGATTTTTTTTTTTTTTTTTTTACACCATTTGCCTCTGTCTACCCAGCAGTAATTGGGAACCTGGATAGTAATCGATTTGTGGATCGTGTTCTGGGATAATGTTTAGCCAGTGCGGTTGGCGAGTAGTCCGGTCTTCTCGAACTATTCCTTGACACTGGGTCATGCAACTCGTTAACTTAAGCTGTGGTTGTTGTGTTGGCGACAGCTTCTACACCTTAAACAAATTCACGCCTAAGTGGCTCTAGGGCCGGCCATCCTAGGACACTAGGGGCAGCCATTATTGTTACGCGATAAAATCTGTTATAAGTATATACTGCAGTAAGTGAATAATATAAGACAAAGAACATTGAAATATATATATTGAGTTTCAGGGTTTATTAAGTTATTTATTACTTGTACTTATTACTGGTATTTGTTTTCCTCTTATCTGTATAGTTTAAGTCTTTACTGTTGTTTTGAGTAACATTAGATTATTATTTTTTCTCCAAAACTTTATGTTCACGTTTACAATTGTTTTAGAATTGTTGTTAACTCTTCCTTGTGTTAGGTTCTCGACTAATATAACTGTTTACCAAGTAACGTTTTCAAAGACTGGCTAATATCATATACCGGTGAAGCAAAATCAACAAATAAATTCACAATATAATCAATACAAACTATTTACAATGCATACAAGAAACAATAATGATAAAGTAACTAAATAGGAAGTTTGCTCAGTTCGAGAATTTAGCCACTGATAAAACAACACTGTTAAACCTACAATTAAATAAAATATAATATACAGTATTTAACCTAACCGGAGCAGGAACACTTATAACATATGTCAAGACAGTTCACACAATACAAATAACAATGAACTCATCACTATGGAGGAGGAGAAGGCGAGACCCACAGCCGGCAACCAAACTGTACACAATCTGACTGACTGTAGGGATGCAGAGTTTCATTACCAAATTTGCCAAAATAATATTATACTACAAAATAAAGTAAAATGTTTGTACACGCTCAGTTCTAGCAGTAATATAACAAATATAATATAGTTTAACATAATTATGAGTACGTACTGCCGATGTATCATAATAGAAAAACATCCATAAGAATGAGAATTTATGCTGAGTGATGCTATATTTTACACATTAATGGTATAACACTAACACAGAACGTACAAACTTTTTCCATAGGGGGGGCCATAATAAAAACCATATGATGCCTGATGGGCCAATTGGGCCATACACTCACTATATTGCTTTTAAAATTCAGAAACAATTATAAATCTTAAACCTAAAACAAAATTCTTACTTACAAGTGTTTGTTGACTGTGAATTGAGTTGTTAATGGGATGGGTGGCTTTGTACTTGCTGCACTAACTCTGTGATGTCTGGCTGGATGGATCATGTAGCAACAAGAAGGGTGTTTAGTAGGTGCACATCAGTAATAGAGGACCTTAAGTTGTTCTTAGTTGTATTCATTAAAAAAAAAAAAAATGTTCACATAAGTTTGTACTTCCAAACACTGACAACATTGTTTTGTACGTGAGCAGAAAGTTGTGGATAATCTCCTCTTGGTAAATAATTCTTATAAAATTCATGTGGAGTGGAAACTTAGTCATATTTCTTCTTCAGTTCATTGTTGCACTGTAGGTCGATAATTTCCATCTGATACATCTCTGGAACGGTTTCTACGTCCAGAGTGAAAGGTGCAGCAAATAATTCTATTGCATGTCTTCTGATATCCTGAAATCTGTGTGAGAACTCATTCTGCAAGGCTGTCAACTTGTCAGCATACTTTGAAAACTGTTTGTCCTTAATTTCATACTTGCTGAGAGTTGGGAAATGGGCTGTATTATGCTTTCTGATTTGCGACTCCCAGAGACGTAATTTTGTCTGAAATCCTTTGATTAACGAGAAAAGGTCACTAATGAGTTTATCTTTTCTCTGGAGTTTCACATTCAAAGTGTTCAGATGTTGAGTAATGTCCACTGGAAATGCTAAACCCATTCCTTGTCAGTCAGTTCTGGGATACTGTTATCCTTCATATCTAAAAACAAAACAATTTCTCCCAAAAGATCATAAGATCTTCTCAGCATTCCTGCTCTACTTAGCCACCGAACCTCACTAAAATATTTCACATCACCAAACTCTGCTTCAATGTCTGCCAGTAACTGTTGAAACTGACGGTGATTCAAATCTTTCGACTTAATAAAGTTGATTGGTTTTACAAGGACACTCGCCACATGTTCAAAGCTTCTTGATGTATGACACAATGACATACAATTAGTGAAGATGAATCACTATTTAGATATTCCAATTTACCCTTAACTACAGTAAACCAACCAGGCCGTTTCTTAATCCAGCCATTGCTGGAGCTCCATCAGTTGTAATGCTTACCAGTTTCTTGTAATCAAGGTCGAACTTGCGCAGCACCATGTCTAATTCTTCAAATACATCCTGCCCAGTTGTTTTCCTTTCCTGCTTTGAAGAGAAGCCAGATCCTCTCTGATACGAAAGTCACTGTCCACACCTCGAATATACACGGCAGTACTTTCAACAAGTACTTTACAGGTTGTAGAGGTGATCATGCAGGCCAATATATTAAATGTTAAGCCTTACTGTGTGTAAGTACACTGTAAAAAATTACCGTGAATATTACAGTGTTTCACTGTAAAAATTCTACGGTTGGCCACCGTCTTTTGTTTTACGGTTATTTTTCTCGTAGTTCAGCGTTTTACAGTGACACGGTCGTCGTCTGCTATGACACCTACGGACGCCGTAATTTGGGCACTGTAAATTTTACGGTGGAACACTGGCAACTAGACTGCCAGTATTCCACCGTAAAATTTACGGCACATTTTTTACAGTGTATGTGGCAGGTATGTTGGAGACTAGCAGGCATATTGAGGTATCAGGCATACAGGGCACCTATTAAGCGAATATAGTAATCGTACTTTAAAAGAATAAAAAAAAAATAGATTTGGAGATTTTGTGCAAAAAACTCTTAAGACTCCAAGGAGAGATTGGTATCCCCGCATCCCCTGAGCAACGCTCTTGTGCGTTATGCAGAAGACCCGACAGCGGCACCCTTATTCACTACCTCCTAAGATGTCCCCACACACAACGCTTCCGTGACGCCTGCTGGAGACACGATGATCCTCCCCATACTGGCCAGATATTTTGTAAATAATATTGATTATGTGTTAAAGGAATATCCTTCCTTCCTTAGGCTTTAGTAAGCCCCTTTATAATATTTATACTGTATATACTTTTCACACTTGCCAGATGCTTCTGGTGTCATTGTACAGGGGTACCTAGTGACAGCACTAGGATCCCGCTTCCTCTATCAAGGAATAAACAATTGAAATTGAAATTGACTCCAAGGTTGGGGTAAAAAAAAAGATCTGGTAAAAAAAAAGAGGAGTGGCAACCCTGGTGTGGCTGGCTAACCCCGTCGGTGTTAGCAACTACAGTACAAAGGCAAGCATGAACTTAGCATGCTTCCCGGTTGGGCACTGTTAACGCTTCTGCGTTTCACCTTGCACAGGATGTAAGGGGGTGCCCAATAGACTAGCCCCCTCCGGGGCAATCTAAAAGCAAAACAAAACGTGTTTTATCAACTAGCAGTATGTTACAGCCAGCTATCTATCGAGTTGCTGTTCGCTATCCCTCGAAACTGGTCTTTATAGTATTCAAAATCAACTATAATGGGATAAACTTGTCATGGTGTCAATTACATTGGCCTTGAAAACAGACTAGAAAGGTAATGATTATTTAAAAATTTCCTCGATGGACTGCCGTCAAAATTTGCTAGATTTAGATACAACAATATGAATATGTAAACACTACCAGCCAGGCGGAGCTCACGTCAATGTGAACTGAACGTGAGTCTGCTTGGTCAAGGCCATTTGGTTTGTGTCTATATGAATGTACTGATGTCCTCTGTCGCCTTTATACCGGATATAATCAAATATATGATAAATCTAAAGAGTAGAGAATAACGAGAAACAATGAAAGTATAAAAAAAAAGACGAGGTTTCATTATTGCCAAACTTGTCCATTCCCACACCACATCCTCATACCAAATCACTAATTTTCATTTCCAACAGTTTTTCATTACTAAATTTATGCCAATTTGGTAATAAAAAGTACCAATTGGCAACCCTACCTGGCTGTTCTCGGGTGGTTAACCCAGTGCCAACCCTCTAATGAACGAGTTGAAGCGTTAAACCAGTCCAGTGTGGCAACTCTGGCAGTCCTCACCACGGTTTTACTTAACCAGTAGATGGTGACAGTCGTAACAGAATATATCATAATAGCATATCACCCATGATGATTATCCTGTATTTTAAACGAAAAATAATTAATTACTCTTAGGTAATATTCGTTAAAGTTAGGTTAAGTTAGTTTAGGTTTTCTAGTAAACAATTTATTAATACCTAATAAATATGATGAAGCACATGATCGCCGATGGCCAGTTTGAAGCATAAAATAATACATAGTAGTTATCGATATTAGGTAATTATCCCTATTTAGTTTAATGGCCAGGATTATATAGTCTACGATTAAGCTTTTACAAATCATCAGTCGTTTTAGTCAAATAGAGACAACTTTTGGGTTTAGTATTACAACTTAATTAAGATTAATTCGTATATGGTAAAAGTTAATTCTGTTTCAGTTAAAGCGTCGTTTACTGTCATATGGTGTCTAAATTATACTTTAAGTAGGTTAGGTTACGTTACGTTGCGTTGCGTTGCGTTAAGCTAAATTAGGCTAGGTTAAGCTAGATTAAGTTAGGTAAATTTAGGTTAGCTGGATTTGGTTAGATAAGTTCAAGTTACGTTACGGTTGGTTAAGTTAGGTTAGGTCAGGTCAGGTCAGGTTACATTCTGTATGAAAGTATTCATTTATATGTATATTTATGATCTACAGTATCATTTATGGCCAGTTAAAAGTTTCCCCCAAAAAGAGAAATACATAGAAGTTATCAGTAGTCGGTAATTATCCCCATTTAGTGTAACATACAGTATATATTAGGTGGAGTTCCGTCTTTATTTGTTTTTGTATTATTTACGTCATTTATTTGTTGACATTTACCTTAGAATAAGTAACTATTATCAAAACGAATATTGAAAAACTCACAAGTGACTGTAACATATATTTAGTCGAGATGATAATACTAATACCACGTGCTGGTCAAGCTCCGAAAGAGTTGTCCGGGGGTCTCGCTAACCCCTGGTCGGGGCTTGACCGGCACGAAAAAAAAAAAAAAACTTTTGTGTTTACTCAACGTGATTTTTGCGACCTGTAGTGTATCAGTCAGCACGTTTACCTCGCAAGCGAGTAGGGCCAGGGTTCGATTCCCGGGCAATGTAAAACTGGATTTTTTTTTTTTTCCCGCCATTTGCCTCTGTCTACCTAGCAGTAATTGGGGACCTGAAAGTTAATCGATTTGCGGATCGTGTTCTGGGGTAATGTTTTGCCAGTGCAGTTGGCAAGTCGTCCGGTTTTCTCGGACTATTCCTTGACACTGGGTTATGAAACTCTTTAAATTAAGGTGTGGTTGTTGTGTTGTCAATAGTTTCTACACTTTCAACAAATTCACGCCAAGATGGCCCTTGGGCCAACCATCCTCGTACGAATCACCTCAAGTTGTACCACCTTAAGAAGCAGCACTCCACCCCATAATTTAGATAATATTGCAAAATCCACGATGCATATTATAATGGGTAGTTTCGGTTAGGTTGGGTTAGGTTAGGCCTGAAGATTAACCACCAAGGGTCCTGACCCCACCTGAAGAATGGTCACCCTAGGTTTGGCCAAACGCTGGGGTGACGATTCTTCAGGTGATCCTTTATTACTTGTACTTATTACTGGTATTTGTTTTCCTCTCACCTGTATAGTTTAAGTCTTTACTGTTGTTTTGAGTAACTTTAGATTTCATTGTTTTTCTCCCAAACTTACGTCACATTCACATGTTTTAGAATATATCATAATATCATATCACCCAGGATGATGATCCTGTATTTAAAACGAAAAATTAATTAACTATTCTTTGGTAATATTCGTTTCGGTTAAGTTAAAGTTTCCTTTTAAACATTTCATTTAGGAGTGGATGTAGTTGCATAAAGAGAGATAAAATACTTTTATTATGGTTACTGCTACTATTAAAGATGCTTTTTGTAGTTATTTTTTCCTCTGCCCAGCTGAATTTTTCCTTGACCCTTTGCAACTTATGCCCGAAAGCTTATCGCTACTTGCTGTTATTAGACAATTTCCTTCTCCGTCTATCAGTACACTTCAGGCAAAGGCAGCACCTGTGATCACCTGCCCTAACTACCACTCCCTCCTATAATCTGGCGTCAGTGGCGTTAACACTTGTCCTGTGAGGTCATAACTCCTGTCACCTCATGTCTACATTACTAACATGATGGACACAACAGGGAGGATAGGAACTCATGTAGACAATAGTATATATAGTTATAATTACACTATCTTAAGCTGCAATTATTTAAATACATAGTTAAAACTGAAATGCATTGTTTTTCTTTAACCTTTCCTTTTATCACCCACTACACTGATTGGTGTCCTTAGCTAAAGTTATATGCAAGATTAGACACTCTATTAGTATTATTTTCTATGTGAGATACTGAGATAACAAAGTATAGTATATAGAACCATAAAATGTTCTGTTTATAAGGGGTGAGAGGGAGGCGAGGGAGTGTACCTGCTGACGTCAGCAAAGCTCCACCCACCTGCGTGCGGGTTGACCTCCTCTTCCATAGACCTCGAGCCGTCTTGTGGTGGCGACTTAAGGAGAACGTAAGAATGTAGGAAAACTGCAGCGGGCATATTGGCCCATATTAGGCAGTCCCGTTTACACCCAAGCCCCTGTCGCTCATATATCTGTCCAACCTATAAATAAAGCCACCCAAGGTGTTCGAGTTAATGGGGTTCAGTAACTTGTTCCACTCGTCCACGACTCTATTTCTAAACCAATGTTTTCCTATCTCGAGCCTAAATCTAAATTTGTCTAATTTAAAACCATTGCTACCAGTTCGCTCCTGGTTATATCACCTTTGTTTAACCCTTACTTCCATTTATACACCTCGATCATATCGCCCCTCACTCTACGTCTCTCGAGGGAGTGCAAATTTAGGTGCTTTAATCTGTCTCTGTTGTGTTTTTCTTTTCAAAATTAATGTTACCCTGTATGTACAATTTCATGAATGAATATTGTGTAGTACTCAGCTGTCCGTGTCTGTACATACTGTAGAGGGCTGTCTAACAGGCGTGGATTTATGAGGATCCTCGTCTTACCCCACAGCTGGATCTGGTACTAAGCTTCTTAGGTAACAGTCTTATCAATAAGGGTGTTACTTCATACCGACCGCATATCCACCACAGCCAGATTAATCAGTGATATTACAAAAACTGTGATGGGTAAAAATTTGGATTTATATAGACTTTACAAAGAGGTTACTGAGAAATTTGCAGTTTGGTCTCGTATCAATTTCAGGAACCCATATAACCAAGACTGCTCGTGTACAACCTGTAACACTTATGTCATGGATTTTATCTCATATTTTTAACGTTGACACATCCGTCTACCATCACTATGTCATATGCAGCTTTGACCATATCATGAATCGCCTTGTCCTTGGTTCATCACCTGTCCTCCACGCTTAATCTCACCTGCCCATCTCCACTACTGTTTAAAGTATGTCATCAATAATTTCCCTTAGGTGTTAATGATGTTTAATTCAAATATTTAATGACTGCACAAATTTCCGTTCGTCCCATTTCCGTAAAGCCAGATACAATCCTTTAGTAACTCTCTGACGAATGAAACACGGATTAAAGAAGAGATAATTTCTCCTGAATAACGTAACTGTGATATTTATATTTATTTTTCATTCACATTACCATAAACTGCGGCGTAAGAGACTGAGATGCTAACAAGTTCGTCTGGTTCTGAGGAGTAGTCAGCCAGGCGATGTGTTAACCGCACACTACACATGACAATATACATTTTCCACGGGACACTTCCTGCTGGTGAATGAACGAGAACAGTGGCTTAATTTCACATTCAGGGAACCTTGCTATGCCTTTCTTGAGGTCTTGAGGGACCTGAGGCGCTGAAGGAGGGATGGCGGTGTGTGAGTTGTGGTGATGGTTCTGCTAGAGAGGCGAAGGTTGCTGGCACAAGATGGTTTAATCCATGCGATTGTGAGAGTAAAAGTATTTACGCGTGAAAATTGGATGGATGGTGTGTGTGTGTGTGTGTGTGTGTGTGTGTGCTTGCGTGTTACGCTAAATAGGGATAATTGCGAAACAACGATTACTGTTTGTTTTTTATTTCCGACTGACCAAAGACGATCATGTCGATCATCAAAATGATGAGCTTTATACATGAACTAACCGTAACTAACTTACTTTCGGAATAATTTGGATATCATAATGATGATAAACGACGCCTTAAGTAAGGCAGAGTAAATTTACCTTTAAGAATTAATGCCCTTTAATTTATTGCAATATAAAAAAAATAATTTATCCTTATGTCGCAAGAATGTCAGGTGCTCTGAAAAATTAAATGATGGCAATATATATATATATATATATATATATATATATATATATATATATATACATACATATATATATATATATATATATATATATATATATATATATATATATATATATATATATATTATTTTTTAAATAGTTTTATTAGATGAAGCAACAAACTATTATTATCAAAGACCAGACTGTACGTTAAACTGACGAACGTTACAGAGAAGGATATGGGTAAACTGAACTCGTTCATAGTTTACATGTACAGTAGACCATCATTAAAACAAGTAATTTATTCTTTACACACTCCAGCCTTCTGATACAGAGTACAGTATATTTTAAATCGATCATTCGTTTGACTTAATCTTCTTAAAAACATGCTGTACTGCCAGTGATGAGTTGTGAATATATTCCTTGAGTAAAAAGAGAGTAGGTTAAGGGATACATGGAGCACAGCACAGCACAGCATACACAAGCACAGCTGCTACACTCCGCCGGTCCTCACAGACACAGTAAGGGAGCAGCAGCAGGTTTGGGGTGAGTTTTTGCCAGTAAGTGGCCTTTCAAACTACCCATTTAGTTTCTTCCTTCTTGCTACATTCATGCCCAACCAAGATGGCGGTTGGGAAAAGGCCCAGGAGCTCTGAATGGCACCATTATGCTGCTCCTTCCTGTTGAGGTCAGGTGGCCGGCCCCGGGAAGTGGCGACACTTTCTTTCATTTATTCCAGGGACAGTAAACAACTGCTAGGCAACGCTCCTTTTTGTGATAGTCCACCACGTTGTAACTTTCTGGAATTTCCTGAGTCTTTGATATAAAGGCAATACTTGTTTTTAAATATTTGTTTACGCAGTAGAGTTTATGATGTAATCTTTAGTTATATGGTAATTAAGGTAAGAAAGTGTAAGGGCTTGGGAGGACGGCGTGGTTGGGCCGGAAAGTGGTTGTGTGACGGTGGCGTCCCAGGAAACACGAGGACGCGGCCACGAACACAGTGTGGTGCCCTTTGTCTTCTCTCTCCGCCTGTCACACTTCGTTTAGTGGGAATTATTTATTCGTCTGTGTGTGTGTCTGTCTCACATGCCTCCCACCAAAGGATGAAACTGTCATTCAGGCCCCATCGGCAAGGACAACTCCTGACGCGATGCACAGGAACTGTGACTCGCAGGTTCACAGTTCCTCAAAATGGTGTCGACGGCCACCATGTCTTACCTGGAGTCTCGGAAGGTGGGAAATTACTTATAAAACAAGATTAATTTACATGTTTTTTACCCAAATTAATTATATTAATCTCATTATATGAAAATATACACGCAAGGAGGATATTTCGTTTAAAATATGTGATATATATTTTTGGAGTAAACGTGTACAAAGAATATTACTAACAAGGCGTTATATCTGGATCTGGTGGTGACCGGAAACTAAAGGCACAATAAAAAATTAACCAATGAAATAAAATCTAATAAATATTATCACTAAGTAGAATTATTATTATTAATTATTATTATCATCATTATCATTAGTAGTATTAGTATTAGCAATTGTGATTATTTATGCGGATATTGTTAATGTTTGCTTTAAACAATGAAGAGATGAACTTACCTTCACCATCAAGAATATACCCAAGAAATACTTTCACACATACTGACAGACATACACACTCATTCACAAATGTACAATCTCACACACTCACAAACAAACACACACACACACACACACACACACACACATTGAAAAATTATCAACAACTCGTAGTTAATCAGTTGTTCACTCCCAGCCAATCTTACTTTTGCACTGTCACTATGTTGAAATGGCCTGTATAGTATGACCTTCTCCCCCCTGTTATTATATATCATATTTGTATCACTTATGTTACTTATGCAACTGGATATTTTCAACCTTTTGGCTGCCGTGTTTTTTCACTAAGCCGTTATTTATTATTATTATTATTATTATTATTATTATTATTATTATTATTATTACATGCACGCACTTCGTCCACTCACAAACATACAATACTCAGCTGACCTTAACACGTGCCCTGAGTAACTTGATCTCCAAAATTACCTGACATTCTCAGGTTCGTGACCTCTGACCCTAATTTGACCTGAAGGACCATGGCAGGACATGCAGAGTCAGCTGTTCGACATATGACCGGATTCATACATTCCATTTTCCCCCTCACTGACTGACCGACTGACTGAATGACAGGTTTATGGAACTAATAGACGGAATTTCAGCTGAAGAATCTCCACACCAGCTTCTTTCACCTAAAGCTAAACCACCCAAACGCAATCTAACCTAGCATAACCCCATCCCCGAAAATAAGTTGGGATGAAGATTCTTCAGGTGTTCCGGGGGAAATTTTATCACGTGAACCTCTACGACCAACTTTCCTTGTCCGAAGTTTTATGCGGAAGTTGAAGTAACTTTTGTTGTTTCATCCTGGTGAAGACATCATGTTGTGATGATTGAGGCTTCCCAGGTCAGTCCTCTCTGTGGTAACAAATCTGAAGACTTTGGTTTATCCAACGGACGGATCGATCAACTTGCATCAAAAAAAAAAAAGTCGTCCTCAAAATAATGTTGACGTGATAACAAAGCTCATAAGAAGATATAATATAGTGTTTAACTTAATCATTATTCGACATCTCTTCAGTTAATTATTGTTAATGTGACAAACTTCACTACGTGTTAAATTATTATACATTTTACCACTTGAGCCTTGCTACTATTAAACATTCTAGTTTATTCATTTAACAAGACGTATTATTTGTTTGTCTGGATCTAACATATTTATTTTCTTCCATTAATTTATTCATTATATTTAGTTTATTTAAAAAAAAAATTCTTAAAAAGATTATCGTTTTCATGCTACTTCAAACTGACTTTAGTGACATAAAAATATTATCATATGGGTCGTAGCAATCACACGGCCACTCTCCAGCCTCGTCTCACCCCGGCAGCGAGTGTCACATCCACCTACATACGACTTAGTTAACCTGACCGTGACCTGTGTGGCACGTGTTGGCACTGCGAGGCGATGAAAGGTGCCACTCATCTCGTCTCCCTTCCCTACCTCGTGGACTGTGGGAGCGGTGATGGATGACGCTCGTTTATGAACCAAGAGAGTGTGTGTGTGTGTGTGTGTTCCAAGAATAGTTATATAAACAATATATTTGATTATACTTTGTTTATATTCATTCTTGAAAAAAATGATAATATATAAAGACACACTATTATTTCTGAAGATGTTTCTCAGACAATCTTTGTTCGAGAGTAAATATGAATAGTTTTTAGATATCCTATATAGTTTATCAATCCATATCGACATCACACTGGTGGGAAGACCCGAGTGAAGACTATTAATATCTCTGTGTGTCTTATGCAGGAAGCCTATTTGGTAGTTCAACGCCCAAAGTATATTTTATATTTAGGTGTCTTGTATTAAAACAAAATATGAGCTGCAATAAAATAAAACAGTAACTGAAAATTAATATAAAATATATTCATAATAGAGAGAAGGTTAACAGTAGACACAACCTGCCACCCACTTCTGTTCAGTGACAAGAAAATATTTAGTTGAGAGGGTCAGGTGGGCCGCCTACCTCAATCTCCCCACTGAGTTTGTCATTAAAAAAAAACATTACGAATAATATTTTAAACTTAAGAATAAAATATCTATTAAATTATGTACATCTTTGGTAAATAATATACAGGCAGCTTATATTAGGACAATTTCTCTAAGCTTTTCATTCACACACATGAAGATATGGAGAGAAAGCTTATAAGCCAGGTAGATAAATAAATAAACAAATTATCGAAGAAACAATTATAAATGTGATATAACTTTGCTAACTCGGCTAATTTCATAATTCATACTTTAACGATTAATTATATTTACTATGTACGAAGAAAACCCAGAGCTAAATGGTACCCTGGCATCTACCACACTGTCCTACTGCCAGTGTAAGCGACTCCAACTTGTAAACACTGAGTGACGTGAAGCAATGGAAGATGGTGGTTGATTTAAATATTCAGAAGATTGTAACTAGTATAAATTTCAGCTGTTTTTCCTAATTCTTAATAATTTTTATGGTGTTTATATCTCGCATTAATGTTTTGGTGCATCAATGTTTTTTTTTTTAATATTTGCATCATTTACAATAGATAGGTAAAGCAGGTATCCGACACATTATAACAGTACATTAGTATTGTGTGAGACAGAGGGGAACAGAAGGTCAAACAGCCAAATGAATGTTGCACACCTGGGATAATTTTTTTTTTCTTTTTAATCGGCTGACATTTTTCCTCTGATGGGTTTGTGGTAATAACTAACAACTTTAAAACAGTAGGATTTAGTTGTAGTCTTATACCTCACATTTGCACGTCAACACAAACTCTCAAAACAATGTTGATAGAATCCTATTTCCAGAGAACGTTTTGAAGTCAGTGAGGTTATGTGCAAAGTTTAATTCACGTGGGCTAGTTCATCTTATCCTAGTGTTTGTTACAGCTGGGAACAAACATGGCTGTATTATGTCTTAGGTTAATGTCTACTCTCAGAACATATGACAGGAAGTATCGAGACAGATGTTTGGCAGCCGCATCCCTCATCCACGAGTTGAAGAATGTGTAGCACGTGTCCTCCTCTGCACGTGCTGGGGAGGGAACACAACGATGGCCGGGGGGGGGGGGGGGGGGGGGGGGGGGGGGGAGGAGAAGCCGAAACAGATATTCCCTCCCCTTCCCTCTTCCCGCCTCCCGGAAGTGAATTCAAGATTGTATTCAGAGGGCGTGGAGAAGAGCGGGATTATAGGATGAGGAGTAAAGGGCGCAGGGTGCAGAGGGAAAGAAAAAGGGAAACACAACATAAAGGAGAGGATAATGGTAGGGGTCCTGTGCTACGCGGGGTGAGGCACACAGCTCGGTCACCACCTCCAGTACTGCTCTACACCGAGACAACACTCAAGTATGAACGTTCTTAACTGTTCTTAATTAGTTCCCACAAAGCTCCTCAGCGGGAGGGGTTTAAAACATGGATTAATGAACTCTTACGTTAATACACGACTGGGAGTCAGTGTGGTCCACCAGGCTAGGCGGCTTCACTCTCAAAGATGACTCTCCTGACTGTTTCCTGATTACGTAAAAGTAATTTACAATTTTGTCTCTTTCTATGGAAGTATTTGAAACCTCACATTAATATCAGACAACCAAATCAAACGAAATATGCGATTCTTAATAGATAAAACAAGAAGGATATCGTTTAACACCCCACAGACTCAAAAATAATATTCACACAAAAAAATTACGGGCGGCTTCTTTAACTCTCGCTTCGTGGAGTAAATATAACAGCATGCTGATCCTTAAGTATTAACAGTACTCTTTTATAATTTGTGCAACGTCATTTGAGTAAATTTAGTTCATACGTGAATGCCGAGTATAGTAGATGGGTATTAGGCTGGTCTTACTGCACTAGAACGACTACGAGGAGTCTTATAGATCTGTCACCATTGATGTGTTAATGACTCGGTTAGTTATTCATTTTATGTCTAGACCATCCTGGCCCGTGACGGCTGCTTGGAACTACTCGTATATTTGCCAAGTATAGCACACACACACACACACACACGTACGTTTTCTTTGATACGTTTTCTGTAGCGGAAACTATACTATGGTGTTTGAACCGGTCACCACTTACACTTTCCTAATCTCTACAGTAGTTTTTTACTCACAAATTCACACTGGTATAGCACACATATGCTCTGAGCAACCAACTGCCACCCAGTAGATACGGACACTGGTGACAAACACAAACAAAGAGACTGTAGCGGCCGCCACATAATTAGGTTCTCAGCTTCGTTTGAGTCGTCATTATAAGTGTTAACAAAAAATTATATTGTTGATAATAATAAAAATTATCAAATGCTTATAAATATATATATCCCTATGTCCACATGTACCCAGTCAGACCCCCCCCCCCCCCATTATCATCTCCGGGAAATGAGCATTTTTCGGGCAAATACTGAATCTTTTGGGGCAGGCACTACCGCCTGGGAAGATATTGGAAGCATAATGTGTTGTCTAATGGTAGACCCTGCTGCCATATGGCATCACAAGAATTGTGACCAAGTCCCAGGTTACTGATCTGACTTTCTGCCTCATTTACACACAATTGCAGGGTCTCAATTGTTTCTCTTACCATTGACAACACAACATACATATATTGTTTCTAACTTATGATCTTTTTTCCATTTTTGTATTTCTTTATGGTTCTTTTATTATCATTATTATTATTATTATTAATAGTAGTAGTAGCAGTAGCTTTGCAATGTATGTTGAAAACTCGTATAGGAATCCATCAGACCTCTATATAGTAAACAACAAGGCTCTAAGAGGTGATACCATCTTACAGTCAACCGAGGGAACAACACAGGGGGACCCTGTTGCAATGGCAATGTATGCAATTGGCCTATCAGTGCTCCAACAAGAAATAAAATTTGAAACAACTGGGGTAAAACAAGTGGCGTATGCTGACGACCTTACAGGAGCAGGAAAAGTGGAGTGCATCAAAAAGTGGTGGGACTTGGTAACATCGCGAGGTCCACAAATAGGGTACCACCCAAACGCCGGCAAGTCCTTCCTCATCGTGAAGCCAGAACATTATGAACGGGCAATGGAGGTATTTGGCGGAAGTGAGGTCAAAATAACTAAGGACGGCCAAAGACATCTAGGCGCAGTAATTAGCACTGCGGACTTCAAGACCGAGTACGTAGCAGGAAAGGTGAATGAGTGGGTTAGTGAAATCCAAGCTCTGTCTGAGATTGCTAACACAGAGCCACATGTGGCTTTTGCTGAATTCACCCTTGGAGTCAAGCATCATTGGAACTACCTGATGCGTACTATCCCTGATATCGGACCCCTCCTCCACCCTCTGGAAGAAGCTATCAGTGTCAATTTCATTCCCAAATTAGTGAAACACCCTTACTTAACCCCAGCAGAAAGAGCACTTCTTGCACGTCCATCAAGACTGGGAGGGGTGGGACTAACCAATCCAGAGGAGATTGCAGCCACCGAACATCAAAATTCACTTAAGCTCACGGCAGCCCTCACGGACCACATAATACCTCAGAACGCAACAGGGGAGGTGGATACCAGTGAAGTAAACGAGATTCGTAGGTCCATTATGACAGATCGACAGCACTGCCAAAATGATAAGTTGCAGCAACTGTTGCTGCAGGTACCAGAAAATCTGAAAAAAGTAGCTATAGTGCAGGAGGTGGGCGCCTCGAACTGGTTAACTACGTTACCGATAAGGGCAAATGGTTTCAGTCTTAATAAACAAGAATTTAAAGATGCCATTGCTCTAAGGTACGGTAGGACAGTAGAAGGTTTGCCCTCCCAATGCGTGTGAGGCTCTTCCTATGACGTCGATCACGCCATGGTGTGCAAGAAAGGGGGCTTCATATGCATGAGGCATGACGAAGTAAGGGACCTCACAGGAAATATGTTGAAGGAAATCTGCCGGGATGTCATGGTAGAACCGACCCTCCTTCCAGTGGATGGTGACATCTTCCAACATAGGACTTCAAACACATCAAACGAAGCCAGTGTTGACGTCAGTGCTCGAGGATTCTGGACACGGGGACAGCGAGCTTTCTTTGACATCAGGATTTTTTATCCCATGGCCGCATGTCACCGTAACCTAGCTCTCGATGCTGCACATAGGAGGAACGAGAACGACAAGAGAAGGGCATATGGGGAGAGAATTCAAAACGTTAATCAAGGCAGCTTCACTCCTCTAGTGTTCACAACCTCTGGTGGGATGGGACCAAGTGCAAGATGTTTCTACACCAGACTCGCGGAGGTGATCTCCGAACAGAAGCAGCAGCCCAGAAGTTATGTTACAGCCTGGATGAGATGTCGACTGTCTTTCTCTCTCCTTCGGTCGGCGTTGCTCTG